>PVHT021183583.1:3432526-3505345 GCA_004024745.2 Catagonus wagneri
AAAAAAAAAAAAAAAAAAAAAAAAAGGGAGAGGGGATAAATAAAAATCAAAAAGAACCAAACTACGAAAACCTTGTCATTTTGTTTTAAAATGCCTTCTTTTTTACTTATAAGTCATTTAAAAACTTGTATAACAAGAAAATCATCTTGGAGTTCCCTTCGTGGCTCAGTGGTTAACGAATCCGACTAAGAACCATGAGGTTGCGGGTTCGATCCCTGGCCTTGCTCAGTGGGTTAAGGATCCGGTGTTGCTGTGAGCTGTGGTGTAGGTTGCAGACACGGCTCGGATCCCGCATTGCTGTGGCTGTGGCGAAGGCTGGCGGCTACGGCTCCTGTTAGACCCCTAGCCTGGGAACTTCCATATGCCGCGGGTGCGGCTCTACATAAAGGCAAAAAGAAAAAAAAAAAAAAAGAAAATCATCTTGGCCTGACAAGTATTCTAAAGGAAAATAGAATTATCTTTTGTAGGTTATGCCAGCAGACAAAACATCAAAAGGAATCTGTGCTTGGTCCTGTATTTCTCTCTTACGTTCCTGCGATTTGTGTTCTGAACAGACTGAGGACTAAAGGAGAAGTCAGAGAGGAACAAAGGTCTTGGGGTCCACCTGGGCCCTCTGCAGTCTTACACCTAGGCGGTGGCTACTTATGCGGGTATGTAGAATTCACACCTTCTTTCCTCCATCTCTTTCTACACATTCTCATGAAATGAGCTTCTAACCTCTGTAACACTTTATCTCTTGGTCCACAGCATCCAAATGTCAGACAAGACCTGACCCTATAAATAAAGATGTAGTTTGTTTCATCTCTCTTCTCCACATTTCAATTGGCTATTTAACTAGTTAGTAAACCTCCAAGGGTAGATAAGATTAACCTTTCACTTACAATAGAAAGAGAGCCAATATTCTGGTTAAAAATTATGTAATAATTTTGACTCAGTCCTTGGGTTCCTAGAAACCTTAAGTAAAAATATATGAACTTAATTTGACTTAGAGCTTTGATTTCTCTGTCACTTTACCTCTTCCCTCTTAGATGTGTGGGCAGAAAGGAACAGTGGCAACATACTGCAAAGATGAGCCATGTTTCATAATCACTAAAGAGTCAATAGGCTGTTTATGCAACAGGACTGAGTTGAAAGGGTATGTTTCTTTTCCTACTGATGCACCTATTTTAATGATAAACCATCATACTCCCTTATATTTAAGACCATGTAAAA
Organism: Catagonus wagneri; assembly: GCA_004024745.2. Lineage (NCBI taxonomy): Eukaryota > Metazoa > Chordata > Mammalia > Artiodactyla > Tayassuidae > Catagonus > Catagonus wagneri. The sequence continues at coordinate 3,433,739 of PVHT021183583.1, forward strand.
ACAGCAGTAAAATTTTAGACGTAATTCATGGGTTCCAATACATGACTCTTCAATAGGATAATGATGTCCTACTGTGTTCATTACAGAACCTGCCATCCCTTTAAGAGATCTGAGCCTTCAGTGGTATGTAGAGTATCTGAACACTAATCAGATATGTGGTGTGTGCTGCTTTCAAAAAGGATGGCCTTAGAGACACAAGCCATCACAAATGCAAATAAAAAGGCAGGTTTCTATAGGAGGGATTTTTATAGGATTTGGGCCAAAATGTAAGGTAGAGAATCTCATCTTGAATCCCCCACTCTTCTTACTTTCTCCTGCTTTCACACCCTAACCCTATCTGAGAATCCTGGCGTGCTTAGACTCTCTCTGATTACCATGCCATTAAAACCTGGCTCTAGAAAATGTCACCAACACACTTAGACTTTGCTCTGAAAGTCTGAGGAAGGGTTCTTCTGCAGCTCTCTGTATATTAACACAGTACAGTTAGAAGACTTGAAATAAACCACTTTGGTAACTTCAGACAGCAATTTCCCCACTACCTCCTCCCCGACGGTTCTGAAGCACTTTGTGCTCACAGGGCTCCAAAAAGCCTCAAGAAGTTACAGTAGGAGAGCTGTGTGTCTTCACAGTGTCTAGAAGAAGCGGTGGTTATGAACACACCTTCCACCTGGTGTGTCTTTCTGAACACAAGTCCTTTTGGACAGGAGTGTTCAGGGCCCTCTTCCTACAGACCCAAGAGACAATGTCCTCATCCGATGAGCAAAGACTTGACATTACACTGTGTCTCTCACCTCTTTATGTCAGTCAACTGAAACTTCGGGGTGTGCTTCCGTCTACATATGCAGCCATACAATTTTTTCTTTTTTACTATAAAGACAGATATTCAGGGCACGTCAGAGGAAGAATACACTTGTACATTGAGAACTACTTTCTAAAGAATAGACAGTATTTATGGAGTACTTAACATATGTTAATCACTGTTCTAAATGGCTTGTGTATTTTAACTAAATAAAGACTAAATTCTTCTCTTCACTACGTAAGATCTGTAGTGACGGTATCTGGTAAAATTTATTTACAATCACTGCTCAGTACTTTAGGGCAATCTATGGGTTAATTTTAAGGAGAGTTTTAGTCAGATGTTTAAACAAACTAGCTTCATGATTTAAGACCAACGCCTTTCCCAGCTAATCTCTATGTGAGAAATGGACAACACAGCTGTCGAAGGGACTGGGTTGCTCTTAAAATATTCTTTTTTTCTTAGGGCTGCACCCAAGGGTCGAATTGGAGCTGTAGCTGCTGGCCTAAGCTACAGCCACAGCAACACCAGATCCGAGCCGCGGCAACAGTGAATCCTTAACCCACTGAACGAAGCCAGGGATGGACGAACGAAGCCACATCCTCATGTATACTAATTGGGTTCGTTACCACTGAGCCACGACAGGAAATCCCGCTCCTAAAATATTCTGACACCCTTGGGACTGTACATTCTCTCCCCACTCCTAGTACATCCCCAGAAAAGCTGACGGCAAAGAACTAACAAGGACAAAATGGGTTCTGTTCTGGGAAGTCTTCTGAAAAACTCTCGGGGCGCATGGGGCTCACATAACAATTCCTTCAAGTCTTTCCTCTACCTTCAGGATGGAGAAAGCCCGACTGCTGCTCTCTATCTGATAACCAGCGGTCTAGTCTAAGATCTAGAAGTTAATTAAGGCTCAGCAAAATCAGCACGACAGAAATCTGTTTCAATCATTTTCAATGAATGCTTATTGAGTTTTCCACAAATAATAACGTTTGGGTCCTGTTCAAAAAATGATCTTTAAAATACCTACTCTATATGAGGAACACAAATCAACATAGATGCAGGAACACAGTTCCTCAAGGATTCGAAGTGGAAGACTGTGAAAAAGTCAGTGCATCTCAGTCTGCCAGGGCAGGCACTACTCCCTCCTTGATAGAGACGACTTTCAGCCCACGGGTTACGGACACCACAGCATAAAACATTTATGTTGCTAAACTAATAGCATCAGATATAATATCTCACTTAAAGCTCTCAAAAATTCTATGTCAAAGCAAAACATTATTTTATCAGCAAGCAGACAGAGACGACTAAAGGACTTATTCAGGTTTCTTTGTTTACTTGTCCGGGAGACATTCTGGGAGTAGCTCAGTGACTCTTTGGGATGTGGTTATGCTCAAAAGTAAACACTATTTTTTTTTTTCTTAAGAGTTGTTAACTCTTTCCCCTGAAAATATTTCAAGGCCAAGGTTATATCCTGTATTTTACGGCACCACAATGAAGTTACTGTTCAAGCACTTGTGCAGACCCAAAATTGCTTTTGGAAATGTTGATTACTGCAAGGCAATGCCTGTAGGGGAAGGAAGGCAGGCGAAGAGACTTAAGCTGTTGGGTGGTCAGGCTTCATTCACCCTGTGGTCTCAGCCAAGTCACTTCACCTCTCTGTGCCTCAGTCTCCCCACCCGTGAACCATGCAGGATGATGCCCTCTACCCTGCAAGGTTGTGGTGGGCGTCACAGATATCGGATGTAAAACTCAGAGCCCATGTCTGCCCCATAAGAAAGAGTCTAGTGAATACACAAGCTATAATTTCTAACAACTGCTTGTGAGCCCTGAGGCAGGCCCTTCAAGAGGACTAGGATGCATTTGAGACCTTTCTTTTTTATAATACAGTATCAGATTTGCTAACCCTTCTTATAAAGTCAGGAGTCTCTGGAGAGCTTTCCAGAAACCATCAGGGATACACTTCCAGTGTTCAGCAGTGATGCTCAGCAGAACCTTCAAACTGACTCCTGTGGCAGGATACCTGGATGTCATGTGCTACTCTGTGCCAGTGGTTATGGAATAGACACTAAATCCTGAAATGTTCTGCTGTGAAATAGGAACGATTTCACTCATAAAATACATCATTACATATTTAAAAATAAATGAAAGATCATGTCCTCCTCAAAACAAGCTGTTGAGTTATAAGTATTATCCACAGTTAAAAGTTGTTTCTTTTGGTATTTGTTACTTAATTAAACAAGAGGCAAGGCTTACCACAAATATGTATTAAAAAATACATATCAAAATAATTTTACACACTGCCCATCGACAGAGGAGTGGATAGGGAAGATATGGTACATACACACAATGGAGTATTACTCAGCCATTAAAAGGAATGAAATAACGACATTTGCAGCAACATGGATGGATCTAGAAATTATCATGTGAAGTGAAACCAGTCAGACAATTAGACAGCAACACCCAATGCTACCTCTTACATGTGGAAGCTAAAGAGCCACAATGAACTTCTTTGAAGAACAGACAGTGACTCACAGATTTTGGAAAACCTTGGTTTTTCAAGTGGGACAGTCTGGGAGGTGGGGGCATGCACTGTGGGTTTGGGACACAAAATGTATCACATTGACTTGTGATGATCTTTGTACACCTATAATTGAAATAAAATTTATTGTTATTGAAAAAAATAAAATGAATCCAGGAAGGCAAAAAAAAAAAATAATTTTACATGCTAACTTGGGTTTTTTTACCCCAATCTTTCAATGGAAGAATGGCTACAATTATTTGACTATAGACAGTGAAACAGCTTGCTGGCTCATATGAAAGCTGTATTTTGATGGAGTTTGAGAACTACCAGTCTTAGGATCATGCAGTAGATTTTCCCAAGCTCTACCTCTTAACTAACCAAACCTCGAAAGACTTACAGACCTCATGTCCAGCTACTCTCAGAAATGCCTACAAAGGTTCACAATTTAACTTTACGTCTTAGTCTACAATGGCAAACAAAACAGTCACCAAAGTTCATCCATCCCTCTTCTTCTCTCTCTCATAAGCTGTACTGCAAGTCCTGTAACCCACAGTGCCCACTGTCTGTTGTCTCTTTACAATTTCATCTCAGTGTTTAGTGACAAACAAACATTTCTGTTCTGATAAACTTTCCTATTTCCTTCCTTTTTTCTTTTTGTTTTTTAGGGCTGCACCCACGGCATATGGAAGTTCCCAGGCTAGGGGTCGAATCAGAGCTACAGCTGCCTGCCTACACCACCCCCACAACAATGCAGAATCTGAGCTGTGTCTGCAACTACACCACAGCTCATGGCAACGCTGGATCCTGAACCCACTGAGCGAGGCCAGGGATTGAACCCGTAACCTCATGGTTGCTAGTTGGATTCGTTTCCACTGTGCCACGATGGGAATTCCTACTATTTCCTTTTATTACATAATACAATGCAAGGCGTAAACGAAAATGGCCTAACTGGTCTGATATAATTATTTTCTCTCTCCTGAATCCTTCATTGCTTGGTTAGTGCTCTTTCACTTACAGGTTTTACATTTGCTATATGAATCTTTTATTAGAAATGTCCTCAAATCCGACAATATATTCTTAATGGACTTATATTTTCTAAGGCTTCTGGAATATTAAAAAGTGGAAAATTAGAAACTTGCTGTATATTAACACGATGTTGTCTAAAGTCCAGCTTTCCCACAGATGATCATCTTCCAGGAGGTCAGCATAGATCTGGCTTGTATGCTTTTTAAACTCTACTGCTTAACTAAATCTCCACCTTATTCAAAATTTTGACCAATATTTTAATTTATATGTGTTTACTCATCACAAACTTAAGAAATTAAAGTGTTTCTCTATTCAATACAATTCCAAGCAGAATTTCTTACCGAACTTGTGCTTTTCTACTAAAAAAGGAATTTAGTGAGAATCCAAATCAATATTTTATGAACTCAAAGATGTGAACCTACATTATTATAAATCATACATAAGGACTGATTTTTATATGGGGAAATATCTTTTTAAAAAAGGGAAAGCACAGAGGTGTGACTTTTCAGTGGGCACCTTCATTTGTCACTGGTGGCAACATAAAATGAGACGCTCTTTCTGCAGTGAAATGTGATGATTTGTAGCATATTCTGAAAAGAGCTTCATTTTCTTTTACCCAGTCATATTATTTTGCAAGAAATAATCACTGAGATACAACAGTTTTCATAATAATGTTGAATTGAGAAAAAAACACAAATAGCTAGAAACAGGTTAGATAAATAATGGTATTCTCAATATAACAGGATACTGTGCAGTCATTAAAAATCAGGCTCTGGGAGTTCCCATCATGGCTTAGCAGTTAGCGAACCCGATTAGCATCCATGAGGATGCAGGTTCTATCCCTTGCCTCACTCAGTGGATTGGGGATCTGGCATTGCTATGAGTATAAGTGAGCTGTGGTGTAGGTCACAGACGTGGCTTGGATCCTCCACTGCTATGGCTGTGGTGTAGGCTGGCGGCTACAGCTCTGATTGGACCCCTAACCTGGGAACCTCCATATGCTGCGGGTGTGATCCTAAAAAAGACAAAAAGAACAACAATAACAACAAAAAAAGATCAGACTATAGAAAAATATTTAATGATCTTGAGGAAAGTTTGATGACATTGATACGCAGAAAAAAGGAAGACTAGAGTGCTTATACCCCAAAACATTGAGTGATCACCTTTCAATTTTATTAGTAGCACAAATTTTTTTTTTTTTTTTTTGTCTTTTTGTCTTTTAGGGCTGTACTGGTGGCATATGGAGGTTCCCAGGCTAGGAGTCAAATTGGAACCGTAGCCTCTGGCCTACACCACAGCCACAGCAACACGGGATCTGAGATGCGTCTGCGACCTACACCACAGCTCATGGCAACACCAGATCCCCAAGCCACTGAGCAAGGCCAGGGATCAAACCTGCATCCTCATGGATGCTAGTCGGGTTCGTTAACCACTGAGCCCTCCTATAAGCACAATTTTTTAATCTTTGGAGCTTTCTGCATTTTCTGACATCTCTATCTCTAGAAATAACATCTCTAGAATGTAGCTCTGTTGCTATTATAATTAGCAAACAAAAAAATTCTATTAAGAAGTACCTTTTTAAAAGGGAACCAGCCTTGCTCACACAACAGGAGCTTTCCTCTTCTGTGTTTCTCTGCAGGAAGTCTGGAGGGGATGTCAAAAGACAGTCAACCCAGAACTGAGCATCACTTTCTGGCTTTTCCAACTTCAGACACAGCATCACACCCCAAATCAAAGCTCATGGGTGGTTTCTACAGGTTGCCAACACCGCCCTGGCCTCCAATGAAGAAACTGGCAATTCTGATCTAGGGTAACTCTGCCTGTGGTGGGGCACCTCGAATCACATTAAAAGACGTTTAACAACTGAGTAAAATGCTGAGGTATAGTTCAAAACTGGCAAAATCTGAACCAGCAATCGAGTAAACGCTACCTCCCATGCCTCCCCGGCCTCAGTTTCCTCACTTGTAAATTACGGTTTTTGGACCACAGACATTTTAAACCTCTATCCTGCTATCAGGTTCCAGGGTTTTATGATAATAGCCTAAGAAAGGAGACAAACTGGGATAATGTGGAGTGAGACGGGGACCCCCCACTGCCGCGCACAGTATGACGCGTAGGGGTTCCTTTGCTTTAGGCAGGGAAGTGGCAGCAGCTGTCTGCAGTGTTGGGGATGAATCCAAACGCCATGCTCGGAGATCTGGGGAGTGGGGCAAACCAGCCGGGGAGCCATCTCCTCTGAGCAAGGAGGCATGTAAAACAGGGCTTCTCAGAGAAGATGGTCAGGGTAGAAAGAAGCCCTTTGCGCCTCGCCATCCTACGTCATAACCCAGGCTGCAGAGAAAAAGGAAGTGGCAGCATGTGTGTCTCCAGGAAGAGATGAGGAGGGAAGAGATGGTTTTGAACCTCTCGCTTTGAGGGGCAAAGAAAAGAGGAGAAGTGAGCAAGGCACCAATAAAGTCCTTCAGGCAATAAGGAAACATGTGCCGTGCGGATTGAAAGGCTCATTTCTTAGAGAGGAAATGGGGGCCATAAGGTGACCTTTATAAATCTCTGAATTATACAGCCTTCTCTGGAGTGTCTTCTATCTAAATCTACTGTAACGCACATGGGGATTAGAATGGCCCAGAGTCCCCGTCTTTCTTCTGAGTTATTGCGCTAGAAAACCAAACAAGAGCAGGGAGTAGCCAAAGGAAAATCACTCAAGCTCCAGGAGACGTGGCTCCAGGAGATGTGGCAGGATGGCGTGTGCGTGTTTGCAGGTGTCTGTGTGTGCCGGGCCAACGCTCCCAGTTGCCCGATAAACCTCAACTCCCTTCCAGCTAGGGTACTCACTTGGGGATTTCCAATTTGCCTTCCACGAACAGCTTCTGTCCTTGAACAGGCAATTAATATGAGCCTGTTACACACCCCTGGGGCCCTGGTAATGGGAGAAGGGCACAGGCTGCAAAAGGCATCAATGGGAAGGTCAGAAACCTCATGAGGATGGGAACGGCCTGATAAGAGGGAGGGGAAAGCAGTAACTCTTTGTCACCTGCTACCAATTCAAACTGCAGCGGGAGGGGTGGCCCATGGACGCTTCCATCCTGCCTGTTCCTGTACAGCCAAGTACATGGCAGAGTGACTATGTAAGTCAGCGTCGCAGGGTCCTTTCCCACAGGGAGTGTCATCTAGGTTTCCTCCAACTCGAGTGAGACTCTGGGAAAATGGATTTTGTCTCCAAAGAGTCCATCCCCAGATGACCGCAGCTTCAGTGATAACTCACTGCCATAAGGGAGGTTCAACGAAAACTGTTCATCAAGGCCTGGGCTCACTGCTGGTTTGTAAAGAGAAAAAGATGTACCAGGACAGGATGGGAACGATGGTTCAGGAGCCCCAGGCATATGTGAGCAGACACACACTCACTCCTTCACTCAAGCACACTTCACTCTCTCTTGGGGCCGTTGGGGAGTGAAGCCAAGCTGGGGGCAGAAAGAGGATGAGCCAAGGCTAAGTGACCAGAAATACCCAACTGGTAAGACTTCCTTAACCACGACCCCTAGTTTAGCCTTCTTTAAAGTAACAAACACACTGACAATCTGGCAGTTTTATTACTGAAAGCACACGCCACAGCGGTGGATGGATGGAAGGGAGGATGTCAGGACGGGGAGAGGAAGAAATCAAAAGTAGTTTTAGAAGACAGAAAGGACGGAAAAAGGATGCATTAAATTAACTCAAGAATGCAGGCAGTGGTAATTATATACAGTTGAAGGCAACGGTGTATTTCAATGATGAAAACAAGTTACAGTATTCAATCCAGTTTAGGATAACTGTGACTTATTGTGGGCTCTATAAACGTAACCGATGTCTTTGATTTCCAGGGCATCGCACAAACACTGGAGCTCCGTAAATAAATATTAGAAGTGTCTGTCAATCAATCTCTCCTTCTGCGAATTGGTATGGCAGGTTTTTAAAAAATGTATGTTTGTGTCTAAATATCACCATCCATTATAAAATCTTTAATAATTTAAGCCTCAATATTACTTGTGTTGTTTTTAAAGTTATTAATTATAAGATTATAGCCTGGTGGTGAGGGAGATGGAATGGAGACAGAGGAAAATACGTCTTCTCTTTAGAGCTGCACAAACACCTCATGTTCTCAAAGGCCCAGCTTCATGGGTTCAAGAAAGACAACTATTTTTAGATATTCTTTTTCCGTTTTATTTTAAAATAAAAAACCCCTGAGCCATGAAAGCTCAGTAAGAAAGATCAACACAGACTGAAACACTTCATGCCTCTAAAAAGTGTAAAAATTAAATGAAAGAGGTACTGGATCTGAAATTTTATACCAACTTATAAAATGAAAAATAAGCTTTTTGATGCATTCATGACCAATAATAGCCTTTAACATATATGAGTCTCTCGTTTAAGCAAATATTCGTCAGGAAATTATGGTGAACAGAAATTTAATACACTGGCTGACTTTCTCCCCCTTGCTCATACTCCAATCTACATGGTATAAATACAACTATGCACACAAATAAAATCTAATTTAGACCAACTTACAGGAAACGTCAGTTTGAATTAGGGCCTAAATGCTCATACAAAAAAAAAAAAAAAGGAATACGGGAGTTCCCATCGTGGCTCAGCGGTTAACGAATCTGACAAGCATCCATGAGGACGAAGGTTCAACCCCTGGCCTTGCTCAGTAGGTTAAGGATCCCATGTTGCCATGAGCTATGGTGTAGGTCGAAGAAGTGTCTCGGATCCCACATTGCTGTGGCTGTGGTGTAGGCCAGCAGCTAGAGCTCTGATTTGACCCCTAGCCTGGGAACATCCACATGCTGCAGATGCGGCCCTAACAAGCAAAAAAATAAAATAAAATTAATAAAATTAAATTTAAGAAAAAGGAATACGGAATTATCCTAAAGTCCAATATGTAATTCTAACAGCTTAAAAATCTTAGAGAAAAAATTTGATGAAAGAAGACAAAGCATCAGAATCTTAAGATTTTTAAAAGTTAATGCTCCTAGAGTTAGCGAGACACAAGATGACTGAACCCTCCCTTAAAATCCCCGCAACAGCCTTTACCATCTCACTTGTTTATTGAGCAAATTAATGAGGTTTTACAGTATTGCTGAGGATACTGTGTCTAATTCCCAAAAGTCTGCTCTTTAGAGGTCTTTCTAAATCGATAACACCTATGCTACATGTACGGCAACAAATAGGTGAGAAATGTTTCCTGAAATGCTGAGCTCAACTGCTTCCCAAACATCGCTCCTCCCTAAGACACTGGTGGTACCACTGGCTTGATGGATTGAATAGTAGCTCATCAGTATCCCCCCAAATGCTCAAAAAGTTGTGTTCTCCTACTCACATGTGGTGGCAAATCAGTTAGTAGAATTCAAGGCTGCTTTGTGCTGAAAAAGCCGGGGTGACATTCCTGAGAAGCATTCACATTTTTTCCATTAACACACAAGTCTGCAGGCAGGCACACCGAGGGCAGCTGTCCTGCTGGATGGGCCTTTGCTGTAATACTTTATTAACATGAGAAAGGAGGCTCTAAGCATCATGTCCTAGGCCATAATGTTATCAGACGGCTACCTCTCCTGTTTGACTTTAGGGCCACAGCCACAGCATATGGAGGTTCCCAGGCTAGGGGTCCAATCAGAGCTGTAGCCTCTGGCCTTCACCACAGGATCTGAGCTGTGTCTGCGACCTACACCATAGCTCAAGGCAATGCCGGATCCTAAATCCACTGAGCGCGGCCAGGGATCAAACCCAAGTCCTCATGGATGCTAGTCGGGTTCATTAACCACTGAGCCATGATGGGAACTCCTGATTCCAGTAACCTTTAAACACACAAAAACATATAGATATACACACATGTGCATGACACAGCACCCAACACCTGTGTGCGTTTGTGTGCCTATAAAGCAACCTGCCATGTAAGGTGATTATTTTTCTTTACAAGCAAGGAAATCATAACATCTTTGGAACCCAAGTGATTTTTGTACCATTGACAGATTATACGTCAGACTCTGTGTTATAGTCTCTACTTTAGGGGGAAAAAAATACGGGCACCTGGACTTGAGTCTTAAAAGGACTGAGTGATCATTAGAATCAAAGAGAAATGTTGAAAATCAAACAAAACCAAAAAAATATCCTTAAGACAAACTTTGGAGATACTGATTTAAACATGAATATTTTTAAAACTGCTTAGCTGATGACCACTCACCAGGTTTGGAAACCCTGAGCTAAAGCTGAAAATGGTGCTGGGGTGCAGGGAGGGACCCACAGTCTATGACTGGTCTTCCCCCGGAGGGTGGGGGGGAACTAGCAACTACCTGCACACTCAATGATGCCTCAAACAAACCCAGCAGGGAAAAGGCAAAGGCTACATACTCACCTTTGCGCACCTGTCTGGGGGAATGGCATTGTTCTCCCCACAAGCTTGTGGCGGGGGGGGGAGCTGAGAACCGGGGAACAGATAGTAAGGAGAGGCAGCCAAGGAACGCATCTAGAGCAAATGCGTATCCAGCCACTGTCATTCCAGGATGCTGTAAGGACACAGCATGATTTCAAGGGCTGAGAAGGTGTTTGGGTACAAGTCATCATGTGTTAGAGAAAGTTAACAGAGTTTGCCTTAAGCGAGGACAGAGAAGAGGCTGGAGGTAAGATAACCCAAATGGTCAAGAGTCTGGAGGCAGAAAAACACGATGTGTTACAAAAGGATGAACAGAGTGGAGCAAAAGAGGAAAAAACTTCTATCCCATCTGTGCAGCTCTACGCTTAAAACATGGCAATCTTTATTTGGAAAAAAAAGTTAATGAAGATTATGGAACACAAAATGACTTTTCATCAACTTCTTCCTCTAAAAGAAGCATGAATTTGCATTTTCATTGAACTGATCAAATGTTATCTAAGAACTGCTTAATTGCCTTAATGGTTTAATTCTATTTGCTGCCAATCTGATTAGCAAAGTATGCGTCTGTGTGTGCACCCGTGTGGGCTGGCATTAAAAGGGAGGGTGAAACCTATTACTGAAAGAACTGCAATGGGGAGCTGACTGGCTTTTGGTTAATTGAGAAACCATGAGTGGTGTGAGGAGGTCACTCTATCATTTATTTTAATTTCTTCTCTCTTGTCTTCCCAGTCACTTTTTCATCTCAGGAACTTGCCTTTGAGTTGAGACTACTAAGAGCAGGTGTTAATTTGGGTTAAGGAGAAGGTGAGCGCAGGTAGTGCTGCCATTGTTGTGATTTAATGGGAAACTGGGTCTAATTTAACAGACCCTTTGAGTCTCAGTCAGACATGGTTAACATGGATTGAAGAAACATTTTCTGGAAGTTAATATATACATTAATCTTTTGGGGAGTTCCTGTTGTGCAGTGGAAACAAATCCGACTAGGAACCACGAGGTTCTGGGTTTGATCCCTGGCCCTATTCTGTGGTTAAGGGATCTAGCGTTGCCGTGAACTGTGGTGTAGGTCACAGACATGGCTTGGATCAGGTGTGGATGTGGCTGTGGCCAGCAGCTGTAGCTCTGAATAGATCCCTAGCCTGAGAACCTCTGTATGCCATGGGTGCAGCCCTAAAAAGCAAAAAAATAAAAAATAAATACCTTTTGGGGACCTTGCGACAAAGCGTAACCTAACAAAGTAAAAGTAATTTCTGTCAACCAGCTCAGGAACACGTACCAGTAAAAGCACCGGAATAGTTCCCTGGGGGCGGGGCAAAAGCACTGGACTGCTACTTTGGAATCAGAACCAGTTCTGATTCTGGAAGTCATCTTTTGTCTCTGTTTCTCAGTGTTCTCAAATTCAAACTGGAATGACTGGTTTTAAATTTGTTTTGTTCAGAGACCCTGGATTTCAGAGGTGTATAGGGACCTGCATGAGAAGTTCAAGGGAAGTTGGGGGAGACTCCACCCCCAATTCTGAGCTCCCTCATCCTCCTTGGATTTAACTGGAGACCCTGCACATCAATCAGTTTGAGGTACTGATGTTGCAGACAAACATTTCTGAGGTTCAATTGGCTAAGTGCTGGAATAAATGATCTTTAAAATCCTGTATAGTTTTAATAAAGTCTTCCCTTCTGAACACCCTGCTTGTTCAGCTAGGAAAATTCAGCTTCCTCTTTACAACATTTTGAGCTTCAGCTTCAAGACTTAGCTCAAATGCTGTCTTTTCTCAGAAACCTCCCTCAATGGGAAGCAGAGCTGTGCAAGGGACTTTTTTGCTGCAAAGTTCTGTGGCTATTTTGGACAAAGAGTACTTTTTCCTAAGCTTAAGATACTAGATACTTTGGAGATTGGGACGAGGAGCCTTTGCTTTGGTCTCTGAGTGATATAAGGAAGGGTTAAGAGCAGAGTGGGGGCAATATAGATCAATAACCTGAATAAATTCATTTCCTTTGATGTAGCAATAACACTCCCAGAAATTTATCCTCAAGATTTATTATAAGGAAGTTCATCCTAGTATGATTTGTAAGGTGACGAGGGTGAAAAATTAGAGGAAAAAAACTAAGTGTAAAATAAAATATTAAACACATGCACAAAAACAGTCAAAAATTTTTTTGAAATACCATAGAGTTATTAATTATCGTGCTTTGGAAAAACATCTCATGGGAAGACGATGATTACATAACATTAAGTAAAGAAGGTAGGAAACAAAACTATATATAAAATATGCTGACGGTGCTGTAGTTCATTATATCTACTCAAAAAGAAATCTTAAAAGAATAGTGGAATGATTGTGACATTAATTTTCTTCATTATACATTGCATCCCTTTAAAAATAGAAAGTTTTCACTTTTATGATAATAAATATAAATGTGAATATTTGGCAAAGCAACAGGTTATCTGCCAAACTGAAGAGCTATTTTGTTTCCCTCAGCTTTCTCCAATTCTTCAGCCACATGATACTCACAAATCACAAATGTTTGGGGAGTCTAAATCGACTACCACAAGAAGTTTGAAGACAAGTGTCTTGAAGGCCTAGGACAGCCGACCTTAAGCAGGGTGAAGAAGATTCCTCTAGCCGTGGGTCCTTCTCTCCTCTCTGCCACAGACCAGTTGCATGGCTCACTCAGCAAACAGCTTCCAGTCTTGGGGCTTTAGTTTTGTCATTTGCCAAGGAAAGATGCATGTCTTATTCTTCTTTTCTATCCCTAGTGTTTAGAACACTAGAAGTTATCAAGAGTGTATGCCAACTATCATGTGGATTGATGGATATAAGGATGAGAAAAGGGATGCTGTGAATGAACTATAATGAAAGGCTTTGAACAAAGATAACCTTCCTAATTCAATGCTTCAAACCTGTATTATGAACTATCAGGCCACCAAATGAACCTTGGAACATAAATAGGGAAGCCAGGTTTGTTTTCCTTTTGATCTTTCTAAGCCTCAAGTCCTATATCTTCACAGACCATCAACATCTAAGACTAGCACCTTAAGGAAAACTCAGATTTCATGAAGAAGATGAACTAGGGTCACTGCTTAGGAGCTGGTAGTGAAAGCCAGACCCTAAAGAGAGAACAGCTGAGTTAGAGACAAAAGCGATCAGTAATGTTTTGATGATCACAGCCAGAAGATCAAGATTTAACTGCATGAAATATGCAGCTTGCAGAGTTATTCAGGTTGCAAATTGGACCTCCAAATGCCAAACACAACAACAATAAGGCAAAAATCTCTCAAGGGCATCGGACTTGAGATAGAACTGAGCTTTAATAAAAACAGTGAGGGGTGGGGTCATAAATCTATAATGACACAGACAGGACGATATCCCTAAGTGATACTTAAAGATGTGACCTGATACAGCCCATCCTAGTCACCAGGCTGACTCTGACCAGAATAAGATACTCTGACCAGATAAGAACAGCTTTAGGGGCAATCAGATAGATGGATATATGCAATATGAATGCACACAAGATCAGTGATTAAGGCCCATCTTAAAGGACCCCTCGCTCGCAACCAGGGCACAAAAAATAAATTAAGCCTGCCTGCTCCTCTCATACACTCCAATTCTACTTTATGAGCAGGAAGCAGAAAAATTGCGAATACACTCTGTCCTTCATCTTTCTAGCCATCAAACATTTTCTAGGTTATGCCACTAGCTCTGATTGTTCTCTTTTACACAGTGAAAACATTTCTAAGTGAATAGCCTAGTAAATTTAGAGAGGTAAACTACTCTTACATACGTCTTCAAGATCTATAATAGGAGATAAATTCTGGGCATGGCAAGGTAATTATTTCGACTGTACATTTCTGTGGAATAAACAAAACCATTCCAGGCTTATGCAATTCCTATTTAATGGAGAAGGGAAGAAACACTATGTTCACCATGCCCAGAACAGTGGCTGTCATAGACCAGTGGCAACCAGAATAGAAGGGAGGCCTTGTCTATTATCGCCACTGGAAAGCAAAATCCTCTGGGCTACATATGCTCACATGGCCTCTCCAAACCAGCCTGTAAGTAAATGGTGCTGAGCAAGAAGCAAGGAGAAAACTATCACGGTAGGAACATCAGGGCATTTTGGATGCAAAGCAGAAGCTTATCTTTTTTACTGTTGCAGCTCCAGAGAAAATCAATTTTGACACAGAACTGCCACTTTACAAGCAAATAACTATACTTTCCAATAACCTAATCTGTGCAAAGCCTACAGAAAATTCCCTAAAGAACCAGTAGTTAAAACCTCCATTAAATCAAAGGGTTTAATATGGGAAGGGAAGAGAGGATGCAGTTTGACTTGGGAATGTAATGGACTCAGTGGGGAAATAAATATGTTGTTTTATGTGTACAGTTACAGAATATGAGAACACGGTATTCCTTTCAAAGGGAATTCTCTTGCTGTGCAACTTATTCCTAAACAGATGTGATTTTTGCTTATTCAAAAACATTTAGGTAACAATTACAGCATAATAAATTATAATTGCCATCATCTTCCAGCTACGTAACGCCTTCTATGCAAACACAAAGAAAAGGCAATCACACAAAACTATAAAACCCATTTTCAGGTAGGTTCTGCAGCCTGGATTCAAATATTCTACATTAATCTCACATAAACACTGCACTGCACCTCATCTATATATCCTACTATGGTGTGTGGAAACTACCTAGCAAATAACTGGGATGTGGTAATCACAGGCTGGAATGGTCCCCAGCAGAGTAGTGTCAGGGGTGCCAGCAATACCTTACCGCCCTCAGATATCTTCTTTTACAGTCTTCACCCACCACCTCACACTCCACCACACAGAGGTTCCATCCACCGGTCGCTCAAGTTTAAATACTCCAAAGAGGAGTTCCGGCTCTGACACAGTGGGTTAATGATACAGCTTGTTTCTGTGGAGACATTGCTTCAATCCCCAGCCTGGTGCAGTGGGCTGGGGAGCCAGCATTGCTGCAGCTGTGGCACAGGTTGCAGCTCCAGCTCGGATTTGATCCCTGGCCCAGAAGCTTCCATATACCACATGGGTGGCCAAAAAAAAGGGGGGAAAAAGGTACCCCAAATAGAGGCTGAATGTTATGCATGCAGCAACGCTTTTTGAAAGTTCACTTGAGGCCACTTCCCTTTTCTGAAAGACCTGCCATCACAACCTGTTTTTGCTAATGGAAAAAAAGCTAAGAGGAATTTTTCACTCTTATGAGAAAAGGTAAAAAGCAAAAAGAGCCTTTGGCGTTTGTTTTGCAGCCACCTACTAAAGAGGCCGCCTGTGCAGCAAGCAGCAAGAGCAACTCCGCTGAGCTCCCTCCCTGGGAACCACCCTCAGCATCTCAGCACCCAGCCTTCACAGCTTCCAACTGTGTCTGTGAGCATCTGAGCTCTACCTCGACAGGTTTTATGTTACCAAGATGTGTAATAAGGTAATTATTTCTTTGCTTTGTGCCATTTGGGCTGAGGAAAACTTTCATAGGAAGGCTCTACTTTTGGATAGCAAACTTGCACTTAGTGACCCTCCATGAAGGCAAGGACAATCTGATTCCCCAAATACAGCACAATGCCTGGCATGAGGGGAACAGACAATAAATATTAGTTAAAGTAGTAGAGATTAACTTTGGGGGTACCCAGGAGTTCCCATTGTGGCTCAGTGGATTAAGAACCTGGCATTGCTGCAAGCTGCGGTGTAGGTCACTGACTCAGCTCAGATCCAGCATTGCTGTGGCTGCGGTATAGGCCTGCAGCTGCAGCTCTGATTCGATCCCTAGCCTGGACATTCCCATAAGCCGAGGATGTGGTTGTAAAAAAGCAAAACCAAACCCAAAACTCTTGGGGGCACCCAAAGATGACCAGTAGGTCCATAAAATCAACTCTATGGGTCAGGAGAAATGAATATACAGATAATATAAATCAGTAAAATAAATCAATGCTAAGTCCTGATGTAGTTGAAAAATCTGACACCACAAATAATGGCAAACCCTGAAATAATACCTTCAAAGTGTGAATGACAATTTTGTTTGTACTACTTGAACTTGGGAGAGCAAAGCGGTTTCCATCTAGACCAGAAAGTTCACTGGGCTTCTTAATATTTATTTAAAAATCTGTCTTACAAGTTCATCATATTTTTCAAGCTTACTAAGCTATTCTTGATAACTGGGATGGAGTATGAACACCTTTAGACAGTGACTGATCAGAATGAGCCACAGCACATGAGAAATGCCTTTGCTTATGTAACCCTCAACGTGATGCCTTGAACTTTCATCAAAGTTCAAGACTAAAATAATAAATTATACATCTGAATTTTCCAAGAATCTACAATTAAGGACATTGTCAATTATATCCTCCAATGATTCCCCTAAAAAGAACTAGGTAAAAATATACTGCTTCCCCTCATCCAATTCCCAACATCAAAATAGGGAGCTGGTTATTGTTTCTGAAAAAAGGAATTACATTCCTGTATTGTCTTGGCTTCCAGGAACCTCAGAGTCAATTTTATAAACAATCTCAGCAACTACATGGACAGCCATAATTTGCAGAGTTGTTTTCTCACTCCTCCCACCTGGTACTTTTTTTTTTATTTATTTTTTGTCTTTTTAGGGCTGCACAGCGGTGGCATATGGAGGTTCCCAGGCCAGGGGTAGAATTGGAGTTGTAGCCACCAGCCTATGCCACAGCCACAGCATGTGGGATCCGAGCCTTGTCTATGACCTACACCATAGTTCACGGCAATGCCGGATCCTTAACCCACTGAGCAAGGCCAGGGATTGAACCTGTGTCCTCATGGATGCTAGTCAGATTCGTTTCCGCTGAGCCATGATGGGAACTCCTGGTATTTTTTCCCCCTATTTTACTAAGCTTTCCAATCAGCTTACATGCCTTTTTGAAAACTATGCGGTAAAAGTAATTATAATAGTCAATAAAAATACATTTACTTCTTCATACAATTCTCCAGTTTGTTCCCATAACTGTTCAGTCCAAACAGGAATTTTAAAGGGTCAGGCCAAGTAGCTTTTTGTTCTTCATGGCAGACAAGAGTGGTAACTGACAAAGATGATGGAATGTTCAACTGCTGCAATACTAATTTCCAATTGCAAAAGAAAGTCAATTCTGAATAATATTTTTTTGGAAAAATATATATATTTAAGTGTTATATTTAAGTGTTATATGAGCTACAGACATAAGATATATACATGATTTCATAGAGAAAGTGTCATAGCATGTGAATAAAGAAAATGGAACTAGAGCAAATTAGACCGCTTGTCTTCAGCTTAATGATTTTTAAACCTAGAGGTGACACGGTTATTTCAAATTTATTTTAACTGCCTATTATGTTTGGTTAAGGAGATTTTTATAGCAATGCATTGAAAATATACACACTAGGTAATGACTTTGCTTCTTGGCAGGCAGCATTCTTTCAGGAATCTAATTTATTAGAAGAAACGCTACAGTCATAGCTTAATGCCAAACAATCCCAGAAGGGCAGGTTAACAATTGTCAAAGGACCTGATACCTGAATTGGGATGTGAGGAGTAGAGAATACAGGGACAAAGGAAGGTTAAAATAAATCATACTATAAATGAGGATGGAAGCATTTAAGTTCTCATTGGAGTTACACAAACAGTGGTCAGTAGAATCTATGTCATACAGCAGATTAGAAGTCGCATGTGAGTGGCCAAACCAAACTGAACGTAGAAAGGAAAAGAATTAGAATCCTCTAAGCACTTCGAGAACAGAAAAGAAATTCTCATTGTTGCCCAGGTAAATTTTGCTGACATCCCTCCAGATTTAAGACACACTTTAAAAGCATGTCTTCCTTGATTTCTGGAATGGAAACATGACAATCCAAGTGGATTCCAAAACATGCTGAGCACCCTCTGATATAACACTTTCTGAGCAAAAATTTTT
The DNA here is from genome assembly GCA_004024745.2 of Catagonus wagneri. Classification (NCBI taxonomy): domain Eukaryota; kingdom Metazoa; phylum Chordata; class Mammalia; order Artiodactyla; family Tayassuidae; genus Catagonus; species Catagonus wagneri. The sequence continues at coordinate 3,452,407 of PVHT021183583.1, forward strand.
AACATCATTGGTAATTTGTTTCGATGACTTGGGAAATTATTTTCTCCTTCACATGGAAAAACGTAAACTTGGGATCATTTTTAATAGAGAATTTTTAAAATGGCACTTGCTCACATCTAAGACATGTCCTGAGAAACCTCTTGTGATCAGTTTGTTTGGATGTTCTTACACCATAATTCTTCACAGGAAAGGTTTTTCACAAATTGCTGGTTTCCATAACTCCCCAGAATTTTGGCTTCCTTTAGCTCCTTTGTTATATGGTATGAGACTCAGAATAATGTCATTTTCCTCTTCAGTGACAGAAATTTATGAGCATACTGTGATAACACATGCAAAAACTGCAACCTCTTTTATCAAATTAAGTCTGTTTTCCTACTTTCATGCCCAGCATTTATTGGAGAGTAGAAGGCATTTATTCATTTGCTTTAACAATAACAGAAGGGTTTATATATCTTACTATCATCTATTTGTCACTAGTTTCACCTCTAAGCCTTATACGTTAAAAAATTGTATCTCCAATCTTCTTCATAAAGATAAAAACTGTGAAGAAATGCTAATAGGAACCTAGAAGGCAAGTCCATAGTCACATGATCAACACTCTAAATAGCTCTGGGACTTTGGCCAAGACACTTGACCTTTCTGAGCTTCCATTTTCTGAGTAAAAAAAGAACAGCGGTCTTAGAATCCCAGAAATTCTAAGACTTCTAGCATCCTAGAAACCCTAAGCCTCTCTCCATTCCCAGTGTTCAGTCTCCATTCTCTTCCTCAATATCTTCCACCAAGAACATTGGCAAGAGGGCTCAAAGCATGAAATTCCAATGTTTCTGATTCAGGGAGAAGCAGCAGCCCCTACACGAACACTCCTCAGCACCTTCTATAATGTAGGTTGTCATGAGACAGCTGTTGAGTGAGGGACGGAATGCTCACATGAATGGAAGAAGAGGAGTCATGCGGATCCAAATTTTCACCTTTGGTCTCAGCATACTTTCCAGCACAGCACTGGATTCTTCTGTGATGACATCCACTCAACACTCAGCTCTTCCTTTGATCATATGCATGGTGATTCATTTTGCTTTCCCTTCAATTGAAGGCCACTGCACACGTTAACCTCTTAAACAAGGACTTCAAAACACTTCTCAAATAAATATCTTGGGTTTGGGGAAGGAAGTTTGGAATATAGGAGGCTTATCTGGAATCCATACATCACAAACGAAGCCACCGAGTCTGGTTAATTTTCACGTTGTTCAGAATCTGTCTTATTAACACTTTCAGTGTTGAGAAAATGAAGAGACATACCCGACATTCTTATCCTCTGCCTTTTACCCTTTGAGTGACAACACTCTCTACTGGGCCCGGGTAGATTAAAAGGTACGGCCTGCAGGTTGCATTATCTCCAAGTCATCCAAGATGTATTACGCTTAGTTTAAGCGAGTGAGTCCCATTTGCACAATTGCCCTATTAATTTACTCATTGATTTACGCCACTTGTGCTGAAGATCTTCCACCAGGCCCTATTTTACATGCATTCTCACCAGCTTGGTTTCAGTGTGTGGCTCCCCTTCAGCCTCCCTATCTCATTGCTCTTCATTTGTCTTCATTTATCCCTCTTGATCACCATCCTCCCCTACTCCTCCCTCTGCTGCCTTCTCTCAGTTTCTTCCCGCTTCTCCATTTTCCTTCTCCTCTGGCCTTCCTCCCCTCTTACTTAAGAGCACCTAATAAATCTCCAATTAGAGGTTAGCAATCCAAAAAAAAAAAAAAGAAGAAGAAGAAGAAGTCTGACGCCTAAGATATACAGCCAGTCCAAAGCACTAGATAAAAGTCAGGAAGGAGAAAATAAAATGGTCAGACTGCATGAACACAGTCAGAAATCTAATCTGAGGATTTCAAGTATTAAATTGTTAACAAAGAGGACACTTTTGCTAAGGATCTTATAGTAATAAAGACGGCAAAAACTGTGCCCTTCTGCCACTCCAAACAAGCTTTCAGTTTAATTTTTCCCCTTTATCTCATCTTTTGAGGTTTATTGTAATTCTTCAGCTGACAAGCAGGAACTCCCCTCCTTCAGCTGAACCCGAACTAAATCAACACCACTGGGAATATCTCAGATCAAAACACCATTGGGAATATCTAAGAGCTGAAATATAGCCACTATCACTATGATTTTTGCAGATAATTTTAAAATCCTCATTACATAAGGATTTTTGATCAGACCAAAAAAAGTGTTTTGTTTGTTTTTTGAGGTGACATATTAAAGGGGTTCCCTAGCCTTCTCCATCCTCTCTATCAGTGTCTCATTTGACTGACTTGTCCAAACAAAAACTGGCTGTAATTTTATGCAAAAATATACATGACAAATGCACAACATTAAAATAACATCTTAGACATTACCATCCTCCTCCCTACCTCTTTGCAGGTGAGAAGTTGATTTTACTTTAGGAGTTTTAATATCTAATATCTGGGTGAAGAAAAAGAAAAATGTTACCAAAACACTGAACTGATGGAAAAAAAAAAAACTACATCCTGATTTAATTTCATTAGTCCCAATAATTTAGTAAGCAATTCAGTAAGATTTAGCTTACTTGGATTTTTCCTAGTTGGCATTTTAATAGGAAATACTGAACTTCTAACATTCCTGAAGCAAGTAAAGATATGGGAGTACACTGCAAATAACTAACTTATCCTATTACGAGTCTCTGTGGCGCAGGGCCACAGGTCACTCTTCTCTGTAACTCCAATGAGGTGCCACAGGCTAATGAGGTGGAAGGGTAGCAGGAACCAGTGCAGGGCTATTCCTGTGCCTGACATTCCCTATGTTTTTTTAAACCCAGCCATGACACCCACCCACAGCTGAAGACCTATAGGGACCCAGCAAGTCTTGTAAGGAGCAAAACCAGACAGGCAACAATATGTAGAGGTGGGACCAGAAAAAAACAAAAAAACTCAAGGCAGACAACATTACTAGTAAATTAAGAGAAGTTTCCACCTGGTAAAAAGGAGTACTTAATTATCTTGCATTTTGATTGTGAAGTTTAATGTAAAGATCCTAGAGTTCCTATTGTGGCTCAGCAGGTTAAGAACCTGACACAGTAATCACCACAATTTCCATGTAGTAATTCAAGGTGGTTTCATACTCTCCCCTGCTGGGATGTAAGCTCTATGAGGATAGTAACCACACCTCTTGTTCACCAACATTCCCCAGTATCTTATTCTGGATCTAACCCACAGAGGGGCTAATTAAATATTTGATGGATGAACCTACATGTTGATGGAAGACAGTTTGGATACAGAGAAGTACACCAATGTCAAGAGATAACTATCAATATTAGAGATCAAATAAGTGTCAGTGCATGATGCAGATTAAGGCTCTTCAAGAATGTTCTGAAGAAGGCAGCACTACCTGGAGGCAGCTGAAGATTCCAAAGAAAAATGAGGAAGGCAACACAAATACGTGCCATGATGGATACTTACTGCTTCCCTGTTTTTGCATGTTGTACCTCATTAAATACACTGTCTCAACAATTATGTAGCTCCTGGTTTCTAAAGATGAGGATACTATGGTAAGTGACAGACTTAAGAGTCGACTTCATGTCTGGTCTGACTCCAAAAGCAGAGGGGTTTCCACTGTACAATAAAATACACACTGACCAACAGAGGAGGAGGCACTTGGGCTGGGTGTGGAAGGACAGATACTGAGGGGTTCTCAGAGCCAACATGTTTTGTAATTACTAAGTGGGAGAAATACTATGTAACTATATAGTCATTATGGTTCCTGAAGATTACATGGTATAGGCAATCTGGATAGGAATTTACTAATTTATTCCAAATATAATTCTCATGTTGACTGAAATGTAAGAGCTTCTAATAGCAGAGAGGTTCATAGGGAAATCACCCTACTTGGCCACTTAAAAAAAAATCAGCATGGCTCCGATTATGCAATTTTTTCGTTAAGTCCCACCAAATCACGTATCTGGTTATTTGTACCCATAAAGGCAAGCAATGAAGACAACACTTCAGTTCAACCAAAAGGAAACAGTATTAAACAAATGTATCACACTAAGGGGGGAAGAGCCTCTTTTGCCTTCTCCTTCAAGTTCCTGCATCACAGAAAGAAATCAGGAATCTATAGTTTTTCTTTGTGTTTCTCCAGGTCCCAAACAAGCCTGGGCCTGTTGAATCTCACCTGACTTTCTGATGCAATGAGCCTTCTTTTTCAGCCCTGGACAGTAGACTAAGAGGGAGTGAGCCTCTCCACATCATCACTGTTGTCTATCAGTTTTATCTACTTTAAGGAATTTGGCAAACTTTCCTCAAAGACTGGGAGGATTCTGTGAAACAGTGTCAAGTCCTTCTGCTCTTTTCCTGACCCTCCATGCTTTTCCTTATCAAGGACCACTCTGAGAAGGCTAAAAACATGTTCATCAACTTTAACTATAATTTTTAAAATGCTAATAAAAGGAAAAAGGGATTTTTTTCCCCCAACCAATCAAGTTGGCAAAGATGGGGGAGGAGAGGACTGCTGATGCCCTCTATTGCCAAATATATGAGGGAATGGTCCCTTCCCAACATACATAATGCTATTCGTATACTCAGAGCCTCTGCTCAAGCAAGTAAGCTCCTAGGAATTGATCCTAAAATGATGACTGACTGGATAAACGGTGACAGAAAGAAAGTACAAGGATATTCATGGCAACCATGTTACCAAAATGAAAAACTACAAATAACCTAAATGTTCATAAAGAAGGAAATGATTAAAAGTTGTTTTATCATACAATGGTATGCTACGCAGTTATCCAAAAATTGCAATGGAGAAATGTATTAATGTGGAAAAATGTCCACGACTTATTGATCACTTAATTTATGACATGCATTATTGTCATAATTCAGGTATACAAATGCTTTAATATACATATACATAGTGAAATAATTACTGCTACAGTCAAGCTCATTGACATATTCCTCTCCTCACACAGTTACCATCATGTGTGTTTGTATCTGTGTGTGCTGAGCACACCTGCAATTTACTCTCTTAGTGAATTTCCAGGGTACAATACATTATTATCCACTTCAGTTGTCTGGTTTTGGGAGTATTCACTTTTGGGAGATACCATCCTAGAACTAAGTAATCACATAAACTAACGGATTTTGATAGAGAATTAAGACAGCAGTTTACCAGCTCCTAATTAAGATCATTCACCTCTACCTTCGTTTTTTTATTTTGTAGTTTTTTCTTTCTTTTTTCCCGAAAACAAACGCTTTTTTTTTTTTTTTCTTAAGGGCTGCACCTACGGCATATGGAAGTTCCCAGATCAAATTGGAGCTACAGCTGCTGGCCTATACCACAGTAACAGCCACGCCAGATCCGAGCCGCATCTGCAACCTACACCACAGCTCGCAGCAGCACTGGATTCTTAACCCACTGAGCAAGGACAGGGATTGAACCCATGTCCTGTCCTCATGGTTATTAGTCCAGTTCGTTACCACTGAGCCACGACAGGAACTCCTCCTTCTTTTTTGAAATCTTGAGGAAGGAGTTGTCCAAATGATTCTTTTGAGCAAAGATTCCAAATTCAGGCCATATTAAAATAACTGTGTCAAACAAATATTAATAGCAAATTTAAAGGATAAATAAAATCTAACTCAGTAAAAATGATTTAAAATGCTACAGAATATAACCAAATGCAATCATACTTTGTATATGTAGAGAAATACATCACAAGAGAATTGCACATGCCATTTCATCAACTCTAAGATACCCTATTTACACATTTCAACATCTCTGAAAGGGAAATCCATCTTAAAATCAATGGCATGTCGGTTTAATTGTCATTATATATTCTTAGTGGTACATAAAATAATGTTGCATCTTGCCACTGATGGCACCTTCAATTAGATGAAGTATGGTGTTATCACCACAACCGTTAATTCCCTTTGATGGTGAAGGAAAGGACAGATAAATCAAATATTAAATGCTACCAATCCTTCCTTTTATACATACACACACACACACACACACACACACACACAGAGAGAAACAAAAGAAAACTATTACTATTTTCTCTAGGTAGAGCAATTTCTCCCATTCCACACACAGATAAGTCATTCTGCACAAAAACACACACACTGACAATACAGTCATCTTAATATTTTGATTCAAAGCACAGCTAATATTCTGAATGGTAGCAACGGCAGCTTTTTCAGGATTCAAAATCCATCTTCTACCCTTACTACAGAACATAAATGACATAAACTTCTCATCAATAGCATAAAAAATTCATATTCTATCTGTATAGCAGCTGCTATGTTAGGTTTATGTCAACTATTGGTCTGATTTTTTTAATAGCATAAATGTTTAAAGAGGTAGCAATTCCAGTAAAACATCTATGGGAATACTGAAAGCTGATATACGTCAGAATAGAGTCGTTTGGTGAAGAGGAAGTAATTCTCTATATTTTATTCTTCTCTGTCCGCCTTTCTTTTTCCTCCACAAAAGCCCTTCTCATAATGGTTTGTTACTTGTACCAGCTAAACATGCTAAGTGTGGTGGTCTTGCTTCTACACCCTCAGGATAATATTTACTGAGGTTCCCTCTTCCTAGGTTCATAAACACAAAGTCACAGTCCAAAGTCTATGAGAAAAATCAAACACTTATTGTGAAATGGGGCAATTTCTAAAATCACTCTCAGGTCTAAAATCCTATGATTCTGCAATCCTCTTTTGGTACTGAAGTGCACTTTCTGAAACCATGCAACAACCAAGGGTCATGGGCAACCCAAATCAATTAACCAATCAATTTCTCCCCTATGTTGTTTGTTCTGTTTGTTGGTGGTAGTTTTGGGGGTGGGGTGAAAGAGCAGTAAATAGAACAAACAGCAGCATGAGCTTCCTCAATGAAACCCAAACCTAAAGTAACAGTCTACCCTTTGTACCAGTGGCAGAACAGAACAGCCTTTAAACACTTAACTTACACGATTTGTTTATTAATATGATATAGACACATTCTGAGACGTTACTGTGACCCTTCAAAGCACTGAAAGAATAGTAATTTAAGCAAAATAACCACATTGGGTAACTGTGATGGAAAATGCACAGTAGATTTTAATACCTAATATAGACCATGATGTTTTTCTTCTCTGTATGAAGCCTGGAATCCACAATTGTCTTGTTACTAGTCTCTTTCAGGTTTTTAAACTGTTGGCCATGGTCTGTTCTATGGAATGTCTTTTCTATGGACCTCTTTTCACCTTAACCTGGGAGAAGCAACTTTCTCTAGCACTTACTGTCTCTTTTGCCCTTCCCCATGGCTGTCAGAGGCGGCTGTCACTGGGCCACCTGTACAGTAGGTGTGATTTCTTTACTGTAAGCAGTGCCTTCTCTAGACATGTATACCTCTGGACTGCAGGTGCTGCACAGACTGTGTGTGTGTGTGTGTGTGTGTGTGTGTGTGTGTGTGTGTGTGTGTGTGTCTGTGCTCCTTATCCATGGAGCTGGATAGCAAATGCCCTGTAGGACCCAGGGTATAAATTATGGGCAGATGGTTAGGAGGCTCCACTTTAAAAGGATCTTGGCAGCCCTCTTCAATCTGGCTTTTGCCCGAGTGCCCTGCATTTTAGGAATCAGTGGGTGTTTACCCAAAAATCAATAAAGCTGATAATTTGGTTCTGAGTTCTGATTCTCATTCACTCTCTTTCTCCCTCCCTCCCTCCCCTAGACACACACACACACACACACACACACACACACACACACACACACACATAGACATAACTATAAGGATACAGTTAAGACTAGAGACACACACAGATCCCTTAAGTGGAAAAGAAAACACCTAATAATATTTACCATATTCTTTTGAAATTGTATCAGTTAGACATAAATACCTTATACTTTACTGAGGAAACAAACTTAAGAGCTGGAGAGTAACAGAGAAGAACAACTGATTCTTGTCATATGTATAAAACTAAAACATTGGCTAATAGATCCGTACTGTGCTGGTGTGTGGGGTGGGGAGGGTGTGATTTTGTTTGGTTTCTTGACAATTAATCAGCTGCCCCAGCCTCCAGATGTTTGTAGTCTGCTCTCTTTGCATTTCTGAATCTACAGAGCCTCTCAAAGGTCTGCCTTGATTCCTAAACAGTGAACTCTCTGGCTTACCAAGAGCATACATAAGAGGGAAATGAAAGCGGAAACTACCATTTACTGAGCACATATTATGTGCAGACACTGTGATAAACAACTGATATATATTGGTTCTTCTCCCTCGTCTTCTTCATTTTTTTTTGGTCTTTTTAGGACCACACCCACAGTATATGGAAGTTCCCAAGCTAGGGGTAGAATGGGAACTGTACCTGTCATCCTACACGACAGCCACAGCAACACGGGATCCAAGCTGTGTCTGCGACCTACACCACAGCTCACAGCAACGCCGGATCCTTAACCCACTGAGCGAGGCCAGGGATCGAACCCGCAACCTCATGGATACTAGTCAGGTTACTGCTGAGCCATGAACTAAGGAACTCCCTATGCTGCTTCATTTAATTTACTTCTCACCATAATCCTGTGAAGTGGGAGTTATCATTCTCATTTCATAGGTAAAGAAACTCTGGGTCTGACAGTTGATACAACTTGTTCAAGGTCACACAGCTGGTAAGTGAAGAGCTAGGTGTCAGACTCAGGTGTGCCTCCCTCCAAAGCTCAAGTTCTTTACCGCTATGCTCTACAGCTCTCCCTGAAGACACACAAACATTTGACATGAAAACAATTTCACAGTGGGAGGGGGGGCAGCAGATGGCTCCAGCCAAAGTCAGTCCCTGGCCTCCTTAATCTGTGAAAATTTTAAAAGCTGGAACTTTTGAGGTGGCACGCTCCTTCTGGATAAGATCATGACCTTGTACAAATCTTCTCCAGATTTCTTTTTCTCAACCAGCCCACGTGCCATCCCCTATCAAACATAGCAGTTCACTCATCTTTGCGTATACCTGGGAAGCCTCAGCACACAGAATTACCAGAAACAAAAGACTGTTTTAAAATATACTCTATTTTCTGTCACACACAAGGCTGATTCTTTTCACTCGTTTGAGCCTGATTAAATTGCTGTGATGAACTTCGGAGTTGAGACTGCCCTTGAGCCGAACATCTATCTGATCTTTAATTCTACTACCCACTCATTTCTTGCAGAGCTCACAATTCTCTTAGTCCCACTGGAGCAGCCCCATTCAGGTCCTGCATCAATATGTTCAGGGCTGAATTCATTTCTGCAGGGAGTCCAGTACATCTGAACTTTCCAAAATCATTTGGCCCCCATTATGGGTAAGCACTGCTCTTAAACAGGTTGTAACTCCAGCTAATAGGCTCCATAATCATAGCTGAATCGAACAAAAGGGTCCAGGGGAGAGAGCCATCAGTCATTTTTATTCCTATCAAATAAGCTGCAAAAGGCAGAAACTTTCCGATTTCAGAATCACATGGTCTCAATTTGATCTTCGGGGCTTATTAGAGAGGCAGGGCGACAGAAGGAAGGGCCTACTCAAAGGTGTGCAAAAGCTAAAGATCTAAAATAAAAGGTTTTATTGCAAATATAATTCAAGAAGACAGAAAGAAAGCCAATTCCAAGGAAATGAATCTGAGTTTTAACAAATTTCAACTCAACTGCTGGAGGCCAGAACACTTGAGGATCTTCCTTCCAAAGATGAACCTGATTACTTATCAGCATGAGGTAGGAAAGGAGAAAATCTGACTTTGTTGACAAGTCACATTCCTCCGATGTCTAACTGAGAGGTAATCAGAGTAGCCCACAAACTCCTAAAGCAATAACAATAACAACAAAAACACCTCTGAGGTGACTTTTAGTATTTCCTAGGGAATGCTCGAGGTTTCCTTTAATGAGAATCTTACCTTCAAATTAAATTATGAACATGAATAGGTGTAAGTTGGTATAAGAATGTTAATGCTCTTTAAAATGAGTCCTCATTCAAAAAATATTTGTCACAAGATATGTATCATATTACTATGATGACAAACACTCTGGCTAAAAGGTTATAGTGCTGTGCTTGGTAAGATTCGACTGGTTTAACAGAGAATGTAAGAGTCTTAGATTTATGCTTGGGCATAACCGGAAAAAAATGTCCACAATGTTTGCACTGTGCACAGCTCTACCTCCTGCCCAAGAGTGCGTTCAGATGACAAGGATGTTTCATAACAACAATCACCTTCCCGCTATTTCATACACACACACACACACACACACACACACTCTTATCGGCTGTGCCCACAGCATGTGGAAGTTCCTGGGCTAGGGATCAAACCTACACCACAGCAGTAATAAAGCTGGATCCCTAACCACTAAGCCACCAGGAAACTCCAGTCCTTGCTCTCTTTAATAGGTATTTAGGGAGTTTTTACTAAGACTCTTTACACTGCGGTTTATATTTCACTCAGTCATGGAAATGGTCTGGGCTCTGATCTAAAGCAAACAAACAAAAAAGATAACCTGTCCTGCATGTTACCTTTTTTGCAAAGACCATTTTTTTCTCCAACGATTGCCTCTTTTAAGAGAAAATATTACATAAATTGGTGCAACTACTAAGGAAAAGAGTATGGAGGCTCCTCAAAAAACTAAAAATAGAGTTGCCATATGATCCAGCAATTCCACTCTTCAGCATATATCTATATAAGACTATAATTAGAAAAGATACATGCACCCCTATGTTAACGGCAGCACTATTCACAATAGTCATGACATGGAAACAACCTAAATGTCCACTGACACATGAATGGTTAAAGAATTATAGTATACACACACACACGTGCGCACACTGATGTGTGCGCACATAATGGAATATTACTCATCCACAAAAAAGGAATGAAATAATGCCACTTGCAGCAACATGGATGGAGATTATCATACTAAGCGAGGTATGTCAGAAAGAAAAAGACAAATATATAATATTGCTTGTACGTGGAATCTAAAATACTACACAGATGAACACATCTATGACACAGAAACAGGCTGACAAACATACAGAAAAGATTTGCGGTTGCCAAAAAGGAGGGAGATGGGGGAGAGAAGGACTGAGAGCTTGGGACTGGCAGATGCGAACTTTCTATGTAGGATGGCTAAACAACAAGGTCCTACCGTATAGCAGAGGGAACTGTATTCATATACATACGAATCACTGAATCACTTTGTTGTACATCAGAAATTAACACAACCTTGTAAATCAACTATACTTCAATAAAAACATAGATGCATCTGTTTCTATCCTCTCTCAAAAGTTTCCCCTATAACAAGACCTTCATTGAAGTACTCTCTCATGTCCCCATCAACTAGGTGACCATAGGATCACAAAGACCACTGAACAGGAAACTTGCAAGGGACCCTTACAATTGCCGCATCTCTGACTGCAGTTATACTGGTTATTAAGAGTCAAGATCAAATGGTTCTTCCCCTTCTTTCTTTCCCCCTTAAACCCTCTTTTATAGCCTTTATCCCTCTGACCGCTCTCCTACCAGGTTTCTGCGGGAAAGTCCCTCCTCTCTCTCTTATTCTGACTTTTTCTTCTTCTCTCCCCTCTCTGAAAACTGAGCACTGTCACCTTCCTCTCAAGAAAGAAGAAATGCTCAAGAGGTTCCATTCTGCCTGGCCATCACCACCTAATTCTCGCAAAAGCTCCAGTTCTACCTCCATGGCGGTAACCTGTGAGGTTACAACTCTAGCTTTGCTCTCCTAAGTCTAGTATCCAGTTGTCCACAGGACAGATCTGTCCCGGGAGCCCCTTCGATCTGTATACAGATACTAGATTTAGGAGAACAAAGCTAGAGGTCCCTCACATCTCCACCCTTCTGATTACAAAGCTTAAAGCTATAAACCCATCACTGACCTAAAGCTTGAATGTTATCAACCTCCTCTTTGCCCCCACAACAAAAGGGGAAAACTCAAAAAGGCACAGAATAAGAAGCCTTTCTAAGGGAGGGACGGAGGAAAAGAAAAAGAAAGAAGGTGAGGATATAAGAAAGAGGGTAGAAGAAAAATAAAATACAGATTGTAAGGCAGGGAGGTCTTGAGTGGAAGATGGGACTCACCAAGAATCCTGCTGCAGAAATGCAACAAATAAAGACATCGAAAGAGAGATTATTAAGCAAAGCAATTCAGTTTCACAGAGTTGGAGGCCCCTATTACTATTCATTTCTTTATTTTCCAATTTATAAAATAATTTCATCATTTTTACCCACTTACCTGGTTCTAAAATCCCCCTAAGATTTTCTAAATCTTGATTCAAGTAGAGACATGGAGTAACCTTTCAAAAATCCTCCCTTACAAATAGCCTACCAAAACGATATAATTTTAACAACTGCCATGTGTCACTCAACCACTAGTGAATATACTATATTCTTGTAGTTGAGTTTTCACTTTTTTTCTTTAAGCCTATGTTCACTGAACTACATATAGAGTTTATGAGGTAATAAAATTCCAAGTTATAAAATTTAATCTTAATAGTAATAATAGTGTCAACATCATCGCCTACCGTTAGAAAAATACTAACCTTACTTCAGAAATTTTACTTTGGGCCCAGATTATAACAAATCAGGGAGTTCCTGTTGTGGCTCAGGGGTAAAGAACCCAACTATTATCCATACGGATGAGGGTTTGCTTCCTGGCCTCACTCATAGGTTTAAGATCTGGTGTTGCTGTGGCTGTGGTATAGGCTGGCAGCTGGAACTCCAATTGGACCCCTAGCCTGGGAACTTCCATTTGCCATGGGTGTGGCCCTAAAAAGCCCCCCCCAAAAAAAAAAATCAAAAAGAGTTCCAGACTTATATATTGCATTATAAATCAGATACAAAGTGTAAATACTTAGAATCCCTTTCTGAGATAATCGTAAGCAACTGAAATTAAAGTTCAATGCATACAATGGCAACAAAACAGGACATTTACCTCATCTGTGCCTTTTCTGCCCTTTACAACATACTGTCTTTTCAGACACATTATCTTTACCTATGAAAAGGGTCCCATTGTTCCTGGAGTTTAATCTCTGAGAATCAAAGAACAGCAGCAACCGTTTGCCAGAAGTACTGCAATCCCTGCCTGAAAGCTGAAAACCGTTCTGTCAGGCCTTCCCCTCCACAGATACACAAAAAGTCACCAAGTTTATAAAAAGGATTAAGAAATGAAAACCAGAAAACGCAATACCATTATGTAATTTGGCTTAATCACTTCTAAACTTTAAAAGACTTGTAGGTAAGCAGTGGGTACGCAGAAGAAAAAAGCATTTTAAAAGCTGTGGGAAAAGACGTGATGGGACTTCAGAGGCTGCCTATGACATATCCCATCAGGAATTACATGTTCCCACTGTTATTTTCATCTAAATGTTTATTGAACAAGCCCCTGCTTTCATCTACATTATTTTGATTAATGCATGAAAAGGTTCAAGAATTATAGAAATCTAAGGTGATTGTGCATTAAAATAAATGAAAGGACGACTCCTGGTTTACAGTCACATATATTTCACGGCTAAAATGCTTGCTTCCTGCCTTTTTTTTTTTAATTTAACTCCAACACACTTCCCTTGGCTTCAGGTTTGAAGTAATGATATAAAATTCATTTTATCTCTTTTTTCAAGCCTGGCTCTTTCATACATAACATCAGACTTGTCATATCTGAGGAATTATTAAAATAAGACGGAGCCTGCTATTTCTGAGCAGAAAAGCCTCTTTGAGCCAGCATCCTCAGGAGAGACGCGGGCTCAATCTCATTAGCTGGTGCTGAGACGTGTCCTAGTCTCCAGGTTCAAGGTGATGAAAGATTAGGGCGTTGGGCCTTGTCTCATTTTGTATGCAGCACACATCCCTCCCTGCCCGTGAACACGAAATTACATTGAACCTGGGGAGTCTAACTCCATTAATTTTAAATGGAAGATTAATTTAACAATATGCGGTAGATATTTGTTACAGACCTATCATGTAAAAGTGACGGTTAGCAATAAATTGTGGTGACTCATACTGGCCAGTGGCCCTGGCTCAAATAAATCAGGAGGCATTTACACATAATTGCTGTTTTTAAAGACAGGGATATGGGTGATGTGTTTCTTTGATGAAAGATTGGGCAACCCCATTCAAAGAAACAGCAGCTGATATTAAAGCCATAGTGCTGTTCTGGAGGGAGACGTTTTTGATTAGTATTCCTGGAATAATCATTTAGAAATAACAGATACCGCACTGACGTCAAGAAATCTTTTTTTCCCCTGGAACCCGTGTAATAATTCTGAGGCATGAAATTGTAGTGGTCTTTTTGTCAATTTCCTTAAAGTAATTACAATAATAATACCCTCAGAAATACCAATTCCCTAGGGACGAAGAGAGGATGAAAAGGGAGAGGCAGAAAGGTATCACTGCTGATAAGGACACACAATTGTATTGATTTTCTACAAATAATCACAATAATATACATAAATAATAATTTACAAGGCTTTAGGAGGGGCAAAAAGGGACAAAAGCAACTGGAGAGAAGCATTCTGAAGGAGAAAGTGTGGGATTTTCTCTTTTTAATGCCATTTTAGAGAGCTTTCTTGACACATTTTTTTTACAAATCAAATTCTCACCTTCTTGAAGCAACTGAGGGGAAAAGAAGACACAGAATGCCCTGAATGCTTAAGTGCTACAGGGCACGCAACACAAAAGAGAGGCCAAGGACATCGGATGCTTGCGGCACTTGTCAGGCAAGGCTCTGGCATGGAACTATCCAGTGCGAGGGTCCGCCTGCCCTCGCAGAGCAGCGAGGGTGTTACTCTAATCTCCTCTCCTTTGCAAGCACCAGCTCTGCCAGCCCTTAGGGGAAGGGTGCTCAAGGACTTCTGCCTTCAGTCAAGGCCAATGAGACAGGAGCTTTGTTCCCATCTCTTTTAAAAGATTAAGATGAGAAGAGGGCAGGGTAAGGATTCTGTGTCTTCTCGCCATGCACCTTCTCCAGGTACATGAGGCGGCTGGGAAGTCGGCTCAGACACCGGTCTCTCAGAAGCCCACATCATTACGCTCCCCTCTATTGAGTAACATGGGAAGCAGGAGGGGAGAGTGAGCACTTGAACCACTACTTAACGTGTCCTGTGGCTCCAGTCTTGAACCCCAATCCAAGACGCCCTTCCCCGGAGCCATTAGAGTGAGTTGGCAAAGCAGATCAAGTCCCTTGCCTGGTGCAATTCTCTCAAAGACTCTCAACTACGCACAGGATTAAGTTTCAGCTCCTCAGCATGGCATCCAAGGGTCGTCATGCCAGGCCACCGCACCCCTCTCGGTTCTCATTCTCTCCTCCTGCCCCCCAGAACCTCACCCTCCGAAATGCTCAGCTTGTCCGCATCAGGACCGGCTTCACTGCCGCACCACCCTCTCCACATGCTGCCTTACCGCCCTGAAAGTTCTTAATTCTTCTCATCTGGTAAACGTTCACACATCTTTCAAAACCCAACACCAAAACCACACCCTCTGTGAAGTTGTCAGAACATTATTATTGTTGTTGTTATTGTTGCTACTTCAGAGCAGGGACCTGCCCTATTCATCTTTCTATCCCAACAAATATAACTTGCTATATTCAAGCCATTATAATATATTTATTAAATTCAAAATGAATGGCTTATCTTACAAAAGATTTTTCTCAGGACTAGAGGGATAGTTAGGATAGAACAGAGAAGGAGAGAAGGGATATGCTGGGCTCTTTTATATCATGTGATCAGTTCTATTTTGATTTACAATTTCACATGCCATAATATGAGTATAGGAGTTGAAAAAAGGAAACAGAAAATACTAGTGCTCAAATGCAAAGAATAATAGCTCCATCAAGAGCAAAAGAGAAGTTCTTATTGTAGCTCAGTGGTAATGAACCCGACCAGTATCCATGAGGATGTGTGTTCGATCCCTGGCTCCACTCAGTAGGTAAGGATCTGGTTGTTGCCTTGAGCTGTGGTGTAGGTTGCAGAAGAGGTTCTGATCCTGCATTGCTGTGGTTGTGGTGTAGGGCTGCAGCTATAGCTTCCACTCAACCCCTTGCCTGGGAATTTCCATACGCCGCGGAGCAGCCCTAAAAAAAATAAATTAATAAAATAAAAAACAAGGAGCAAAAGAGCTTGGTTTATTGTTATGGGTGATTAGAGGGAGAAAAAATAAAATGATAGCAGCAGAAGCAAAAGCAGGTAACAACTGAGATTTATTAATACTTACTATGTGTTCGCACTGGACTAAGTATTTACCACGTATTAACTCACTGAATCTTCGCTAAGAATCTTGATGAGACAGACACTATCATCACCTCCATTTACAGATGGGAAACTGAGACACAGAGAAGTTAAATAACTTGCTTCAGGTCATCTAGACAGCAGGTGACA
This sequence comes from Catagonus wagneri, assembly GCA_004024745.2. Lineage (NCBI taxonomy): Eukaryota > Metazoa > Chordata > Mammalia > Artiodactyla > Tayassuidae > Catagonus > Catagonus wagneri. The sequence continues at coordinate 3,468,776 of PVHT021183583.1, forward strand.
GAACGAGAATGTCAGTCTAGGCAGTTAATGTCCAGGCTCTCAAGGATTCTATTAGGAGCCAGTGGATCACCTGCCACACCTGTTCTTATGGCAAGATTGGGGCCAAACTTCCTGGAAGGGTGGCCCTGAACAAGATAACAGGCATTGATCAAGGCAGATAGTAAGATACTGGGAAATCCACATGATGAAGAGGATGAGAGCACCAGGGAAGGGCCAGACCTGTAGGAAGGCACCACGGCAGGGGCAGGGCTGTTTCTGGGGTCTGAGTGTGGGTAAGAAGTGGAGTCCCGACAAGGCCCTACCTACTGTGAGAAGAAGATTTCTAAAAACCCGCACATCAGGAAGGGCCTAATTAAGATACTGCAGAGGTTCAGAGCAAGTCTAGGTTAAAGATAAAAGCTGATTCAGAAAGATGTAATATTATTATTGAATAGCTGCAAAACACTTATGCTTATATATACATGAGCAGGAAGGTTTTCTCAACGACCACGGAAGAGGAGATGATTAATGTTTGCATCCTGACGTTTCCTAATGGGGAGGAAATCTTGCAGGGGACAAAGGTAACACTCCTACCACTAACAGAGCCAGGTATTTTAAAGAGATTACTGTTTTAAGCCCAAATTTTTACATTTAGTACAGCTCTCTTACTTGAGCATCGTTACATTGAAGGTAAATTTACATGAGACTAAAACACATCTTCAAGTAGCCAATTTAAAAGAATAACTAGTCCCATGCAGTAATAATGATGACAATAATAATAGCAATAATAATAAACAAACCCCAAAGGTAATTTCTTATGCTTATATTGTTAACTTTTCTCTAAGGATTTGAAAGTTATTAGAAAACACTAATTAAACTATATAGTTTTCCCAAAGGGGAGGCTACAATTATTTTTGTGTTGTTCAGATGGATGATTGGGAAAAAAAGAGTTAAGATACCTAACATCCTTCATTGCAGCCTAAACCCAGAAATCTCATTTCCCTTTTCTAGAGATGCAATGGAAATAAGTCTGATTGAAACAGCATCATTATTTAACATAGAAATAAATATCTTTAAAAAAAAAGTCTTCATTAAGCTACTTATAGAAAGGAACGTTTTGGGAATTATACAAGAAAGAATAACAAGCTATTTTAACTCTACAAGAAAGAGTAACAAGCCATGAGATAAACTCTGAGAAATGGAGATGTGTTGACCCTTAGTGCACGTGAATATCATCTATTCACCTCCTCCTTTCCCTAGGCCCCTGGTCAAGGGAAGATCACAGTTTACTATCAAGAAGCACTCACATGTCATAAAAGGTATAGAAGGTGTGATGTAAGGATGTAACCCTTGAGGGAAAAGAAAACATGCCCTATGCTCTGGTCCTTATGGAGAAGTCAGAGCTAGGGTGTAAAAGAGTTGATAAAGAAACACACAGTATCTTAAATTTACCAGCGATACTGAGGTTGCCTGCCCTGGATGCCTCTAACTAGTTCAGTTTTGTGCTTTAATGTTAAATTTCTTATGGGAGCACATCACCTAATTAGAGGAATTGATAACTGCACTGTTCTATAATGAGGCCAATACATTTCAAAGTCATTAAAGATAACCAAGGCAATAAGTCTGGGTTTAAGCGGCGTTTCCTCAGATTTCACAGTCTGCATGTTGCAAGTGCAGGGGGGGAAAAAGCAATCCCTGCCTAGTCAACTGTAAATGCCGGGTTATTGGAATCTTTAAAACAGGCAGCAAGGAGAAAATTACACGGCCAAATCTCCTTTTTCCAGTTAATGAAGAATTAAGACTCCCATTTACCATATTAGAAGGTTCATCAGAGGTCTCAGCTCTCCATAGCTGGTGTTTGACAGCAGTGTCAGTTTATCTGAGTCTGAACGCGTAAGTGCATGACAGAGGATCATTCATAACTGTCACATCTACTTATCTCTCTCATTGTCACACAGCTAACGAAATTCAGACCACGGAGTTGTCTGCCTCTGTTCTTCTCTCCACCCAGCTGAAGGAAAAAAAGCATTGCAAAGCCCCATTCATGTCCTATTATCATGTCTACAACAAGACTCAGCATTGCTTCCTGTAATCTCCCTGTCTGAGGGAGAAGACAAGAGGTCTCTGGGACTAATGTCCATGCAGACACACTGCCTCTGGTGTCAGCGCTCAGGAAAAAAAAATAGCTCAGAAAAATGAGGCTGTGGAGAAAAGGGTTGTGAATACATTATTGCATAATTCCGGGGGGGGGGGGGATCACAACATTTAGAGTTTATCTTTGACTAGTAATGAGGAGATGCCATTTCCATGTACTAAACAGGAATAAGGGCAAGAGGGTTTCATAGCGCAATTTGCTACAGTATACAGATGTTTAAACTAAAAGAGGCCTAAGAAGCTGAGATGGGGATGTTTGTAGCAAGCCAATCAGAAGATTTTGAGGACAACCTAGCACAAAGAAAAGATACAATTTGATTTGCAAATATTGCCACTGAAGCAGCTTATCTGCATAGAAGAAAGCAGTTCAGTTATTAATGTGTCATCAATGATAGAAATCAGAGTTGGGATGACAAAACAGGGCCAATTTCAAACAAGCAGACCATCTGCAAGTGGTTATGTCCCAAACCAAGCAATTCAGCATGGCCGTGCTGATGTGTTTTTGCATCTCAGCGTCCTGGGAAACCAAGGGAAACACAACACCACCAAAAGATAAATTCACATTTGGAGAACTCTTCTTTGATACTTCTGAAATTCAGACAATGGCTCTGATTTCACTACTGCCTCAACTAAAAAAAAGTAAGCTTTATTAATTTATTAAGGTATTACGCATTCCATAGAATTTACCCACATTTAAAATGTACGGTTTGATGAGGTTTTGCTTGTTTGCTTGTTTTGCTGTACTCGGATCATACAAAAGTTCCTGGGCCAGGGACTGAACCTGCACTGCAGCTGTGACAATGCCAGATCCTTTCTTGCTAGGCCACCAAGGAACTCAGTTTGATGAGTTTTAATAAATGTGATTCAGATGCGCAACCATTACGACAGTCTAGGTTTATGACGTTTCCATCTCCCCCAGAGGTTCCCGCATACTCACTTACGGTCAGTCCCCGATGGCTACATTTACTTTATTTCTTCTAGTATTAGTTTTTTTTTTTTTTTTGTCTTTTTGCCTTTTATCTAGAGCCACACCCGCGGCATATGGAGGTTCCCAGGCTAGGGGTCTAACAGGAGCTGTAGCTGCCGGCCTCCACCACAGCCACAGCAACGCTGGATCCGAGCCGTGTCTGCAACCTACACCACAGCTCATGGCAACGCCGGATCCTTAACCCACGGAGCAAGGCCAGGGATCGAACCCGCAACCTCATGGTTCCTAGTCGGATTCGTTAACCACTGAGCCACGAAGGGAACTCCCAAGTATTAGTTTTTAATTGAGGTAAAATTCATATAACATAAAATCCATCATTTTAAACTGTACATCTCACTAGGTTTTTAGTATACTTTAAGGTCATGCCACTACTTAATTCCAGAACATTTTCACCCACAAAAGGAAGCTCATACTCATTAACTAGTCACTCTCCATTCCCTTCTCCCCTAGTCAGTGGTAACCATAAATCTACTTTCAGACTCTATGGATTTTTCCATTCAGAATATTTTATATAAATGGAACCATATAATATGTGCCCTCTGTGCCTTGTTCTACTACTCAGCATAATGTTTTCAAGGCTCAGTGCTTCCCTTTTTCTGGCTGAATAGTATTCTATTATGTGGATATACCACATTTATTCATGCATTTATCCATTGATGGACATTTGGGTTATTTCTACTTTTTGGTTATTATGAATAATTGGGCATGCGCATTCTGCACAAGTTTTTATATAAATATATTTTCAATTCTCTTGGGTGTAGACCTAAGAATAGAAATGCTGGGTTACCCCATACAATTTTGCAGGTTGTCTATTGCATAACCCAGAGGACACCACTGACACTGTAGTGGCAAACTGTATACCTTACAAAAGCAGCCTTATTAGATGTGGCTCTAAGAAAGAAACCAATTTATTCTGCTTACTTAAGAAGTTAGGAAAAAGAAAAGGAATTCCCACCATGGCTCAGTGGTATCCATGAGGACACGGGTTTGATCCCTGGCCTCCCTCAGTGGGTTGGGGATCGGTGTTGCAGTGAGCTGTGATGTGGGTTGCAGACGCAGCTAGAATCCCGCATTGCTGTGGCGTAGGCCGGCAGCTGTAGCTCTGATTCAACACCTAGCCTGGGAACTTCCGTATGCCGTAGGTGCGGCCCTAAAAAACAAAAACAGAAGTTAGAGTTGTCATAATAGATTTGAAAGGCCTTGCATGGTAGTTTTCCTAAATAAGCCACATTTAAGTTAAGAGAAAACTATATTTCTTATGTGATTGCCAGCTGTCAGGCTTAAATAAGACCACTTCAGTCACAGTCAATATCCAACATCCCTGTCATTCAGGGTTAATAATTCTGCTTAGGGACCATGATCCTGCACTCCTTTCCCTTACCCTCCTGATACCTGTATCTTACACTTTTTCCTCATTAGTAGTTCTACTATAGATTGCAGAGAACTAGTGAGCAAAATAAACAACAACTAAAAAAGGACATAACATTTGGCTTTTTATTAGGAGGATTTACCTAAAAAGTTTAAGAGAAGAAGGAACTGAAGAAAAGACATCATATTTTTATTCTCTTTAGTAGGTATTTCTCTATCCTAGTCCTAAATTCTTTACTATAGGAGTTCTTGTGGTGGCTCAGTAGAAATGAATCTGATTAGGATCCATGAGGACGCGTGTTTGATCCCTGGCCTCGCTCAGTGGGTTAAGGATCTGGTGTTGCCATGAGCTGTGATGCAGGTTCCAGACGTGACTTGGATCTGGCATTGCTGTAGCTATAGTGCAGGCTGGCAGCTATAGCCCTGATCTGACCCCTAGACTGGGAACCTGCACAAGCCGCAGGTGTGGCCCTAAAAAAAAAAGGCTAAATTCTTTACTATCCTACTCACACTTTCTTAAGCAAACAGGCACATAAACACACTAGTTTATTACATTAAAAAAAAAAAAAAAGGACAAAGCGTGTACTTAATTCACAAGAAACTAGCCAGACACAATTGTTCTGAAGCAGGCACTGGGTTTATAATATGAACCCTCTCACAACCAGGTTTTGCCAACATGTCTGCAAACTTGCCAAGTACCTTTACTTCCCCATTCTTCTTATTAATTGTTTCAGCTATAATAATTAGCAGCAAAGTCGATTATAAAAATTATTTTTAATCCTCAAGTTTTCAGATATAAGTGTTGGAGGCCATAACTACTCTCGGGTTAAGGCAATACATACTATTTTAAAAAAGACCAAACCATTAATCCTAAGGAATAAGGTATATTTGGGGAGTGTGGAGTAAACTGAAGGGGAATGCCAAATCCTCTTTGAGCACTAAGACAACGTGACCTTCAACTTACTGACACGTCCTAAAAACATGGGATCCAACCACAGAAAGCAGAAGTATCTAACCATCCCTTCCCCTTTCAAGAAATAAGTTTTGGCTTTTTCTTATGCCTGTTAACTTCCTCTGACACTTGTTCCATCTCCTTATCCTCATCCTCTCACACAGAACACACAGTCCTCCTAAAACCGCCATTTCTTCAGGGAAAAGAAAAGGTTCTCTCACACTGCTCACATGCTCATGCAAAGACCCTTCTCTTCTGTGGTGGGGCTTTGAAATTGGTCCCACGGCCAAAAAACTTCAGCATGAAGAAGTATTTTGGAAAACTAGATAATCCTAGCAGAAAGGACACATAATACTGCATTTAAGAAAAGACCCACAAGAACAACAATGCCAACAAAAAACAAGTCCCATTTGGCTAGCTGCTTGCTCAAGAATGCAAACATTCACAAGTGAACCAGACAGAGGTTGAAGCACAAAAAGGAAACATCTCCAGGAAGAATTCTTTTGTTGCAATATTTTATGAAGGCTTCTCCTCTTCCAACATAATGGAATTGGGGAGAAGAGAAAGCAGCATTGCCAATTGTATCGAGTTACTAGTGGAACAATGCAAGTAAGTGTGTCTTTAGTTCTACACCATTTTTGAAAACTTCCAGACAAAAATAAATTGCATGACCCCCTGGTAACTTCCACTAGAACTTATAGGAACAAATTGTTTGCCTCAAGCTGGGTGGAATATACATTCAAATTCAGGCTCTTGAAGGAAATTATTAAGTAGAGTCATATTAGCTTTCTCTGAAGCATACTCGTTTTCAGTATTGCCACCGTATAGACCAATTATGATACCTTTCCATGCTGAGAAATGATTGTTCTGCTTACACAGTTCTGGTAAGAATCAAAAGCACTACATTTTTAACCTTGGGGGATTTTTGTTATTGCTGCTCCCTTGCCAGTTCCTTCAAATGGAAAACATCTTCCATTAATCTAAATGCAAAATTTGTTTCAGCTTTCCAAAGTTACTTGAAAAATGTTAAGCACAAAGCAATAAAGTTTTTATGCTCTTAAGACTACTAATGCTTTGAGCTTCATATTCATTTTGAAGAAATGAACATTTTATGGCTCACAGAGGAATAGCTACATGAATAATATCTGAGATTATAATGCATCTAGCGGAAAAAGATTAAGTTTATGTAAACTATTTAATCAGACGTGAAATTTTCTCTAGAGGATAAAAATTCTGACCTTATTTAAGTTTACTTTAAAAATACCAATATCATGTTTCTACCAAGGGGACCCACCAATTTTCCCATTTATGTAATATAAATATTCATTATGGCAAAAAACTTAAGATGCGGTGCACTGACCCAAGGATGTTATAATGGATAGACCAATATAAGACAGAGATTAAACAAGGAGAACTCTAGTTTGCTATCTGGTCCAAAATACTCAGTTGTTAACCTCTAACTGATGGATGACTATTTTAGGTGGTTGCCACTTTTAAAGAGTATATGGTTGTGTGTGTCATGATAAAAATCGTTATACTGTATTTCCATTAAACTTATTTATAAGAGACAACATTTATGTGAATACACAGGACTAAAATTGAACTAGTGGCATTTAATGCAATTTATATATATTTCTCAAGTTAATTTCTATGGAAGACTCCAAATTTGATAAATTTAATAAATGATCTATCATTATATCCCATGTCCACAGATATAAATATCACAGGACACAGGGACCCCATATCTGACCCTCATGATAAATGCAGGGGCTAACATTGTAACTCTACTGGGACCAGTTACAAAGAAGGGACCTGTCTGGAATCATGCTGACATACACTGTAACAGGAAAGTATTTGTTTTTAACAGACATTTGTTTTAAAAATATTTGTTTCAAAAGATCACTTGTAAAAAAAATGTTTCTGCAGTTCCCATCATGGCTCAGCGGGTTAAGAATGTGACAGAGTCTTCGTGAGGACGCAGATTTGATCCTTGGCCTTGCTCAGTGAGTTAAGGATCTGGCATTGCTGCAAGCTGCCGTGTAGGTTGCAGATATGGCTTAGATCCGGTGTGCTGTGGCTGTGGTGTAGGCCGGCAGCTACAACCCTGATTTGACCCCTAGCCTGGAAACTTCCATATGCTGCAGGTGTGGCTGTAGAAAGAAAAAAAAAAAGTTTTTGCAACTTATATCTTACCAAGAGATTTCAGATATGATAGTTATAAATTTTACTGTTTCATTCACACAACGCACACCATAAAATTAATTTTTATACACCATTCTTTTTTGAAGATATAGCCATACTTCAAATGAATTTTAAACTTTTCCTTCTCTTTGACATATAAAACCAAGGCTGATATGAGGGAAAAACAAGAAATTAGAATTCACAATATCAATTAAGTCTTCAGATTTTTTTTTGTCTTTTTTGGGGGGGCAGCACCCGTGGCACATGGAGGGTCCCAGGCTAGGGGTTGAATCAGAGCTACAACTTGTAGCCTGTGCCACAGATCTGAGCCTCTTGTGCGACCTGCACCACAGCTCACGGCAATGCCAGATCCTTAACCCACTGAGCAAGGCCAGGGATCGAACCAGCACCCTCATAGATACTAGTTGATTCGTTAACTGCTGAGACACTACGGGAACTCCAAGACTTCAGGTCTTTAATGAAACACATGAAGAAAATCTGAACAAATAAGAAACTTATTACTGGAGTTCCGTTGTGGCTCAGCGGTAACAAACCCAACTAGTATCCATGAGGAGTCGGTTTGATCGCTGGCCTCGCTCAGTGGGTTAAGGATCCAGTGTTGCTGAGAGCTGTGGTGGAGGTCGCAGATGTGGCTTAGATCTGGAGTTACTGTGGCTGTGGTCTAGATCTGCAGCTACAGCTCTAATTCGACCTCTAGCCTGGGAACTTCCACGTGCTGCAGTTATGGCCCTAAAATAAGACAGAAAAAAAAAGAAAAAAGAAAAAAGTAAGGAACTTATTATTAAGAACCCTAATCATAAAATTCTAACACTTGCTTTTTAAAGGGTGTGGATTATTAACCAAAACAATTTTTCAAAATATATTAGTGTAATATTTTAAATTAAATACTACATCCTTTGTGCTTTAACTATGCCTTCTCTAGTCTAACTAGTATAGAATTAAAAGCATGGAAATCAAATTGTGCCTTTTACTAGAAAGACTTGAAAACCCAAAATGTTGATAGAAAAAAACTATCAGCCGGGCAGATGATATAAAGAAATGAATCTTATCAATCACTGCTCATAACTCATGAACAAAGGGTTGCTCCTGAGGCCAGGATTCTGATTTCCTACTAGACTACTCATAATGTAGTCTTTGAATCAAAAATTCACCTATTTAAAGCACTTCAAATAACAGTAAGGATAACAAGAGTAAGGAATAAATTAGATCCAAAATTTTAACAGGTCCATTAATTCGGATTCAGCTTAGTCCATGGGAGGAAGTGATGATATTTGAATCAATGGTTCCAATATGGTGAAGGAAATGCTTTGCTCAGAATTTATACACATGAGTACAGAGAAAGAATATTTAGTATTTTCTCTGGTCTCTATTTATACAGCAAAAGAGAGATTAGAACAAATTTATTTTTAAAATCCACTTTATTATACTTGAGGTATAACACACACATATGCACACACGTAACCACCACAACAATCAAGAGTCAGAACACTGCCATCACTCCATGTTTCCTCATGATGCTTTGGAGCCAATGCCCCCACCCAGGGTACCAAGTAAACACTGGTCTACTTTCTGTTATCATAGATGAGTCTTATTCATTCCAGAATTTCACACAGGTGGAATCAGAGAGAACATACTTTTTTTGTGTCTGACTTCTTTCCCTCAGCATACTCTGTTTTTGAACTTCATCTGTGTTGTTGGGCATATGGGTAGTTTGTTTCTTTACAGTGCTTAGTAGGAACCATTATCTGTACACGCCGTAACTTTCATCTAATTATGGGATTTGCTTAATTCCAGTTGTTGGCTACCATGAACATTAATGTACACATTTTTGAGGGGGTGCATATTTTCATTTCTCTTGGGTAAATACCTAAGGGTAGAATTTCTGGGTTGCGAAGTAAATATATAAGAAATTTTACTAGAAAAAAATGTTTAACTTTCCAAGAAACTGCCAAGTTAGCATAAACTTGATTCACAGTTTTAACCAGAGTTTTAATTATGGTCCTGGAACCCCTTCCTTCTCCACATAGCCACACTTTAAAAATATTTATTTGGACTTCTTTCAAACTAGCTGGCACCTCTCTTGCCCAACATCAAGAGGCCAAGATACAAATGAGACAACAGCTTTGCAAGATCGAAGTGAAAGAATAGCTCCAAAGGATTTGATTCAAAGTGAAGTAATGTCAACACTTAGCACTTGCAGAAAAGTCCTCTAAAAGCTCTTAACAGACACTATTAGTGCATCCTGGTGGGAAGTGGTCAACGACAAGAAGGCATCTGTTAGGCTGACTGGCATCAGATTTGATGACTTCTTATGTCAAAGTCTCCAGCATATGCAGCCTGGACCTGGCGTGAGCATCAACAAGCAAAGAATCTGGCAAAATGCACGGCCCCTCCTCCACGGGGATGCCAGGTCCTTGACACAGTCATGTGCTATGCCTGATGCCACTCACTGATGGTCCTGTTTTCTGAGCGCACATCAGTGATCAAGTTTAAAAACTCTTAGGAAGGAAAAAAAAAAAATCCCAAGAAGAAAAACCCATAACTCTGTATGGTAACAGATGTTAACCAATCATATTGTGATGCTCATTTCGCAATTACCTTGTGCACTTGAAAGTAACAGAGTGCTTATACATCGATTACACCTCAATCAAAAGACAGGGGGTAAAAATCCTACTGTGGTCCAGGCTTGGGACTTCCGCATGAAACTTAAGGCACGGTTAGGGAGGCCCTGGAGGTCAGACCTTTCAGGAAGAAAGGAATTTAGTACCAGAAGAAAATCTCTTTGGCAGCTGCAAGATGCCTATCAAGATCAAAACTATCGAAACTGTTCTGGCTTCTTCCAGCATGACTAGAAGTCCATTTTGTCGTTTTTGTCCATTCTGAGAAGCCCACACGTGGACCATGTCACTACTAAGAGTTGCAATATCTTCCACACTGCTTGTAAGATTATAGAGGAAAGGAATCAGGGCACAGTGAGTTCCTGTCGGGTCGCGTCCAGGAGATGAGACAGCGGAGCCCTCCCGAACTGCAGAGGAACTGGGGTGAATGGCCCCTCTAGGAGACATGAAGTGAGGTCTCCTCTTGGGTAAACCTCCCCAGCCCAGATAGCCAGCTTCACAGAACCTGCGCAAAGAACCAGCAACCACTAACAATGTGCTCCAAAGTCTGAAAAGGATCATCAAGCTTGTTAGGGTCACTCTGTCCTAGACTCTGCTGGGGTTTCTAGTCACTTTTAAAGTTTACTGTAATCACATGCTTCTGTTATCATGCTTGGCAGTTTCCTGAAAATGTCTTACAGCCAAGAACACAAAGACCATTCTTTTCTGCCTTCTCACACAACATAAGGCGGGCCACAGCCTGGTCTGTCAGGGTAGTAAGGCATTCACTGGATAAACATCCCCCAAATGAAACCTTGGGAAGGTGCCGCAATGAATTCTTTGCCTCACACATGCACAGGGAGCTAGAGTATTCCTTAGCGGGCTTGAGTATGTCCTCAAAGTGTTCCAAGAAGAAAATGAGAGAGTCAGGATCATGCTCACCAAAATTCATGTCTGACTCCGAAATGTGTTTCTATTCCCTGGCAGCAGCTGAATCAACACTGCTCATGGAAAACAAACCGAATTACGAAAATCGTGTGAAAATGAAGCACTCTGATGACATTTGCTGCTGTCCTATTTAGCATTCCTTCTCCATCTTTCCCTTACGAACACAGCTCCTCTTCAATGCCCTTTCTCGACCTCTGCAGTTGTTACTGCTCAACATAACTACAGTCTTAACATTGTCAAACCATTCACAGTGACACTATGTCTCAGGCAATGTTAGGCCTTTGCCAACAAGTAGCGAGTAACCTGTGCTGACAACACATTACAGCCCTGCCATAAACAATCAGCGTCTCACTGAAGCAAAATGGCAGTCAAATTAGAGCAGAATATGGAACAACATGCAGAGTAAATTGGCAGAGCAGCTTGCTAAACAAAAACGGGGCAGCAGTCACACACAAGGTGCAGAGCAACAACTGTGCCCCACTGTCCAAGCTCACACGGGCCAGGAGCTGAACCGGAGCCTACCTCTGCCAAGAAAGAATCCCTATGGGAGACGAGTGGGAAGCCTCTGTCCCCTTTCATGTTTTCCGCCTCCCTCAATTCCCGTGTTCGCACTCTGATGAGGATATGGGAAAATGGCGGCAGATCTCTGGATTCACAGAGGAGGGTGCACTCACAGTACAGGAGGACAGGTAGGCAGAAGGAGGGTCCAGCCACACCGTCAGAGCAGGGAGGAGAGCCTGGCCCACTGTGGGAGGCCAATGATTTTTTTGTTGTTGTTTTTAAGGCATAATGTCTAAAGTGAGTCAGAAATAAGAGGGAGAGAGGGTGGGTCTCAAAGAAGGTGCAGAACTACATCAGGGAACACGGAGCAATAGGATTTCTCAGAAAAGCAGCAGAGATCTCGTCTGGAAGACCTGCCCTTAAAAGAGCAGGGCCCAAACTACAGGGCTCAGGGCTAACAGGGCCAGGACCAAAAAAAAGAGAAACAAACAAACAAAGAAAACTGAGGTGGAAAGGTCACCAGAAACCAGTGGAGACCGGAGCAGAGGCCAGATACCCACTTTTCTCACCAGGAGTGGCAAGGTCTACCTGTTACAGTAAGGAGATGACATGAAATGTGCTGTGACTCACTGAATAAAATAAGAGCCCAGAGACCATGCTGTGGGTTGGGGTTGACTGCAAGAGTGATTCTCCTTCCTTAGCTCTCCCTCAGATTAAAAGCTGAGGTAGATTAAAGATGCTCAAGTCCCTCTTTCCTCTATACCTCAGGAATCCAAAAGCTGTGGTAGAGAAGGTAATGGCTCAACACACAGAAAAGGAGATACAGACCCTACTGGGCGGAAAACAGCAGGAGGCAGAAAGGGAGCAAATAAAAGCCAAGTGGTCCCTGTAAACCCCAGGAAAGAGGTGCGGTCCAACGAGGAAATCTGTTTTCTGAGTGCCAGCAGACACAAAGAGCGACAGCTGTCGTATTTCATTCTGAGGCTGCCTCCTTGTACAGAGCAGACGCGAGTTTGATAGGTCCTTGGATGGTTGAGAGCCATTTGTGGATGATGGACCATGGGGATGAAGTCAGCCCTCAACCACTACAAACCCGCACTTTGTCACCGAGGCATGGAGAGAGGACACCATCATTGCTGCTCAGAGGATCCTCACTTCACCCCTCGGCCCGCCGCATCCATACACATCCCTTCAGAAACGCTGAAGAAGAGAGAGCCCTAGTTTATTAACCCAACCTATTGCAAATCTAATTAAAAGTCAAATACACAACACTCTCTTCAAAATCCAAATGTTCTTTACAGAAACATCAAGGAGGAAGGGAGCAGAGCGGAATGGCCCCACGAAGGTAATCAGAATTCATCTTCAGGGACTCGTACCAATTACTCGCAGCTCATTATCAGTGCTCTGTGTAGTAGGAGAACACCTAGAGACCACATCATTAGCGTCCTACACATTTATTATGCCACAAACGGAAACACAATAACAAAGCAACCCTGGCTTTCAGGGAAGGAGAAGATTTCAGTCCCTAGTTCCAGCACACTTAAGTCTATTCAAGTTTTCAGCAAAAATGCTGTTAAACCTGGAGGAGAGTTGCAGACTAGTTCTCTCCACTTAAAACTATAGCCTAATACTTAATTAAAAAAAAAAACAAAAAACTAAGCATTACTCTTGGTTGGTATATACAATTAAGAGTCTTAAAAAAAGCCTTGGAAAATGGTTTATGTTCACCTTTCTAGTTTTGATAAGCATGATTCAGTATGCAAGAAAACAATAATCACATTAGCTGTATAAAAGTTCTGTCTCTTCCCATAAGCCGGTTGAAATGAAGAATAAAACTTCCCCCAAAGCGAAGCTAATAAAACAATGAAGAGGATGTTAAAGTGCACATGGTGAGCTTTTGAGGTCTATTACCATGAAACCATCTCTGGAAAGAAAACTTCTTCCCACATGGGCCAACGTTATAAAATACATCTGAGAGAAAGGCATGCCTGCCAAACGAGGGCAGGCATTTATCTCATTTATTAGTGGGCCTTTGGTCTGGAATGTGACTGTCAAAAGGAACACCACAGGAAGAGAAGAAGCAGAAAAGGGAAAGACAATTTGTTTTGTCATTGACATTCTTTTTTATGGTTAGTCTCTAACCATTTCTTTTTAAAAAAGAAGCTCGGTTTCTGGTTCAAAATACCCCATCTTCAATGGCTGGATTCCTGAAGGCAAGCAGGGACATTAGGTCGCACTGAGCCTGGCTCAGCCACTCTTCTTTCTGAGTTCTGAGGAGGATTGTTATGCCATGCTAAGAGGGACAGGGTCAAAACCCTTTCAACTGAAACGCCACAAACCAGTTTTAGGAGTTAGAGCATACAGAGGCTGGGAGAGTCCAAGAGGCAAAAGTGCCATCATCCCATTATGTTGCTATCTGCCCGTTTCATTCAACAGACAGAGAAGAACCACGTACTCTTATTTATCTGTGAGAATACTCTGCTGCAGAAGATATAACAAAGACAACATGTTTGTGGAACTTGTTCTTAAGGAGCTTAAGTGGCTCATAAAGTCAAAAAAGAAGAATAAAGGAAAGTTTGATAGAGGCAGCAGCTTTCGAGGCATTTGCCAAAAAGGGAATGGTGACAGTAAAGCATGTAAAAATGTCAGGAATTTGACACACAGGGAGCAGTGAAAGCAAGTCACAGAAGCAGGAAAGCAGCAGGTGCTGAGGAAGAACAGAAAATGACTGAAATTGTCTGTATCAGCAGTTATCAAACTTGATCAGGTTACAAAGCACCTGGAACTCATGATGTTCTCAGCAAAGTAAAAAGCTATTTGTAGAGCTTTATAGAATAATAAAATATTAACCCCTCTAAAGAAGGAAGAACAATCTACGTTTAAGAGCATACGAGTAAAGACTAAAATGGAAGAAATAATTTAAGTTACATTAATGTTTACGTATTCTATTTCATTAGAAAAAGAACACAATTACTTGGCTTTTATAGAGAAATATTTTGGTTTAGGTTGTAGAACACCAATGCTTAGCAGGAGCCTGGCTATTTCCAACCTTATGGCAGGACAGATTAGGTACCAAACTTAATCTTCCACTGAACATGACGACAAAACTAAAGAAAATGAATTTTAAAATACCCTTCTAATCTATACCCATGGCCAGATAATAAGCAATATTCAGGCCAAAAATAAAGCCAAAAGAGGAAAATGAAAATTTCTACTTTTTGCCTTCAGAATATTTGGCAGAATATTTGCCTTCAGAATATTTAGCCTTGGTTTTGGGTCCTCACAAATCTGGGGATGAAAAGCAAAGCACAGGGCCTTCTAACAAGAAATATAACAGGAAACTCTCCAGCAGAGATGGACACGAAAGAGTCACACATTCAGTGCCAGGTAAGCTGGAAATAAGCTATCCTCCTCTTCAAGTAAACTCAATGAAAAGCTTCAATCTCAAACATTACTGTGGGGCAAAAACACTCTTTTGATAACTCTTAATGACAAGCTAACCCGCAGATAGATTTAAAGCCTTACTTTACATGTAGTTGTCTGAAAAAAAGCTCAACCCAAGATTAGAAAAAGGTCTCATATTAGTAGTTCCAATAGTGAAAAAGAAAAAAATTAGGAGTTCCCATCATGGCTCGGCGGTTAACGAATCCGACTAGGAACCATGAGGTTGCGGGTTTGATCCCTGGCATCGCTCAGTGGGTTAAGGATCCGGCGTTGTCGTGAGCTGTGGTGTAGGCTGCCGACACGGCTTAGATCCCGTGTTTCTGTGGCTGTGGCACAGGCCAGCAGCTATAGCTCTGATTGGACCCCTAGCCTGGGAACCTCCATATGTCGCAGGTGCGGTCCTAAAATGACAAAAGACCAAAAAAAAAAAAAAAAAAATCAAATGCCTATTAAAGCCACATTCATCCCAGGTCAAAGAATTCTTACAAATAAGTTCCAGGAAACATAAGCAACTCACAATCAAAAATTACCAAATGAGTAAGGAAACAAAATACCATGAGTGAAAGCTGGCAGATATAATGAACAGATATACTAATGAATGCTAATGCTTCAGATTTTGGAGTTTCATACATAGAATGTATGTTTAGAGTTTCAAAAAGAAGAAGAATCTTAAACAAGAAATAACAGTTTTGAAAAAAGAAAATTTCTTTTATAGATCCCAGAGTAAAGGCAGAGTAGATGTAAAATGACATATTATGATGCCAGAAAGAAAATGATCAAAACAATAATTTGAACACATCATAAGGACATAGGAGTCAGTTTAGATGCATCTAAAACTGGCCAAATCTGGGATAACTGTACTAAAATAATCAAATACGGTAATGAATTCAAGACTGCTTGGAAAGATAGGAATTTCTAAATTTATATTGACTAAATTTAAAAGGGGGGAGAAACAGCTCTTGTTCACATTAGAATAATAAGGACTGGAAGATTTGGAGGACATGGTAAAATTAAAAAGGAAATCATCATTTTATAACCATCCTGGTAAAGAACAGGTCAGGTTCACAGACTTTGAAAACAAACTTATGGTTAACAAAGGGGATAGGTTTGGTGGGGTGTGTGTAGAGGGTGGACTGGGGGTCTGGGATTGGCATATGCACACTGAGGTATATGGAATGACTGGCCAATGGGGACTTGCTGTATAGCACAAGGAACTCTACCCAATAATCTATGATAATTTATATGGGTAAAGAATCTAAAAAAGAATGAGTTTGTGTATATGTATAACTGAATCACTTTGTTGTACAGTTGAAATTATCACAACATTGTAAATCAACACTTCAATAAGACTTTAAAAAATGAAAAAAAAGTATGGATCAGGCAAGAATCATTAATAAATGTTAAAAACTGGGAGAAATTCTGATGATGAAGAGGCCACTTGCATGATCTTTTTTCTTTTTCTTCCTTTTATGGCCCTACTTGTGGCATATGGAAGTTCCCAAGCTAGGGGTGGAATCAGAGCTGTAACTGTAGGCCTATGCCACAGCCACAGCAACACTGGATCCGAGCTGCATCGGCAATGTATGCTGCAGCTTGAGGCAATGATGGATCCTTAACCCACTGAGTGAGGCCAGGGATACAACCCACATCCTCAAGGAGACAGCATTGGGTTCTTAACCCTCTGAATCACTATCGGAACTCCTACTTGCATGATCTTAGAGTGTCTCTCTGAGACTACTTACTAGTTGTAGGGGTAAAAAAACCCAAAAAACATAAAACAAAAGAAAACAAAAAAAACTGATTATACAGTAGAAAAATTGGGCAACACCTTGACTGGATAATCAAAATTAGTATCACCAATGAGGGTCATATAGAAATTATAGGTATCTGGATGTGATATGCTGAGAAAGGCATCACTTATGGAGCGTTCTAGCCAACAATGCATAACCTCAATATAACTATGAACATCAGACAAGCCCCAAAGGAGAAACATTCTATTTCAGAAAAAAGGTGTGGAAAAGAAGGAGATGACTGTGTTCTTTAAAAATGCCAATTTTGAAAGTCAAGACAAGCCCATGGAAATGTTACAGATTAAAGAAGGCTAAAGAGAAACAAGTAAACGTAATGCCTGACCCCAGACTGTATCTTATACTGAGGGGGAAAATGCTATAATAATAATATCAGGTCACCTGGCAAAATTGGCATACAGACAGTAATTAGAAAAAAAGGACTGTACCAATGTTTTATTTACTGAAATTGATAATTATCCTGAGATCATGTAAGGGAACATTCCTATTCTTAAGAAATATAAACTGAATTATTTAAGGCAAAATGTGATAATTTGTGCATTTTACCAAAAGTTCAGGGAAAAAGTATACATGAGAGAAAAAAAGCAAACAGTAATGTAAATGGGACAAAATGGCAACCAGTAAATCTGAGTAAGACATGCCAAAGGAAACTTAAATCTAAATGCATCAAAGTTAAGCTTCAGAATATTAAATAGAAAATAGATACTTAAAACCAGGCAGATAAAAGAACAAATTACATTCGACTGAATAATAATTGAACAGCTGACATTTCAACCATGACAGAATAGAATCTTGAACACACTAGAATAATGTTCTCAATGTGCTAAAAGAAAACTGGCAACCTAAAATTTAATCCAGTAAAAATTATCTTTTCAGGTAAAAAAGTTTGAAGTATACATAGGATTATACAGAATAAAAATAATCCAAGATAGAGAGTATGAGATTCAAGAAAAAAATGAAGAGGATAAGATGGGGAGATGTATAGCCAAATCCAAATAGACAATAGCTATATCACTATTAAAATAATAATAATAAATCATAATGAAAATGATGATAATATCTGCTGGGGCTGAACAGAACTAAGATGTAGCATAAGAAATAGGAATGGTGATGATGGGATTAAGTGTTCAAAGTTTCCTATATTAATCAGTATCTTTCTTCTCTTGGGATTTTGCTAAGTTTCTATAAAATTTCTAGAGTAACCATCAAAAGAATTGAAATAGTATACATGATTACTAAAATAATTGAGGAGAAAATAAAATGAGGAAAAAATTCAGAGCAAAGCAAGAAATGAGAGGAAGAAGAAATATGGAAAAGGCAAAATTCAAACTATAAAATAAGACCAAATTTATCAGTAATTACAATAAATGTAAATGGACTAAAAGTTGCAGATAAATTATAAAGATTATCAGATTAGACTGGCTTAAAGGAATTAATCTATACAGTGCTTTAAAAGGATGCTCCTAAAACTTAAGGTGACAAAAGAGTCATGAGTAAAAAGATACTTTTAAAAACCAAGGAAATAGCAACAAAGTATGCTCCTGCAGCTAAACTAAAATTGGGCTAAAAAGGCTTTAAAGCAAAAAAACCCTACAGGTTAAGAAAGTCACTAGAATGATAAATTATTCAATTCTTCAGAAGGAACTAACAATTCTAAAAATATATGCAACACTACGTAACCTCAAAAAAAGAAATATACATATATGATAATATTTGAGAGAACTGCAATCCACAGCCATACTGAGAGATTTTAACATACTTCTCTCAGTACTTTATATATCTACCAGAATAATAAGTATATATATATATAAATTTTTTTGGTCTTTTTGCCTTTTTCTAGGGCTGCACTCAGGGCATATGGAGGTTCCCAGGCTAGGGGTCTAATCGGAGCTGTAGACGCCAGACTATGCCACAGCCACAGCAACCCCCAGATCCAAGCCACGTCTGCAAGCTTCACCACAGCTCGTGGCAATGCCAGATCGTTAACCCACTGAGCAAGGCCAGGGATCGAACCTGCAATCTCATGGTTCCTAGTTGGATTCATTAACCACTGAGCCATGATGGGAATTCTAATATATAGCTATAATTTTAACAACAAAATTAACATGCTTGATTTACTGCACATATAAATAACACTAAACTCAATAATTGCAGAATATTAATAAATACGAATAAATATATTTATTATATTAATAAATATAATAAATATATATAAATAGATCACTTAGGAAAACTACCAACATACTGCACCAAAAAGTAAGTCTCAATAAATTACAAAGCATTAGCATCATACTGACCATGTTTCTAGTAACAGAAGTTTTAAAAAATCTAGAAAACAACTTTATATTGAAATTAAGAAATATACTTTAAATGTAAGTCAAAGAAGAAATCACAGAGAAAAATAAAATATATTTTAATGAAATAGTAACCAAAATATGACATTTATGAACTATGAAATGAAGTTAAAGTGGTACTTAAGAGAAAAAATTAGCTTTAAATTATATATATATAATATATATATGTGTATATACATATATATTTAAAAGGTTTAGAAGACTAAAAAATTAATGAACTATGCACCCATCTCAAAAAGTCAGAAACAAATTAAACCTAAAGAGTTTGGGAAAAAAATAATCAAGTCATGAGGAAAAGCTAAAATAATAAGACATACAATATCATACATACACAAAGAAAAAAACAAGGATAAAAGTTGGTTCTCTAAAGAGACTAAAAAAGCTTTTGCAAATTCTTAGCAAGAAAAATCAAGAAAAAAACCAAACAACAAAAAATGTAAATAGCACAAATGCCAGGAAATAAAGAGGAGAGTTATTTATGAAGAAGCAGATGTTAAAATAGTAACAGAGGATATTCAAATTACTTAATAAATTTGAAAGCCTCAATGAAATGGAAACATTATCAGAAATATAAAACAATAAAACTGACGCAAGAAGAAATAAAATTCTGAATGAAACTCTAATAAATAAACAGAGAAATTTTTTAAAATAACTTTAAAGAGAAATTCAGACTCAGTTTAAACCACGAGTTGCCCATAGGCGAATTTGGCCTGTTGTTAGTTTTGTAAATAAAGATTTATGGGAACACAGCCACACTCATTCATTACGTATTGCCTGTGGCTGCTGTCACAATACAATGGGAGAACTGAGGACCTGCAAAAGAGACCATGTGGTTCACAGAGTCTAAAATATTTATTATCTAGCACTATACAGAAAAGGTCTGACAATCTTTGGTTTAAACAGCAAATTCTACTGAATACCTAAAGCAGAAATAATTCCTCTCTGCAACTCATTTTATTAGGTCAATGCAACCCTCACAAAGATAATTTGAGGAAAAAAAAAATTTGACTCATGTGAATAGGTCCTAAATGAAATGTCAGAAAATTTAATCTACCATTGCATGAAAAATATAATATAATCATTTTAGGTTTAACTGAGGAATTACAGATTGATTTAACATTAGAAAATCAATTATTGTATTTTATCACACTAACAGATTAGGAGAAAACCATCTCATTTCAATAGATGCGGAAAGCACATAATAAAATGAAACAGCACTCATGACAAAAATTAAATCTTAACAAATCAGAAATAGATTTCCCTAAATTCAATAAAGGCTAAGTAAAAACCAAAACAAAAAAAATGTACATCCCGTTTAATGGAAATGTGCGGTTTTTTTTAAGATTAAGAAAGGGAATCCTACTATCACCATTTCTATTTGTCATATTACTTAATGCTTTAGGCAAATGGATAAACCAAGAAAAAATAAAATATTAAAATTTTTTTGTTTATTTGGGTTTTTTCTCCCCTCTTCTTGGTGAGTCTGGCCAGAGGTTTGTCAATTTTGTTCACCTTTTCAAAGAACCAGCCCTTGGTTCTATTGATTTTTTCCTATTGTTTTTTGAAACTCTATTTTATTGATTTCTTCTCTGATCTTTATGATTTCCTTCCTTCTGCTGACTTTAGGTTTTGTTTGTTCTTCTTTTTCTAATTCATTTAGGTGGTGGGTTAAGTTGTCAATTTGAGATTTTTCTTCTTTTTTGAGGAAGGTCTGTGTGGCTATGAATTTCCCTCTAAGCAATGCTTTCGTGACATCCCACAGATTTCGAATGGTTGTGTCTTCTTTATCATTTGTCTTGAGGTATTTTTTAATTTTTTTTTTTTTTGCTTTTTTATCTAATCTGTCACTCTGTGTCTTTTGATTGGAGCATTCAGTCCACTGACATTTTAAGGTAATTATCAATAAATATGTTTTTATTGACGTTTTAAACTTTGCTTTCCAGTTCATTCTATGTTTCTCCTCTCTTCCTTTCTTTTTTTTTGGTTGGATGATTTCTATTTATTTTATGCTTGCGTACTTTTCTTTTGAGTTTTTGTAAATGTAATGTTTGGTTTTGATTTGTGGTTGCCCTGCTTTCCGAATATGTTAACCCTTCCTGTATCTGCTTGCTTTAGCCTGATAGTCATATAGGCTCAAACACATTATTTAAAAAAAAAGTCTGTATTTTCTTACTTTCCCTCCCCACATTCTATGATTTTGAAGTCCTTTTTTAACATCTTCATGTTTGTCCTTTTGTTGTTCCTTGTGTTTATCATCACTATTACAGTATTTTTTTTCTCCCACTCTTAGATCTGTATGCTGCCTTAAGTGATGGTTTTCCAGTTGTGGTTTCCTCCATCCAATTTCTTCTCACTTCTTTTTTTATTTAGATAAGGCCTTTCAGTATTTCTTTTAGAATGGGTTTAGTATTGCTGTACACTTTTAGCTTTTGTTTGTTGGAGAAATTCCTTATTCCCCCTTCTATTTGAAATTATATTCTTGCTGGATAGAGTATTCCAGGCTGCAAATTTTTCTGAATTGATTATTTAATACATTGTGGTAGTGTAGATACGTCACTGCATGGAGAGAAATAAAATTAAACCCTTATCTCACACCATGCACAAAAATTAATTCTGCATGGATTAATTAATTGCAAAAGATAAAATTAGAACACTTTTAGACAATAATATAGCATGATTTTAGGACCTCAGAGCAGAAAAGAATTCCTTAAATAAGATACAGAAAATACAAACTATATAGAAAAAGTGATAAATTCAGCTAATTTAAAATAAAGAATTTCTATTCCTCAAAAGGACTGAGTATTTTGATCACTAAGTCCTTTAGGAGTAGATACTTGGGAGATCCTATAACAGAGACAAACATTCTCTTTTTTACGTCATGAACATGGATTGGCTGCTGGATTTTATTTAAGGGTTGGATTTATTTTTAAAGGTAGTTTATATGTCCTGAATGGCATGACTCAATTCTATTAGGACTTCGGTAACTTAACTTTTAAAACACTTTGATCTTAACAAAGACTTCTTAATAATATGAAAGCAAGCTTAAGTTATCAGGTTAAGTGAAAAAAGGTGGCTATAACATCTAGAGTAATATTTACAGTATAATCCATCTATACAATCACTACTCATGTAGAATGAGAACTACTATGTAAGGAAATATAGAAAGATCAGGAGGTAAAATGGGAAACATTAACTGGAAAGCAAAGGACCACTAGGTAACTTTTTTTTCTCTCTACTCTTCAGTATTTTATAATTTTTCTATAATGAGCCCACAGGATAATGATAAGTTATATAAAATAACTCACAATAGTACCTGATATATTGCAGGAGCTCAGTACATGGCAGGTATTCTTCGTATGATTATCCAGGTAAAATGTAAGGGTAGCTCCAGTCTAATGACTCAAAAGCCATCCAAAGCTCATCAATTAACTTATCATAAGCTTCATTAAAAGCCACAGTCTTTTAAATGAGTCAACCCTGTTAAGAGGACACAAGCTGACTGGAAAAGATTTTTAGCATCATCCTTTTGTTGGTGATGTATGAATCAAAGGGAGACAATGTCTCTAGAAGATTATACTAATTGTTTCCCAGTTATCTTAAGAATGGAATGTGCAGTGTGTCATTGCTTTGGGTCAGGTTATAACAGAACTGGGAGGAACTGTATTTCTCTTTCAGAGCTGACTCACCACTTTCTTTCAACCACAGTCATGTTTAGCCTGGATAAGACGCAGTGATATGGTGTAAAGAAGTCTAATG
Source organism: Catagonus wagneri (assembly GCA_004024745.2). Classification (NCBI taxonomy): domain Eukaryota; kingdom Metazoa; phylum Chordata; class Mammalia; order Artiodactyla; family Tayassuidae; genus Catagonus; species Catagonus wagneri. The sequence continues at coordinate 3,491,827 of PVHT021183583.1, forward strand.
GGGGTGTTTCTGCAAGCCTAGATGTCTAGATAGTTATCACGTACTGAAATAATGAAGTTTAAAAGCCCCCAAAATAGTATTTCCAAATCTATTTTTTTTTCAAGCTGAATCATGACTAGTGCCTGATCAGCCTTCAGAGGAATACAGCACAGCCTAAAAGCCTAACTACTGATTAGAACCAATTGTGTGTTTGGTACATGTATGTATAAACCCTAACACATTCTCGCTCCTTTCCTTTTCTTAAGGAAAACTAATTATGGAAGCCTGGCTTGAGGCTGTAATTTTGTAGAAGATGCCAACATAGTTGTTTTCAAGTTAAAAAAAAAAAAAGTTGCACTTTTGTACTCAGAGACCTCTTGTTTTAATTTATGCAAAGCTTAAAACATTTTGTTAGGCCTGAGTGAGACCATCTGTGCAAGAAATAAAGGATGCCTAAGGGTAAAATAGGCAAGAATAGTAATGCTGAATGTGTGGAGGGCGGTAGGAAGCCTACGGGTTTTGCAACTACTGCTGTGACCTTTACTACTTTGGAGAAGAAACAAGGGTAATTTCCATATATTGGCTCCCCTAGAAAATGCTTCGCTTTCCTCTCCTCTTGCTCTCTTTTTTTCTCATTCCTCAATAATAAGAGGTTGGCAAAGCAGACTTTACAAAGGAAACTATACCCAGTTTTGAGAATCATGCTTACACACACACACACACACACACACACACACACACACACACACACACACACAGTGGGATACACTTTGGGGAGAAAGAGACTAAGAAGATGAGGGGATGAGAAACTAGGATGAATGAGGTTAACTCAGAAAGGACATGATAACTGTCTCAAATACTGGAAGAGTTATCACATAGAAGGAAGGAATGGAGGAAGATATTAATTGAGCCAGTACTCATAAGTCAAAGATTTTGTAAAGGGTATTCATATTTTAGCTTTTTTAATTGCTTCATTATACTTAATGTGAAAATGTTGCCTGATTTGTATAACCCCCCCAAAGTAGAATAAGGGCCAAGAGAGAAGACAGAAGGAGGCAGAAGAGGAAGTATGGATGGAAGATCAGAGGAACTGAGTGGAACAGAGTAGGAACCACAGATGCACTGAGTGACCTTTGAAGATCACAGGCTGCCCACCCTGGCCATGATCTAGTATTGACTAGGTGGCCCTGTGTTTTGGACCCTGTTTGGGAGAATGGGCTGGAAGCTTCACATTCTTCCCAACCACATAATCTGCTCTACAAAGTCTGGAGGTTTACAGGTTTGTGAGAAGGCACTGGAACCACCCAAGGGGAAATCACGGGGGCTCTGTCAGGTCTCTGGAAACCAGAGCCACCCACAGTACCTGCATGTACACTGTGTCTATTGTGACTCCCCTTTTTAATGCCAGCCTAGGAAGAGCAGGAGAGCTCCTGCACTCCAACACATCTAAAGGAAAAGGCCTGGACCACACCCAGGCTGAACAAGGCATGTGGGTTGCTAAATGTACAAAGCACCGGAAGGAGCATTTCTTTCAACTGAGCAGCTCTGCCATCTCAAGGCCGCCCGGTACTGGTGTAATGCAGGTGTGTCAGAATAGCCCTTCTTTGTAAATCAAAGCTCTTTTCACATAGAGCAACATTAGTCTTTAAAATGATGGCTTTTTTCCTGTAACTCTGAAATTAACATTACAAAGGCCTGACCTTATGTGCATTAAGTATTCCCCAAAGAAGCAAAAGAATATTTTGTGAGTTTATTCATATTGCATTTCTTTCTTTTGATTACCTTTGGGACTTATTAAGAAATCCATGCTTCTCCCCCCTCCCATTTTTCTTACAGGGGTCCCACAGGGGCTTGGGATGAAGGAATGGAGAAAGAACCCACACCAAGGGTGTAATAGTCACATCAAAGCCTGAAAGACTTTTATTTACCAAAAGAAAGGTTTGAAAAAAACTTCAAAAAAGTAATAAGCACTTTTATCTGGGGGATATATTTTACAGAACATGTATATATAGCTACAGTGTGTGGCTAAAAATAAGATCTTTTATATTGAACCTCTTAGGGCATAGAACTGGCTGTAAAACAAAGGCAAGTATGTAAAAGCACCGAATGTCCTAAAAATCAAAATGATACGTGTTATTTTTCCCATTGTACACATTTATTCAATAACTGTGGTCTAGAATCTTACATACAAATCGAAACGGATAGGGCAAATGGGTACCAGAGGGGACCAATGCTGATTAAGGTATTATTTGGGACAGAGGAATCTGTGTCTCAGTTCAGAATATGGGACCATAAATCTGCATGGCAGTCAAGATCTAGAGGAGGCCAAAAGGCCTGTTGGAAAAGCTTCCCCTAATTATCCAGGCATCCTATGTATGCAATATCACTGATGTTATAAACTTTCCAATGCCACGGGGTTGGAGGCCATCACTGGATACTCCTAGACGGCAAGGACTTAACCTTGGATTCAGACCTCTTAACTACTGTGTTTCAAAAACTCAAAAGTGGATACAGTCCTCAAGTTTCTCCTAGACCTAAACTTTGACTTCTCATTTCACAGTCCTGAGTGGAAAGATAATTTAAATAGGAAACTATTTCACTGAAACATTTGCTTTTTTTTCTTTGGCTACAAACATAATATAGACTTAAGCAGAAAGAAAACATTCATAATCCTGTGAATTAAAGGTAGCCAATATACATTTTGATGGCTTTCTGGTGTTCTCTGTGCATACCGATAACTGCTTTTTTCAGACTAAGCTACCATGTCGAGCATATGCTACAACAGTAGGTCATGTGTTCACTACCAAAAATGAAAGTAAGTCCTGAGCAAACAAACCAAGCATGGGCTAGAGATGGAGAGACAGAGGGTAGAAACTAACATCAAGAAGGATCTTTCCCAGAATGATGTAAGTAATACAGGATAGACGGAGGAGGAAGCACAGTGAGAGTCCCTGGGACTTGTCCTGTATTTAATTCACTCCTTTTGCTCCCAAGATTATACGTGCCCTGCCATCATGTCTATAGCACCTTTTCAATGCCAGGCATGTTACAATACCCTCATGAAGACCACATGACAAAAGTTATTATTAGACACTATTTTATAATCAAGGAAACTCAGACTTGAGTTAAGAAACTTTCCCAAAGGGTTGAAGCATACTTTAGGGAATATTCACAACCAGATGTGTCTGACATCAAAGTCCATGGTACTAGTTACCAGGCTGCATCAATTATACCCAGGACTCTGGAAGAGGCACCCTAGTGAACCTGGCTGTGTTGCATTAAATCTCCTTCTCTGACCAAGCACCTGTCCACCTTGGCTACTGCGGTTAGGAGATTCTGGCTGCTATGAATAACAAAGTCACTCCAGCCAGCTCAGGCAGCCACTATGAATGATGCCAGTCCTCTTATTTCATGCTCACAGCTCTGATTATACTGTTCAGTGATGCATTAATCCCATCCAGCCCCATGATTCCTTTCTCACCACCATTTCCACCACAGTACCACTTAATACTCACATGTTTATGCCATACTTTCCTAACTATAAGTACATACAGACAGCAGGGACATGGTCCCAAATTTCGCAGTATCTCTTCCATGCTTGGGTGCACTGCCTTACAGACAGTAGGTCCTCAGTAAATCCAATCAATGTTTCTAGAATTCCAGAGTGGTACGATTCATGGGATAAACCTTTCCATTCACTTCCAAATGTTAGGTGACAGGGCTGGTTCTGCATGAACTTTGTATGTGGGAAAGGAGGAAGAGTTCTTTAACTTATTCATTGTAAAGTTATCTAAACTACTAAAGAAAATTGAAGAATCGTCTTCTCAAAAGACAAATGATGGACCAGAGTAGATACTAGAGGCTGGCAAAGAGAGCAGTTAGGGAGACCAGGCGGATCAGTTCACCTGGATGTGGACTGCCCAGACATGGGGAGCTAGAGAAGATGCTGGAGATGAAGGAAGGGAGGCTGAGAGTTTGTGGGAAACTGAGGGGAGACTGATGATGAAGGACATTCTGGAAGTTCAGATAATGGTCACCAAATAGTATCTGGACAAAGGAACACCAGGAATCTCTGTCATATGGGTAACTGCCTCCTTCCTGCCAAGTTACTTCACTGCCAATAGGAGCTGATACTTAATTAGGGGTTTTACTAATTGATATACAGACAGCTGTGGCATGTTACTGTCTGATCAGGCCTATAACTGCCCGAACATACATACCCTGTGCGCGCGTACACACACACAGAGAAACCTGTATTTCTCGGATGACGTCTGCAGCTTAGGAAGCGGTGTGAGGAAGGAGGGGTGTAAAAGGAGAGCTGGGAAGAGACGCAAGATGACAATTTGTGTTTACTAGTGACTCTCAACAAATCTTAGCCCTCTCACAGTTAAAAACAAACAAAAACCAAGGAGGGAGGGTTTGCCTCCTGACAAGGAGTAGACGGAAAACGTAACGTGTAACACGCTGAAAGGAGCCTGGAAAGAATCCTGGCTTCCTGGAGGGGGAAGAGAGGTTGGTGAAAACAGCTTAAAGTTAGCAGAGGACCTGATAGGATGAGAGGGAAAAGAAATAAGGTGGGAGGAGCGGGTGGTCCAAGGCCCAAGGGGGTGGTGGCCACATTTAAGAACTACCTGGCACCGCAGGAAATGGCAGAGCTGGCGTCAGCCCTTTCAAAAGGCCTTGCCAAGGTGGGCAGCAGCAAATTTCCCTCTGCTCACTGGGCCTGCTGGAGACATCTAATGAAACACAAGCCTGTGGGGGGTGGCCCCTGGGTAACATTTTCACTTCTACATTCCATTTTCAGTTTAGGTCGAGATTTTTAAGAAGACAGCAAGCAGCACTCGAGTCCCAGGTGACAAGATCTGCTCAGATTCAGTCTTTGAATGTTGCAAATTAAATTCCCTCATCAGGCCTCTAATCACTCTTACCAGATGGGGCTTGTGCTCAATTTTGGATCCACAGGAAATTTAATGGTTATTGTTTCTGTTTAAATAGGAGATTATTGCATTTTAATAAGTTCTCTTTGGGACTTGCAGCAACAATAGAGCACTATGAATTACTGTAGATAGCTGTTACTGCATGCTGGGGAAAAATCAAGTTACTAAGTGTGACAAGTTGCTTTTTCTTCCCTTCCAGCAATCGCTCCGAGTGTATTTACCACCAAATTAAGTATGTGCCGAGGGGATAATATTTTTATCCTGCCGAGGGGGAGAAGGAGCTTGTCTGTGGATTTTCATTAAAATGACACATCTGTTCAGCAATTTCACAAAGTAATTCTGCTGAAAGTTTTATCAGCTAATTTTAATTATTCACTCCAGTGGGTTGAATACAGGATTCATCATGTTGAATTAATACATTTGACGGGAATTTCACAAAGAGGGGGAGAAAAAGCAATCAACAAATTGAATTGTCATGCAATATGGATTAAATTGAGATTCTTTAATTAGGATAAGCCTGAGATTTGGTATTTTGAAGGTATTAGAAAGCTTAGCAATACAGTGGTAAAGATTAAGAAAATGCAATTAAATATTACACTTTGGACACAGCTAGGATATCATGTGAGTAGAAGAGTCCTCCTTCTAGCAGAACAGTTAATAGTGTCAGTTTCTAGAAATGCTCAGTGGTAGAATTGCAGCCACGCCAATGAGGGACTGTTTACCAGCGATGAATTGAAAGGTAATGGTGTTTTAAAAGACTGGAAACGGACTCCCTAATTTATACCACAAAGAGATAATTGTGGAAGTGACAATGAACAAATAACTAGGAGATAAAGTTCAGGTTCTAGCTCTGCAATCACTAGTTTTTTAACCTTGAAAGAAATACAAATGTTTTTATTGAACACCTATTATGTGCAGACACTGTATTAGACCTGGAGAACAGTGGTGAACAAGACAGTCCCTGTCTAAGGCGGTCTGGAGCCTAGTGTAAGGGCCTTCTCTGGGTCTCACTCTCATCTAAATAGCTAATGGGTGGGACCTACTGAACTTTCTGAGGTTCTACAACAGGAACTAGAAATAACTGTACTGAGTTTACTTCACGAAGGAAGGATTCGTGTTCTGAGGATTAAACAGAGCAGTGCAGAGAACATGAGGTAAAAAAAATCATTGCTCCGTCAGCTCCCTTTTCCACATATGCTGGTTTGGGTGAGGGGTCTGTATGCACAGCTACACATAATGCTCTCTGCCAGTGCAGAATAAATATGGACAAAGAAAACAGTAGAATACAGTAAGTGGAATTACCACCAGTGAATTCATTAAAAAGTGCACTGTAAAACCTCAGGTGGGGCCCTGAGGTGTGCCAAAATTTGTTGTAAAACCAAACAGAAGCTGACAGTGGGAGGAAAGGAAGACAATTTTCACTGAGGAGCGAAAATACTTGCTCAAGCACAAGATGCAGTTACTACTCTGAAGGAAGTGATCTGAGATTCATTTTTGCACTAGCTCCTAAAACTGTAACATCCACGTACAGATCTGGATCACGAACCTTATAACAAGCATCAATGAGAAAGACAGACAGGACAGAGAGAAAAAGCATTAATGAGAAACTCTTATAAGGAAGACAGTGCTAACCTAACTTTCTAAAGAGGGAGAACATTGATTTTTAGTTCCAAACAAAATGTTCACTCACTCCATTTCCACAGGGCAAAGTAAGCCACACACCCTCACCAAGAAACTGTACAAGCTGCCTTGTTGTAACCATGACAAATACAGAGATGTGAACAAACGCTGTTGCATTTTTGAATATCGAAAGGATAACAGTGAAAGTACGCATTCGGGTTCAATAAGCCCATCGTTACAAACTTTCTAGGAATTTTAACACCCACTGATGTTCATCCAGTCAACAATTATTTATTGAGCATCACTCTGCCCCACACACGTCTCTCAACATGAGGGATAAAGTACCGAGTGTGGCCCAGACCTTGCCTCCGTGGACCTTCTTTCTAGTCTGGCTTGCTGGCAAAGAATAGAAAATGCAATGTCAAATAGTGGTAAGTGCTATGAAAAAAGAGAGTAAGTTTCAGGGAACAGAATATAACTGCAGAGACTATAGCGGTTTATCAGAAGGTGGTCAAAGAGGGTCTCTCTGAAGGGATGACAGCTGAGTCGAAGTCTGCACGCAGTATTAGTCATCTGATTCTCATTATATTTTTCCACTTTATTTCATTATTATTATTTCTTTTAGGGCTGCATCCACGGCATATGGAAGTTCCCAGGCTAGGGGTTAAATCAGAGATGTAGACGCTGGCCTATGCCACAGCTCATGGCAACGCCAGATTCTTAACCCACTGAGTGAGGCCAGGGATCGAACCCGCAACCTCGTGGTACTAGTCAGATTCGTTTCCGCTGAGCCATGATGGGAACTTCTATTTTTCCATTTCATAGTTTTGTTTTCTTTACTGCATTCTGGCTTGGCTCAGTGGGAAAGACCATGTTATGATGGAAAGAACACAAACACCAACTGCTCTGTTGTCAGAGAGAAGTAATGATCTCTCGGAGCCACAGTTTCCCCATCTAAGGAGTGGACTGTTAGGAGGAATTAAAAAGATAGAATACCCAGAACAGGGAGTGAAGTAGAATTATCTACTTCTCCCTTTTTTGTTGTTCTTATGAATAATCCTTTATCTAAAATATGATATGAGGAGTTCCCATTGTGGCTCAGCAGTTAACGAACCCGACTAGCATCCATGAGGATGAGTGTTCGATCCCTGGCCTCGCTCAGTGGGATCTGGCGTTGCCGTGGGCTGTGGTGGAGGTTGCAGACATGGCTTAGATCCCATGTTGCTGTGGCTCTGGCATAGGCTGGCACTACGGCTCCGAATGGACCCCTCCTTCAGCAGCTTCGATTTACCAATGAAAAACTAAAGGGCCTCAGAGATGAAGCATAAAAAAAAAAAAAAAAAACTCACGACTCATCATCTTCCCAGAGAGAATTTCTACCAAGAGCTCTTTTTATTATGCTAGTATTTTCCAAGTTTTCATTTTTACCTGTGAAAACGTTTCTTAAATGAAAGCTTACCAGACAGTCCAATATAAGAAATAAATAAGAGCAGTTCAGACTTGCCAGACCCTTGAAAAGAAATAAAGACAGAAAATGAACTAACAGGCTCTTAGTGATGATAAAGGCAGCGACACCATGGAAGAAAACTCAGAGGTTCCTTGAAAAACTATGAAAATAACTGAAATTCCTAAGCAGCTCTGAAAACAATTGCTAGATCTCTTTCCTCTGTCACTTGAATTAAAAACAAAATGCATATTAATTTAGGGAACATTACTAATCAGGTCAATTCCCTTTCTTGCAGCCATTATGTGTATAGGTTTTTGTTTTCCTTTCCTTCCCTTAATCTGGTACAGGGTCCCAGCTGTTTCCTTTCTAGCACCCATGTCAGCTCAGTCACCCTCCCTCCTTACCTCAACTTGTTCTTAATCCGTGAATATTAATACCATAATAGCACTCCCATTTAGTTCTGTTAAAATGGCAAAGAAGTTTGTCATTTACTCTTAGCAATAAGCATCTCTAATCAGCAAAAAAAACAATGTGCTCAGCTACCTGTTTCTAATTAAGAAATTTGTAAGAATTGGAGTTCCCATCGTGGCACAGCAGAAATGAACCCGACTAGGAACCATGAGGTTTTGGGTTCGATCCCTGGCCTCGCTCAGTGGGTTAGGGATCTGGCGTTGCTGTGAGCAGTGGTGTAGGCCAGCAGTTGTAGCCCGGTTTGACCCCTAGCATAGGAATTTCCATATGCCAGGGTGTGGCCCTAAAAAAAAAGATAAAAAAAAAAGAAACTCCTAAGAATTAAGGGTTGGGGTAGACAGCCAGCTGCCCTCAGAATGGAGAGCAGAATATGAATCAAGTATCCACTGTGTTAGCCACCAATGTTTATAATAATAATAATTTTATTATTATTATTATAAAATATAAAATATAAAATAATATTTTTATTATTATTATTATTGTTGTTGTTGTTAGGTAGAGGAATGAAAGAGTACAAAAGAGAAACCAGACAGCTTACAGGAAAGAAGAAAACAATAAGAGAAATGAAAAAGATTTCATAGGATATAAACGGAAAGGTGAACAACATTCAAGAAACAACAGCTGTATAAAAATAAATAATACCCAAGTCTGAAAAGACTTGACATGTGCTCTACCCATCTAGTAGCCACTGTGGGATTAAAATAAATATAATATATAATACAAAAATTAATATACTATGTCTTAATTTATATTACTTTTCCTACGATAATGACCAAAGTGTCAAAAAAAAAAAAAAACCATAGCCTACTGAAAGCATAAATATCTATGGTTTCTGATCCACCAATGTGAATTAAATGCCTGTCTAGAATTTCTACCAATAATACCATGGTGTCACAAGACGGAAACCAGTCCATGAATTAGGTTTTCTCTTGTGTGAACACCACAAAATTTCAAGTGTTGCCTACCTTTCTAATGATCAACCTTATAAACAATGGCCCCATTCTGACAACTAAATAAGATAAACAAATTTCCCTCTGCAGTAAACCTGGTACAGGGCTATCAGGCCACTTATTCCATGCCTGGCTTGTTAGTTAGTTGAAGCCTGCTGCATTTGAAGTCCCTTTACTGGCAATGGGAAAATCAGACCTGGTGACTCCTCTGGTCTCCCCACAGCCTAACTCTTGATTAGGACCCTAGGGGAACTGTTTCAGCATCAAAATGAACAGAAAAGAAAGCCTACCAAAAATTAGACCCTTGTTTGTGTGAATGCAGAGATGAAAGGTACTCTGCTGTTAATGAAAAAAATATACATCATATAAAAGCCAAGGGATTAAGTCAAACTCGACAAATGTATCCGCCTGCAATTCCATCTGCAATTCCAACTCAGCATAGCCGGAGCCACAGTCAACAAACACGCAAGGCCCATTAAGCAACTGCTTTTCCCTCTTGTTCTCCTCATGTCCTTCACAGCTCATATGACCCATCACAAGTCTCGGCTGTTTTTGAGAAGAAAAACCACCATCCAGTTAAGATAAAAGCATGCAATTCCCATACTTGCACAACCGTAATACTCATTTCCTCAGGCAAAAATATTTCCAAGGCTCATGTGAAATATGTGCCCAGGACCCAGAGACTGTGGTGTTGAACTGTACAAGCTTAAGTGCATATGTGTTTGCTGATGTGGCGGGGAGCACAGGAAAGAGGTGGAAAAGCAGTAAGGTGGTCTTTTTATAAGATGAATAGTCTTATCAAATGGGATCCAATTCTTTAAGCTCAGTGTGGAAGGTCACATGGCTTCCTTCACAATCTAAACCTAAAGAATTTTCTCTAACCCAATAGGAAATATGTCAAAAAATTTTCTGATACATGTTTATACAGACTGATATTCCCACTAATTTCCGGTTTTGTGTATTAAAAAATTAATACTACTAATATTTGAATCTCATAATATTACAGAACATGGAAAGGGGTAGAAAAAGCAGTTATTAAGTACAGGATTTTTGACTAACATTTTTAATAAAAGTAACTTAATGTGTACCCACCTGAAAATATAATTAAAAAATTAATGATACGTGTGATGACAATGACAGAAACAAAATACTTGATATAATGATAATCTTTGATGAAGAGGAAAAAAAAGTAAGAGCCAAAATTACATATTCATTGTGCTACCTGAGCATGTTAAAAATGAACACATACCTGTCACAAAAACACATACAGAAGGATATTCATAACAGCTTTATTAATAATAACCCCACACTGGAAATAACCCAAAGTGTCTACCAATAAGAAAATTACAGCATATATAAATAAAATATTATCCAGCAATTAAAGAAGAAAACAAATCCCTGCTGTACCTAAAAACACGGATGAATCTCAGAAGACACTACACTGAATCAATGAAGCCAGAAAGAGAAAAGCACATATTGCAAAATTTCATTCATATAGAACAAATTAATCTGAAATGATAGAAATGGTGAACTCTGGGACGGGCTTAAAGATTACGAAGGAATCTTAAGAGATACTGGACATGTTCTATAACATAATCTCTGTGGTGATGGTTATTAACAAGCTATTGATCTATATACCTAAAGATTAGTGTCTTAGTTCATTTGGGCTATATCATAAAATATCATAGGCTAAATAGCTTTTAAACATCAAACATATATGACCCACAGTTCCAGAGGATGCAAGCCCAAGATCAGGGTGCCAGCAAAGTGGGTTTGTAGTGATAGCCCTCTTTGGAGTTGCAGACTACTGGCTTCTCATTATCTCTCCGTTCAGGGGAAGGGACTAGGGAACTCTGGGTGGCTCTTTTATAAGAGCATTCATTCGAGTTTCATCTACATGATTTACTCACCTCTAAAAGGCCTCATCTTCAAAAACCATCACACCGGGAATAAATTAATTCTAATATTCCAACATATTAATTTCCAGGAGGATACAAACATTCAGACCACAGCGAGTGTACTATGATGTTCTTAAACAACAAAAAACAAAAACCCAAGAGAGCAGAACTTCTGGAATGGCTGGATAGTTTATCAAACCCTTGTCAAAACAATAAAACAAAATTGTGAAAAACAACTTTTTAAGGACACTGAAAATTGACCAAAGGCATTTAACAAGTTGGGAAGTTTTACTCAAGGAAAGTTATTGAATCTTTATAAGGGAGTCCGCAGACTTTAGCTTAGTGCTACTCCCATGGCCATCCTCTTCCCAGCTCCATGGGACAGAAGTACTGTCACAGCGGGCAAATTGTGAGGATCAAGGCTATGCTTATTCAGGATCAATTTTATTTGTAGCTTAACACGGGAAATTCTATGTTTAAGGGTATTAAAAACAACAGTGATCATGACAGCAAAAAATCAGGGAAAAACAACACTGAGGCAAGCCTGAAATCCCACTACTGATTTAAAGCAAGCAACAAACCAGTAGCCCAGCCAAAAAGTTCATAGGGAGTTGCAGAGCGCGAAACTGGGCCTTAATAAGATCCTATGTATTCCTGATGGTATGGAAGGCGATGAAGATCCACAAGGCTATGCACACACTCAGGAGAGACTAGAGAAAGCCCTAGAGAAATACTCAGTCCTATTAAGCATGAGACCTTACAAACATAGAAAGTAAAACTGAAGGAGTTCCTGTCGTGGCTCAGTGGTTAAGGAACCCGACTAGTATCCATGAGGATGTGGGTTTGATCCCTGGCCTCGCTCAGTGGGTTAAGGATCAGCATTGCTGTGGGCTGTGCTGTAGGCTGGCAGCTACAGCTCTGATTCGACCCCTAGTCTGGGAACCTCTATATGCTGTGGGTGCCACCCTAAAAAGACAAAAAGACAAAAAAAAAGGGGGGGGGGAGAAAGAAAGAAAGAAAGAAACAAAGTAAAATTCTAGACAGACTTGTAAATTGGCTGGACTGTGTGATTCATTCTCCAAATCATATATGGAACCTTCAGAAAATAGTGGCGGCCTTAATGATTTAGTGGCTCAAAACATTAAGCTCAAAGTGCTCAAACAACCTCAGACTGATGTTTGGCTAAACACTAAGGTATTGTGACCCAGTGGTGATTTCTTGGAAGCTAGACTTAAGTACATAGGTGGGAGGGGGCGCAGGAGGACAACAAAGCTGAGACATCAAAGCCACATGTTATAGAGGAAACATGCTCCATAAAATAAGTCCGGGTAAGAAATTAAAAATACAAATAAAAAAACTGAACAACAACCACCTTAGATGTGTGTGAAGAGGAGGGAGACCTGAGTACACAATTGCTATATTATCTAAAATATCCAAGTTTTAGCAAAAGATTATGAAACATGCAAAAAAATAAAATTAAGCCACACAGAAGTAAAAAGTAGTTAATAGAAATTATCTCCAAGGGGATCCCCGATGTTGGACTTAGCAGATAAGGTCTTCTAAGCAGCTGTTATAAACATGTTCAAAGACTTAAAGAAAAAAGGTATTAGAATAATTAAAATATGATGTCATGATTCATCAAATAGAGAGTATCAGTAAAGAGATAGAAATTACAAAAAAAGAAAGTTCATTAGAAGGAAAGGAAAAGTCAACAGATAGTAACTCAAATTCACACGAAGAAATAAAGAACACTGGTAAAGATAACTGCATAAACAATAAGAGATTATGTAAGTATAATTTTTGTCTTTCCTTAACTAATCTTAAAGGTAACTGTATAAAACAGTAATTTAAAATAGTGTAGGCAATACAACATATAAACATGTAATATATATAATAACATATATGTGTACATATGTGTGTGTATACATATGTATAAATAAATAAAATACCACAAAAGAAGGAGGGTGGTTATGGAGCTAGAGTGGATCAAAGAAATGACAGCAGCAATAACTCAGACACACAGGAAAAAATGAAGAGTAATGGGAATAGTAAGCATACAGGTTTATAAATTTTTTAAATTTATATATTTTTTCTCCTTTGTCTTAATTTCTTTAAAAATACAAATTATATAAAGTAATAATTAAAACACTGTAATGCTGGGTCTAGAAGATATACAGATATAATACATATCATAATAATAACACAGATATATATATA
>PVHT021183583.1:3514762-3652857 GCA_004024745.2 Catagonus wagneri
AGAAAGCTTATCAAATGTGAAAGATGCTCAAAGATAATGTAATTGAAGACACATGGCTAAAATGTAGTATCAACACCAGGCAAAACATTTTTTTAAAATACAGTGAACTACACCTGAAAGAAAAAGCAGTATAAGAACAGAACCAATGGGAGTATCAAGACTAATAAAAGACATGGTGGACTGTGCCATTAAAGAATACCAAGGAAATTTTTAAATATTTCCATAAAAATCAAGGCTAGGCTCCCTCCTTCAGATCCACACCTTTCCCCACAGGCTTGTGTGTGAAGCACAGGTCCTGGACGCATCCAACCCACACAGTTACCTCTGCACTTCAGAGCTTTTCCCCACCACCTGGGGCTCTGACACAGTTCAGGGTCTCAGAGCAACAGACTAACCAGGACAAAAATAGTAAGAATTAATGTTATCCAATAGATGCAAGCAGCAAGTGATACACAACCAAGACAATTACAGAGGTGACAGCAAATGGGAAGTGACCAGCTAGTCAAACACAACCTGTCTAAAGCTCACTGTGGTTGTCTTACTGTGGGTTCCCCCACCCCCCACCCTCAAGTAGACCCCGAGATAAGCGTTAGTGTAAGTTTATTCTGGAGGGAACATGGACAGCAGCAGGGGAGTGGGAAAGTGAGACAAGGACAGTGGTTAGTGGAGTAAAGGTGGTATAAATGAAGCCAGCTACCACTGTGGGCAACTGGAAGTTAATGTTTCCTGGGGAGACTTTAGAAGCCATACCTCAGAGCGATTCCACTTGCAGGGCAAGGGAGCTGGGGCATTTAGATGGCAAGTCTCATTAGTCACTGAGAGAAGGCTCTTCACCTGCACGCCCCGTGGGCAAAGCAGATTTCAATGACCTCAGAAAACACCACAGATGAGTAAGTATGGGGCTGGCAGGTGGAAATGGGGCACTAGCACTAAAGGGAAAGGCTAAGAAGGATGTGGCTGGGGCATCAGAAACATTAGCTAGAGTTCAGTTATTTAAAATTAAACAAAGCAGACATAAACCAAGTAGTAGGGCTGAGCCTTCAAGCCAGTTTTACACCCTTCAGGATCCACGTTTCTTTCCAACACTCTATGCAGCTTAAATGTAAGATGAAATCTGGGTATACTAGAAATTTGGGACTAGATGGAGAATATCCAGCTTGAGGCAATAAGATAGGAATGGAACCATTAAAATGCTACAGAGTAGAAAAATCCATGAAGATAAAACATCTTAACACTCAGAGATGGAAGTGCTAAGGAGCTGGGTCAGGATATAGGGATCCTGAAATTATTTTTTAATCTGTCAAATTCTCTTTGGGTCACCCTGCGAGTTGTTACATTTAGTTCTTAGCAGATATAACCAAGAGAAAAAGAAAGTCTGTGACTTAAACCAAGTTCTATTGTTCAACTGCAACAGAAGGTATTCTGTATAAAAAGATTCTAATGCCACCACATTTTGCAAGCTTCTGACCTCTGACCTTGATGCTCAGATAATAATGAGATAAGTACAAAAAGTATTTTACTACCTTCAACATGAAAAATGACTACCATCTATACAACTTCTCGAGCCAGAAACCAGGTGTTATCCTTGATGCTTCCCTTTTTCTCAAGTTCAACTGATCACAAGTCCTGTCCATGTCACCCACGAAGAACTCTGAAATTAATCCACTTCCCACTAACTCCACAGCCACCCGCCCTGTCCACCAGGTTATCACCATCTCCCATCTGTACTGCAAAGCCTAACTTGTCTTTCCAGCCATCCTGCCAAACATTTTCCACATCACACCAAGAGATGTTTTCCAAACACAAACAGATGTGTTTGAGTCAGTCCCTTCCTGCCTAAAACTCTTTACTTCTCACTGCCCTTAGAATGAAGTCTGACATTCACTTTGGGTGTCTCAGAGCGCTGCTAACTTCAAGGTACTCTGCTCCTTGCCATCTTTAGGATAAACCGGTCACCTTCTCCACAGTCACAGAGATTTGTCTATGATGCCCCTCCACGTCCTTGTCTTTTTCTAGCTAAATCCCAGCCACCGTACATCTCAACTTAATACTGTCTTGGGAGGGAACTTTCCAAACACCCGGACAAGGTGGGATCTCACGGTTATGCTCTTTCAGGCATCGCTGAGTCTCTCACATACTCTGCCTTTGTGTAGCTAATATTTGTAGAACGACTGCCTTCCCATTCTAGAATCTCACCTCCAGAAGGGACCACACTGGTTTTGGCTGTCATCAGGTTCCCAGTTCACCCCACTATACCTAATACATACCACGTGCCCAGTCAACTTTGTTGACTCACTGACTGATACTGAAAGGAATATGACCGAGCATACCTCCTTTAGCTGATGACAGATGATGGCAGAGGACTGAAGCTACTACATGAGAACTTTATGTTAAAATGTAGGAGGAGAAACTTGTAACTAAAAGGGTTCAAGCAGGAGCAAACTGAAAATAAATGGATTCTAAGGAGTTGGACAGCTATACCAATAACATAGAAATCTGTCATTTAGAGGTGACAAACTTTGGATTTTGCAGCCTTGGAAATTTTTGAATATCATCAAAAGGGCTACAGAAATGTGTACCTTTAGAGCTCAGATTATGACTCAAATGATAGTCTAGATGGAAGTCATTTGAATACCACGTTAGAGCTTTCTTTCTCAAAAACCATCACATTGCTATAAACCCATTTTAGAAAACCATTACTGTTTGTATACATTAAGCCAAAGGTACAGATCCAAGGTATCAGAGTGACCATTTCAGAAACCTTCTACAGAACCATGCTAGGAAAACTATGAATTTTCGAAAAGGTACCAGAGACATGCTACACATAATTTTTACACATTAGCCTACTGCTGACTGTCAGGGAGTATGTATTATTCAAACAGGGTGCACATTCAGTAATGGAAAGGGTGAGGGGAGACGCTGCCTTTAATTTTAACGTGCCTGACATACTGGAAAACATTATTGGCATCTGTATGTGTATGACTGAGTGTTTTGTGGAACATGTGTTGTATGCAACACTGTTTATTATCAGTAAATGAAGCCAAAAGCTACGTTGAAAATGAATGCTAAAATAAAAATTATATAAAATGGAGTGAAATGATTTAATTAACAGATTATAAGTGAAATGCTGCAGTGCAAGAATGAACTTGGGAGAAGAGAAAAGGAAAAAAAAATGTGGAAGGGTGGAAACCTGTCTTTGCCTTTTATTTCCTCAGAGATACTAATCCAGTCACATGATGTTTGCCAGTTTTTAACCACAGCCTCTGAGATGGTCAATAAACTTGCCTAATTAAGTCACTAGTTTGGAGCACAGGGTTCAAAACAGTTTGCCTTCAGTTTTAAACTAAGAGAAGAAACGACAAAATACAGTATACTACCTAAGCGGTCTAACTCACTATTTTAAAGACCTCGGGAGTGTAACTAGGTCTAATCCTCCTGGGTGGGCAGCCCACAAACCTAACCAGAAGTACAACAGTTACCTCTCTGGAACGAAATGATCTATTTACTTACCACCAAGAGTCAAACACCGCGTCAGGTACACTGACCCCGCCACCTCAGTTTTCTCTGTCAGTGATACCGTGTGTATGTATTACCCTTATGGCAGTAATGGTGATACTATCACAGGGGTAAAATTCCCTCACCTTGAGGTGGTCACAGTCTTGGCTAAGACCATCCTGAAAGGACGCATCGCAGAGCCAGAATTCAAACTCTGACCTGTTGACTCTAAAGCCCATGCTGTTTCCTTCTATGATGTTGCCTCTTCCAAGGAGCCTTGAAAAGAAAAGCCATGGGTCCCCAAAGAAAACTCTCTCCCAGTTTAAGGGACACCTCCTACTAACTCATTTACTCCCGTGGAAGATATTGATCCTTAAATGAAAACACGGAATTTCCCTGGTAGCACACTTGGTTAAGGATCCGGCATTGTCACTGCTGGGGTGCAGGTTTAATCCCTGGCCTGGGAATCCCTGCATGCCACAGGGGTGGCAAAAAAAAAAAAAAGGAAGAAAAAAAAGAAAATATGATTTTCATACATTAGTACTGTGCATTTAAAAGTCAACTTTTACACTAATTCCTCATTAGCTCAGTTATTCTTTGTATGATTCTATCTACTTACTTCTACAATGGATGATCCCATGAAAAGTTCCAAGTCTGAGACATTTAGTGACATAGCTGAAATTAAGAAAGAGGGGGGGAAAAAAAGGAAAGGAAATACATAAAATCATAGTTACAAAGAACAAGAAATGTCTTGAAGTCACTTTTCTATTCAGTTAGGATGGTCTTAGCCTGACTGGAGGTTGCAGTGTTACAAAACCCAACATACATTTTTTTTTCCGGAGAGAGGAAATGAGGGTGAGCAAATCAATATTCTCTTTTTGAAGTATGTAACCGATTCAGAGATTTTTATGCCAAAATTGTGTTTTTTTTGCCTACCAAAAAAAGAAACTAAGAATTTTTGTAACACAAAACATACCCTGGAGTTTTCCAATTTTTTTTTGGAATTTAATTTGAGTGAGAAGAAGTAAATCCAAGTGTACCACACTGCCATATGTTGTCTGAGCTAGGTATTATGGAAGTATGCAAATCAGTTCAGGAGCTGGGTCCCAGACTCCCTACTAACTGAGCAGAGGGAAAAGGAAAAAAATTTTGACAGAGGGATGAGTCCCAACTATGAACTGCTGAAACTGCCAAGCAGATGCCAGAGTTCAGACAGCCAGACAACCGATTTCTCTTCCCATACTGGGGGAAAAGCACAACACAGCAACTAGGGAAAACAACAGAAGAGTTCAAGCAGGTGAAAAATGATAGTTGGGCCTCCAAATTTAGCATCCATTCACCCCCTTTTGTCAACACTCAATAGTGCATAGGTCCTGCCACCACAAAGCTAGTCTTGGGAAAGAAGGCCTTTCCAATTTGATTGAAAAGCTAGGAATGTTCAATGTTTGAAGCCTTTATTTCATAGGTCTGAGTTGTTACTGTCCCTCTATTGTTCTCTGAAAAAGTCTACTTGATTTGTTCTCTTTATAATGCTCTCAATATGCTCTTCATTTCTCTAAAGGTTGCAAGAAGGGAAAAAAGAATAGTAAGAGAAAAGGAAGAAAGGAAAATGAAGGGTTAAAAAGATACACATTTTATACATCTGTTTATAAGGGGAAACACATAGGATTTTCTCCCTTTAGTAATGCTAAAATGTGCTGGCATGCCTGAGAGTAAATCGATACTAAGCACAGCCCAGGCGAGACTGCCATCTTAAATGAAGCACTGACTGTAAAATAGACACAAAAGACACATGATACTCTCTGAGGTCCCCGGCAGCCATAATATCCATCCTTGGCAGTTCATTTGACATTGACTTTCCCTGCTTCCAGATCTTTTTTTCTTTCTTACCCCTCCTCCTCTCAATGTCTCCTCCCCACACTCTCCATACAGCAATGCTCCAGCTTTCTGAGACTGGTCAAGGAGGTGAGAAAGAGATAACAAACCTCTTAAGAAGGATTTAGCTTGGGAATAAATCCTGTGTTTGCCAGGAAATGATGTGCACAATACGAAAATATAAGGATGAGCTTATAAGGACATGAACTTGGTTCTCAAGGAGTCCAACCAGAAGATTCTTAAAAATGTTACAGTATGTGTTCAACGGACACTGGGTTTTCCTGATTAGATCTTATCATGGTTATTTCAAGTAGCTTCTTTCTTCTACTCTTTGCTACCCTTTGCTTCTGCCAGGGTGCACAGACAAAGGAAAAAGACAAAGGCCTCTCTCCACCCTGTCCTGGCCCCTTCCAGAAGTATTCTTTAGAGCTATGAATCCACAGATACGCTTTTGAATTTAGATAACTTTTATGGTCAACGCTAAAAACCTTTGCTCGTAATAGGAAATGTCATATGGAATCCACTGGGTAGTCATGATTTCCATTTATAAATAGAAAATATAAAGACGGTGCCTTATCTGAGTGATTTAATACATGTCTCTGCTTATTACTGTTTTCAAAGTGCCTTTTGCGCAAATCTGATTTCAACTGTGCAATAAAGATTCATTATCCTTTTGCATAGCAGCCTTTGCATTTCTATGCAGGATCTAATTACGAAAATAGGAACTATTCTATAAACAGATGCTAATCCTGAAGGGAAACTGCTTTCATTTTTGAATGAAGGTATTGCTACAACTTTACTCAGAAAAGCGCTGCATCTGCATCTGCCTGTGGAAGAAGCAGGGTGGAGAGGGAGAAGGGTGAGAGGATGGTGCATTGTACTTTATTCTTGACAGAAGTGGGCGTCAGTATCATTGGGTAAAGGCCCCAGAAAACTACTGTAAAACTGAGGTGAGAGATGAAATGCATGTAATTCTTGTACCCCTAATCTAACTCTTTGTTCCCATGAACTACTTTAAAAAGACACAAAAGCCCATTTACTTTTTATAATTGGGGTAAGGGGTTTCCAATAAACAGTACTAGGGTGAAAAAAAGCCTCCATTTTGCAGAAGGAGTTAATATCTAGCTTGGGGGGAATAATTAAAATTTATTTCATTTTTACATTCCTAATGGGTTATACTAGAGAAGTATCAAGGCACACTTTTTAAGTAATGAACAATTCTTTGTGC
Organism: Catagonus wagneri; assembly: GCA_004024745.2. NCBI lineage: Eukaryota > Metazoa > Chordata > Mammalia > Artiodactyla > Tayassuidae > Catagonus > Catagonus wagneri. The sequence goes on from PVHT021183583.1 coordinate 3,521,361, forward strand.
TGATCACACTTTCCATGGCACAGCTATAGCTGATCACCTCATGCTCCCTTTTTTTATGAAACACGTTCTACTCTGTTCCAGTGACTGAATGCTCGTCTTAACATCACAGCCTTCTTCTCTATCTCCGTCACTGGGTCGTCCTCCTTCCCAGGCTTCTGCATATGGAATTATGTTCTAAACCCTCTTTTTATTTTATATTCTCTTCCTAAAGGGGCTCAGAAAGTCCCAAGGCTTAAAATCTCTTCTATAGCCTGGTGACTCCCAAATCTGCATTTCAGCTCTGGATATCTTCCCATCTCCTAGACTCTTCAACTGCCCAGCTGACGTCTTCCCTTGTCTGTCAATTGGCATTTCTTTGATAGCATGTCCAAACAAAGTTATTGATCCCCTGCTTCTCACCCTACAAATTCATCCTCGTGCAACCTTTCCCTATATCTAGAAATGGACAGCAGTCGTCCAGTTGCTCAGGCTAAAGTCCTGGAAGTTATTCTTAATTTCTCCTTTTTCTTTGCATCTCACATCTAATCCTCCTAACGTCACCAAATCTCTATTTAAAATAAAACCTAAATGCAACCACTTAATATTTAACTGCTATGATCGTGCCATCAGTTACTAGTCTCCTAGCCCTTGTGAAGGGATCTCTCAGATTCCGTAGTTGTGAGCGCAGAGCATATACTCTCCACAACAGAGTGTTTCTCTAGAGTAAGAATCAGCATCACTCTGCTGGTGAAAACAGTCCAAGCAAGAATGAAAGCCAGGTGTCTGCCCTTCAAAGGCTCTGCAAGAGTCATCCTCTTTTCTCTTTCTCTCCCCTCGAACACTGAATTCCAGCCACACTGTCCCCCAAACACAACAAGCTTCTAGTAACTCCGGGCTTTGTACTTGTTCATTCTTTTCCTTGGAACACTTGCACTCCTTCCCACTCTTCTTCAAAAGGCCTCCTCATCATTCAGCCCTTTACCCAGAGCCTTACCACCCACACTCTGTATCACATCATCCTAGGTTATCGTCTCCACAGCCTCAAGTATCTGAATGAATCATCCGCTTCCCTATGTGTTCACTACCTATCTTTACCCTAGGATGTAAGTTCCTTGAGAACAGGGCGTTCTTGTTGTTTAGTACTACATCCCACCACAAAGAACAATGCCTGGCTCAGAGCGGGTAACAGAAATACTTTTTAACAATGACTTAATCAATCTGAATTTGGTCATAACAACAGGATGACATGCAATAACTTTAAAAAATATCTCTAAAAACTCCTTGGAATCACAATGCTAAAAAGAAACAAAAACAAGGCCACCTATCCTTGGAATACAGAAATGCCACAGTTTATCTAGTTATTTAATTAATAATCTAGTAATTTAATAGGGCAATCGAAGTGCATTTCCTGACTTGGTCCTTCAAGATGCTGACTACTGTGCACTGCAGAAATGTTTCATTTAAATGATAAGTGAAATAATTTACTTTCAATGTACCATACAAGTGACTTTTTTTCCTGGCCTCATCCACAGCCACATGGAAGTTCCTGGGTCAGGAATCGAGCCTGCACCACAGCAGTGACCTGAGCTGCAGAGACAATGCTAGATCTTTAACCTGATGCATCAAAAGAGAACTCCCATAAGTGATTTTTTTAAAGATATTTGCCTTAGTCCATTCCATGATACAAATGACTAATCCTTAAATATTTACGTATTTATTTTAGAATTTCATGGGCTAGAATTTCCTAAATCAGATGAAAGATGCATAACAAGAAAATAGGAGGAACCGGAGTTCCCGTCGTGGCTCAGTGGTTAACAAACTAAGAACCATTAAGGCTGCGGGTTCTATCCCTCGCCTTGCTCAGTGGGTTAAGGATCTGGCGTTGCCGTGAGCTGTGCTGTAGGTTGCAGATGTGGCTGGGACCCCACGTTGCTGTGGCTGTGGCTGTGGTGAAGGCTGGCAGCTACAGCTCCTGTTAGAACCCTAGCCTGGGAACCTCCATATGGTGCGGGTGTGGCCCTAGATAAGGCAGAAAGACAAAAAAAAAGAAAAAGAAAGAAAATAGGAGGAACATAAACAGAAATACATACATAATTTATTTATTTAAAAAATTATATATTAATAAATCATATGTTCCAGACAGTAAACCTAAATACTTTATAGGCCTAATCTCATTGAACTTTCCAACATTCCTGTAAGGTAGGTACCATGGTTACTTCCATGTTATACTTAAGACAACTATGGTTTATAAAGATGAAGTATAGTTGTGTTCAAAGTAACACAACGAGCAGTAAATGATGAAGCTAGGATCTGAACCCACAGTGGTCTGATTCTAAAGACTATATTCTTATCCCTGTAAACTACTCATAGGACTGTAATAGAAAATAAACTTCTTTCCTTCTTGCTTTTTATTAAGGTACTGAATCACCCACAAACATACCAAGATATTAAGGGAAACCAGTGCAGAGGAGCACAACCTTACTCTCTCAAAACAGTCTAGCTTTAGTAGGTGTCCAAACACCGACATTCACCTGTTCTTTGCCCATTACCCTTTAGACCGTCCAAAGCAATCTTTGCTTCTGCACACCTATATGAGACATCTGGCTTCTAGTAAACTATTAATGATAGAATGCAATGCAATAAACCTTCCTTGGAAGGTCTTAAAAGAACAAAGCCTTCACTAATGACATTTTAATGAGGAAATACATAGGCTAATTACTGTAATCTTCTAGCTGGTCTATAAAAAGCCTACACCCAAGTGATGTAAATATCTGCTGATTCAGATCGTACTGAAAAGTTTTCATTTTATATTTTAAATCACTGAAGGAAACAAAGAAAGAAATAGGGGGAAAAAAACCTCAATCCTTAGCCACGGAGTACCCCATCTAAGAAGAGGATTAACAGGGAGCACCCAGAGCAAGATAAATGTTTTTTCAATGAGTATTTACCCAAGTCCCAAATTGACTGTTTAGCAGTGCATAAATCTAGCACAACCACTTGGCTTATGAAACAGACTAAGCAACATCAACACTATACTCTGAGGTAAGGAACTGTTTAGGCCTGGAGAAGAGACAAGCCTGGCAGTGTCTTGCACTGCTATCGTATATGTGCATTCACGTAAGTTATCTCTTTTAATTTAAGTTGTGGGTGGGTGACAGGTAGCACACTGACTCATAAGCATTGGTGGAAGCTAGAGAAATCCCAGGTTACTTACTTAGGAAGCTGAGAAATCATCATGGGAAGCTGCCATAGACCTTATGGAATTTTAAGCCAGTTTTTCCTTATTGGGGTTTCATTTGTATCCTTTGTCTCAACTTCAAATTGTCTATACTTATGAAAGGAACAAAGGCAACAATAAAAAAAAAATACTAGAAAATATGGAGTTCCCATCATGGCTCAGCAAAAACAAATCTGACTAGTACCATGAGGACGCAGGTTCGATCCCTGGCCTTGCTCAGTGCGTTAAGGATCCAGCGTTGCGGTGAGCTGTGATGTAGGTTACAGATGTGACTCGAATCCTGCATTGCTGTGGCTGTGGCGTGGGCCAGCGGCTACAGATCTGATTTGACCCCTAGCCTGGGAACCTCCATATGATACGGGTGCAGTCCTAAAAAGACCAAAAAGAAAAAAAACACCAGAAAATACATATCTGTATCTCCATCTCATCACGTATTTCTAATCTCTCTCTCTTCTACACTGCCCTGATCCTTTTGGGGCTTAACTTAGAGTACATGGATACACTAGAAAGTCTCCATTTCCATGCTGCAAGATATTTTAGGAAATCATATTAGAATGTGGTCATGAAAAATCAGACTGAACATGAGCTAGTGTGCAAAGTGGAGGGAAAATAGCACAGATAGGGCAGACAGAACAGCTCTAAAGCCAATTAATTAGCCATATGCCCTATCAAGTCACTTAACCCCAGGGATCTCAGTTTTCTCCCCCGCAAATATAGGGGCTTAGAATAGATGGCCTTGAAAAGCAAGGATATCCTACTGTATAGCACTGGGAACTATCTCTAATAACTTGTGACGAATCCATATATGTATGTGTAACCAGGTCACCACGCTGTGCAGCTGGCTATAATGTAAAATAAATAAATAAATAAATAAATAAAATGCACTGAAAAAAATTGATTGTTCAGAATCTAATATTTTAAAAGTCTATGAGTCTAGCATGCATACAGTTCAGATATGACTCTTTCTTTAAGGCCCACTTCTTCCAAGAAGTCTCCCCTGATACAGTGGACAGGAAGTAATAGTTCTCTCCTTTTTCTTTTTTTTTTTGTCTTTTTGCCTTATTTAGGGCCACACCCATGGCATATGGAGGGTCCCAGGCTAGGGGTCTAACAGGAGCTATAGCTGCCGGCCTTTGCCACAGCCACAGCAACGCGGGATCCGAGCCGTGTCTGCAACCTACACCACAGCTCACGGCAACGCCAGATCCTTAACCCACTGAGCAAGGCCAGGGATCGAACCCGCAACATCATGGTTCCTAGTCGGATTCATTAACCACTGAGCCATGACGGGATCTCCTAGTTCTCTCCTTTTGAAGATTATTCTGTTATATATGTGCTGCTCTATAGTGATCAAGAGCACTGGCCAAAGGCCTGAGTTCAAATTTTAATTGCTTTATTAGCTGCGTGACCTCAGATGATGTAACCTATTGGACTCTCAGTCTCCTAAACTGCCAAATGGAGATAATAACAGCACCTACTTCATGAGATTATTAAGAAGATTAAATGAGATAATGTGCGCAGAGTGATAAGAATAGTGCTTATCACATGAGTAATGAGTGGATGTTAGTGGTAGTGGTCATAGTTATTATTTGTGGTTGAGTTCACTCAGCTTCAGACATGCTGCTATTCTGCCAAATGTTACTGTATCACACTCCTCTGTGGTTTTCAAAGCTGCCTCTATGACCTACCAACTAAACAATCTTATGAGCTAGGGAAACATGAACCAAAGTGATCTTGGTTCAAGGGTATACTCATTTTTGTACAGGCCTGTCTCACTCACCAAGCTATAAGCCTCTGACAGGAGTGAATGGTCACTTACCCATCTTCTTTTCTCCCACCTGGGACCCAACAAATTTACTGAATACAAATGCTCTGGCTTTACCACTACATGGTGGTTGAGGATGTTTAGTCTAAACACTGGGAAGCTGGGTTTGACTACTTATATAACTGTTCGGATTCATTCCTTTGATGTCCAACAAATATTGGTTATGTCGCTACTATGTATTAAGCCCGTGCTAGAACAGGGATTTCTAGGGTACACAACATGGGCACTATATAGACTTGATCCCGTGGAAGTTAAAGAATAGCAGTAACAAGAGATGCTCTATCATTACAAAGATAATCACAACCATGATTAGCATCACAAGGAAAATCTGGGGGCTGATATAATAAACACACACATATACAACAATGTGTATATTATATATACACACACACACATATATACATGTGTGCATACATATAATATATATGTGTATATATATTTGTGGTTACCTACTGTGAATTCATTGGTGAAACAAAGGTGATGGGCAAATCCAAATGCAAATAATCTGTTTTATTTGCTATACACTAAATTAAAATTTAAAGTATTAGTCTTGATTCCTGTAAGTTTAAACTATCTAAAATAATTACTAAACCCAGAGTTCCTGTTGTGGCTCAGTGGTTAACGAATCCGACTAGGAACCATGAGGTTGTGGGTTCGATCCCTGGCCTTGCTCAGTGGGTTAAGGATCCATGAGCTGTGGTGTTGGTTGCAGACGTGGCTTGGATCCTGCATTGCTGTGGCTGTGGCGTAGGCCAGAGGCTGTAGCTTCGATTAGACCCCTAGCCTGGGAACCTCCACATGCCGTGGGTGCAGCCCTAAAAAATGACAAAAGACCAAAAAAAAAAAAAAATAATAAAATAATTACTAAACCCGTAGGTGACAGAATATGGAAAAAACTATTGTGATATATATATATATATATTTCATTCCCCTAGATAATGAGGATTGTATTTAATCTCTGACAATCAGGGATATCTCATATATCAGTTCAACATTTATTGGTTACCAGGTGCTTATGATCAGCCCTGGGGAAACAATAATAAATAGAAGGTTCCTGCCTTTTAAGAGTATGCATTACAGTGGGGGGAAAACAACCAACAGGAAAACTAAGGGAGCTAAAACCTTCCAACTCAGCTTTTCTTAACCAACCACAAACCTATCCTGTTATACAGGGCCTCTTATTGATCCATAAAGCATCATAAAGTGATTTTGAGGAATCCTCTCTTTCTCCTTCTCTTTCTTTCAGCTAAAGTTGAATAATGCAAAAATGGATTATAAGTCTGGTAAAGGCTGACTCTATTACTCAATTTTTTCATGAAATTTTTAAAGAAAATGCACTCCTGGAGGGAATAGATCATGTCTCTGTACTTGTGGTTTCACCATGAACATATGGACAACCAACCTGATGCTAACTACGTGGAAATACAACAGTGAAAACTCTGATTTAAAATACTGAACAAAGTTTTTTTTCCCTTAAAGATATCCAAGAATATACATTTATAATTCAGAAAGAATGAACCAGGAGGAAACATTTTTACTTACTCGAATTGGAAAATATCTTGCCTTGGAGGTCTCGGAGCTATAACCTTGCTCAATTAGTGTATAGTACATGGTTAAAAAACCAAAATCTTAAATAGGGGAAAATAATTGGTATTATTTAAAAATCTTGTGTAGGGAGTTCCTGCTGTGGCTCAGCGGGTTAAAGGACCTGATACTGTCTCTGTTAAGATGCGTGTTCAGTCCCTGGCCTGGCTAGGTGGGTTAAGGATCTGGCAGTGCCACAAGCTGCAACACAGGTTACAGATGCAGCTCAGATCTGGTTTTGCTGTGGCTGCAGTGGAGGCCTCAGCTACACCTCAAATTGGACCCCTAGCCTAGGAACATCCATATGCCACAGGTGCAGCTGAAAAAAAACAATTCAAAAAAAATAAAAATAAAATAAAATGTTGTATATATGTGTATGGACAGATATGAATACACACACACAAATACTCAAAAAAGTAGCATTATAAAGTTATTTCAGAAGTAGAAAGAATGTGTGTGTGTGTGTATGTGCGCGCGCGCACGCGTGTACACGGGTCTGAAGTTTCAGCCATTACTTAGCCTAGTTTCCTCAGTTTTCAGAGAAAACTGATGTTAAAAGAAGTTTATTTGTTGATCAAAAGCGAAGCACTAATAGATACCAGAGGTGGAAACAGGACCCATTTGTGGCTCTAAGAGCAGGGCTTTTTCCATATATAACAAATGCTTATGAGAGAGTGTATGTATACATGTAAAGCATCTGATTAGTATTTAATTAGCAGTATATAATGTTATACATTTCTATTTATTTTTTATATCGGTTGTAACTATTACTACATATGCTGATTGTAAAAAATAATAACTTCTTAATCTTTTTCTTAAGAGTACAATAATGAGTATCTGAGCCTTGGACTTGCTATCACTGTACCTTTTCTGATCTCAAAACATGTAACAGGTGAACATTCTCTGTACTGGAACTACTGAGCCTGCCCTCAACTGATGTTCATAAAATTTGCCAATCAGTATGTCTTGATGGGAAAAGTCAGTCTAGTTCTGTTTGCCGATTTCAATTTATTCCTTTAAAATGAAAATAAATACACAGGGATGATGTTTTATTTAAGAACCTAATTCCAGATACATCAGTGCATTAATCCACGTCCCTACAGATGTTGCCGTTACTGATCAAATCTGAATTATTTTCATTCAGCTGCCACAACCAAATATCTAGATGCCTAGAGAATAACATAGCCATGAGGTAGTTCCAAGGTGATAGGCTCTGAATTCTTCCAGTGTCAGATGAAATTTAATTATATCCATTGTTTTTATTATTCAAAATATACTGGCAGTCTATGTACTCAGCAAGAAATTTCCTGCTATTTTATTCAGTATAGCTTTTATGCTAAAAGAAAGGAGGCATTAGGGAGGGGGAGGAAAAAATGTGTCTCCCTCCCCCACTCCCCACAAGGATACAGGAGGCCACTGAAGCCCAGCTGATTTCCCAAGCCCAATTATTTCATTGTACACTCTCCTCCTCAACAGCACACTTCACCTAGGGACATGGTCTGCCTAAACACCACACACGTAATGGAGTCCCCGAAGCTGTCTCAGTTTCATCGCCTCTAACTAATAGGCTGTGCTACTTTTTCCCCAAACAGATCAGAGCTCTTCGCTCACTCCATATCTTCCTCCTACAGAAAAAAAAGGGGGGAGAAGCTAGTCTGATGAAAGGGAGTGTTCATGCCTGCTGCCACTCCTTCATCACTGCCTAATATCAGCATTGCTTAAGGGCACAGCAACCTCACTTAATCCAATCCAGGGGCTTCTTTTTTCCAGATAATGACAATAAGAGGTGTTTCCTTAGGACTGTTAGTAGTAACACTGAACAGCAGGAATCCACACACTTTGCAGCAGTTAACAGGCAGACAAACCAAGTTTTGCTTTCCTTGAAAGACCTCTAAAATAGACTGTCCAGAAAGTATCTTAGAATTGGGAGAGAAAATAAAGAAGGAAGAAGAAAATAAAGCTTTCCGGAACTTATAAGGTCTTTGGGATATGTTGCTAGAGGTCAAAGATAAGGATTTCAAAATTCTCCCACTATTCAGAAGATTTAGTATACATATTAAAAGGGTCACTCCTATTATGACCTGGGTTTTTACATCTTGAAAATGAGTCTGATTTCCAGAGGTAGGTGTCACTTTACCAGAGGCCTCACTATATCTCTGCACAGAGATATAATTTATGTCTTTCTTAATCCTCAGCACCCACGGTAATAACTGTGTCTTACTGAAATGTTCCCATTCAATAATTTACACATTTTTGGCAAGGGTTTCTAGAAAGAGTCTATTTTTTTCAAAACTAATTTCTTAAAAAAGGTTACACATACTTTAAGATGGCCTTCCTGTCATCTTCTAGGGTCATACCCAGGTGAAGGTTTCAAGAAAAAGTGTTGAGAAATGCAGGTCCAAAGCCAGGCTGAAGAAATACTATAGTTATTTCTGAAGTGTGACACTTCCCTGTGCCCCAGAAACAATTTCCATTGCTTCCTGAGATCATACCTCTTATAGAATGTGGGAAAGAGTCAAAATAGTTAATCCAAATAGCTCTTACACCCTGCTAGAACTCAGCAGATCACTTCTTGAAGCAAGACACCACAGTAACCTTTACTTACATTTGACACTTAGTTTTGGGTTCCCTAAGTCATCCTAAATTATTCTGGGGGGTCAAAATAGATCTGGATTTTCCCACTGAAGACAGTTACTGTTATTTTCAAGCTTAAAACCACTGACTGGCATGGAATCGGAGAGAGCAAACATGTACTAATAAGTTCTTTTTTTTTTTGCTTTTTTAGGGTTGCACTTGTGGCATATGGAAGTTCCCGGGCTAGGGGTCCAATCGGAGCTGCAGGTGCCGGCCTAGCCCACAGCCACAGCAACTCGGGATCCAAGTCACGTCTATGAACTACACCAGCTCAAGGCAATGCCAGATCCTTAACCCACTGAGCAAGGCCAGGGATCAAACCTGCAACCTCATGGTTCCTAGTCAGATTCGTTTCCGCTGCACCACGATGGAAACTCCTGTACTAATAAATTCTGAGAGCAAACACGTACTAATAAATTCTGAAAAACACCATCAGAGGACCTCAAGGAAACAAAGCCCCCTCCCTCACTGTGGCCCTTGCCTTAAAGGTATGTGACTACCTTAAGTGTGGTCAGTAATCCCTGGATGAGCACAAGGGTCATTGTTAGTCCAAAATGTATCTAAAGTGGATTGTAGCAAGGACCAAGGAAGCTGGTCTTCTGCTCAACCCATTATGCTTACATACTGCTAAGTCAGGGACCAAAGAAAAGAAAATGCTTTGAATATTAATCGTAGAAATGAGGAATCCCAGAACTAACTAAATTCATTAGCCTGAACAATACTCTTTACAGAGAAGGGAGAAATCGTAAGAATACACAGGAAAATAATAAAAAGCATTATTAAAATAAATTCTAGGTTGGATCTATGATTTAAGTAACCCTGATAGGGGGTTATATTCATCACTACACTTTCTTCCCCAGAGGCCACCCTGTCTGAAACAGTCAGTGGCTGGCATAGGCCTGCTTGATCATATTAAAACACCATGTTGGGTGAGTTTTACCGAAACAGTATCCTCTGTAGAGCTGAACACTGTTTGGAGTCTTCTTCCCAGTGCTCAGCACTTGTGTCTCGTAAAAATCAATGATCCTCCTAAAAGACTCTTCATTTAGGTTCTGAAACCAGACGGTCTGCCCTTAAATCTCAGTTCTGTCACTTATGGACTATGCGATCTTGATTGAGTTACTTTACCTCTCTCTCTCCACCTCAAAACTTAAACCTGTAAAATGAGAATACTGTTTAGAAGGCAGTGATGTGATATAAACACAGGACTGCATGTAAGATCCGAGCAGAGTGCCCGACACAGAGTACGGGCTCACTATGAGTTTCTGTATCTGTGTTCAAGACGCACATCTGTCTGCTTTTGTACCTCACTGACTCATCATCGCATCTCATGCTCTTCAAAAGCAGTTCTTTCTCCTCATTGTATCTGATAAAGTGTGAACACTTATTTTTAGATCACGGTAAGCAACCAAAAAGGGCTCAGGTTTCTGTAGGTCTGTGACTCTGCCAAGACAGGATGCCATCGGGGTTGAGGGACCCAGATCTGGCACAACACTGGCAAGGCTAGGCGCAGTCAGGCTTGGCCCAGATGGAAGACAAAGGTAGTGAGACGGCAGCTACAATTATAAGGGTAGACTAAAAAAATCCCACAGGGGTGACTGCATACTTCCTCTCCTCTCTGAACATCTCGGCTATCTTGGATCGCTGCTAATGTCCACCCAGTGGAGGTTTATCTAGGGTCCAAGTCTTGCTTGCTTTTTGCCTGTGGGCCCAATTGCTCCCACTTACAAGAAGAAGGAAGACAGTAACAAATGCGAGGAGCCTTCCTTTAACACCCTGGTTCCCCCTCCATGACATTTTGCTCCCTAAATGAGAATTCCATCAGCCTACGTTCTATTTGGAACATCAGCAGTCTCGGAGGAGGTAATGCTTTCAGAGCACCTTTCGGACTTCAGCTTTTAGTTGCCTGCAGTGTGACACGTCCAGACCGATACAGATTTTCCTGAATTTACACAGACAAGTGAGAAGTGAGAATTTAAACATGCTAAAGGTAATTAGCACTAAGACCTCGCACCATCTCAAGTTCATTTTAGAGAGAGCATGATGAAGTAACAGCTTTTATCCTGCTCTCTTATTTAGTGCCATGGTCTCAGCTCAGCTTCTCACTTTCTACATCAGCGTTGAGTAGTAGAGTTTTCCAATTAGCAAACTACTATTAAATACAGACTTTGCTCAAGATATATTAGAAGGGACTTGAAAAGGAGTCGCATAAAACTTGCATTTCATTTAGCAAATTTATGGTAACAAACTCAAAATCAATATTCTCTTTGTCAGAATTAGAAGGCTCACACTAAATTTATGCATTTCCTAAAAAATGTCTATAAGAGATAGGATATTTTTCCTCTTTGATGACAAAAGTGTACTCAATAAAAGAGACACTTTCCTTAACATAAAAAAAAAAGAAGGAACATAACATTTTTAAGCACTTATTATAAACTCTGTGGTAGGGTCCCATCAACATGACTTGATTTAAACTTCTTAATATCACTTTGAAGGAGGTATTACTGCTCCCATTTTTATAGTGACAGTAACAGACTATATAAAGACAAATATTTTGCCTAAAACCATACAGTTAGTTAAAGCAAGTGTTTCAAAATCTGGATGTCTGAACTGAGTGACACTTAAAAACTTTGTCTTGTATATAAAAAAAATGCCTATATAACATTAAATTAGGTTAGGGAGTTCCTGTCATGGCTCAGTGGTAATGAACCTGACTGGTATCCAAGAGGATGTGGATTCAATCTCTGGCCTCGCTCAGTGAGTTAAGGATTGCCATGAGCTGTGGTGTAGGTCACAAATACGGCTCGGATCCCACACTGCTATGGATGTGGTGTAGGCCGGCATCTATAGCTCTGATTCAACTCCTGGCCTGAGAACTGTTCATGTGCCACCAGTGCGACCCTAAAAAGACCAAAATGGCTACGATTTTTTTTTTTTTTTTTTTTTTTTTGCTTTTTACGGCTGCACCTGCAGCAAAAGGAAGTTCCCGGGCTAGGGGTCAAATTGGAGCTGTAGCTGCCAGCCTACACCACAGCCAAAGCAACGTGGGATCCAAGCTATGGCCAGGGATCAAACCCAGTTCCTCATGGATGTTAGTTGAGTTCATAACCCGTTGCACAACAACTCTTGAAAGGTTACAAATTATCTGTTGCATTTATTCACACATGACATAGGAACATATCACAACATAAAAATCTAAATATGTCATTATTATATTAAGAATTTTTTTAATGACAAAAGTCATTCTAAACTATGGAGTACATATTTCTGTAATGCATGACTATGAAATAAGATACGAAGGGAGTTAATTTGTTGTGTAACAGAAACTTGGGCTTGTATCACCAGCTTTCTTTTCACATCATTAGGAAAGCAGTGGATCACATTATAGAATATATAATGTAATATATATTGTGACATATTGTTATACTACTGGAGAACACACTATTTGAATTCCAATTCAGTAAGGTCTCAATAATATATTGTACTTGAACCTAATGCTTGAGGAAGATGCTATGTTGATGTTTCTGAAAACAACAGACCATCTAATCTCAGGGATGTATATTTCACTCAGACAAATTTTCAATATTTCAACTGAAATTATGATACTCTGAACAAAGTATGAAATGGTTAACCACACTGGGATGAAAATGCTATGGTTGAAATGCCCACTTTCTTCATTCTGAATAAAATTGTTAGCAATGATAATTACACACGAGAGTGTGCACACTGTAAATTCTATAGAAAATTCTTATTCCTTTATAAGCATTTAAAAAAGGCTATATTGGGAGAGTTCCTGTCACTGCTCAGCAGTAACATACCTGACTGGTAACCATGAGAATGTGTGTTTGATCCCTGGCCACACTCAGTGGGTTAAGGATCTGGCACTGCCACGAGCTGTGGTGTAGGTCACAGACATGGCTCAGATCCCACGTTACTGTGGCTGTGGCTGACAGCTGTAGCTCCGACTGGACCCCTAGCCCAGGAACTTCCATGTGCCGTGGGTGTGGTCCTTAAAAAGCAAAATAAATAAATAAATTAATTAAAATTTAAAAAGGCTATATTGGATTACACATAATTCAAATGATATCAGTAAAAAGAAGAGTAACCCAAGGTCCCACCAGATGTCCATTTCTACAGTAATCAACTGTAATGAGATTTAGAGAAATATCACACCTCACAATAATACATTACCTAATGAGAGTTGATCTTTTTACTGAAATAGGGTCACTGGAATTCAGCTCTGCCCAGCCTGTGAGAGGAAAACCCTCATTTTTAGAATTTGGTTCAGCCAAAAAAAAAAAAAGAAAAAAAAGTAGCATTAAAGAAACTTGTGAAATTATAGCTGAGTAAGCAATAGACAATTAAGGAATTTAAAACAGCTGCTAGGAGATGAGATGAGTCAACTGGCAGGGAAAAGATAGTTTTAATACTAATTATCATATTTAAAAGAAAATAAGAATACCCCACCCCTTTACTCCTTAATGTAGAGTATTTCTCATTCCATTCAAACATCCGCTTTGGCAAAACAAAATCTACTATGTGTTACTTAGCAAAATTTTTAATTTGATTAAGGACCGACCAATCAACACTTATCCTTATCTTTGGATTAAAGCCTCAGGTATAGGAGAAAGTGCAAAGGGAAGTGATAGCAGAAAAAGAGTGCCAAGCTAGAAGAGCAATCATGCTTCTCACTGTGGTTTTTAGTAAGACCACAACAAATATTTGGCTCTGTAGCCTCTTGTGCTCCAAAGCCATCTAGATATCACTATATAAACACTCTGAAGGATATCAAGCACACTTGATGAGCCATTCAGCTATTGTTCACCCTGAACACACTCCTCTTCAAACCACAATCAGCGCCCACGCGGATCCACAGCGCTCTACAAAAGGTGGCTTCACGAGGTGGATGACACGTGGCTAGCAGCATACTCAATGTGGCTGTGGAATCGGAACCTTCAAAAAATAAAGCTGACAATTCGGGTGAGCTACATGTCGGAATTCCTTCTCCCTCCCTCAATACCAAAGAAATAAAGGAGCTCTGAGGATGCTCAAGAGAGAATCTGAGCAACCATGAAGTGTCAGGAACCTGGCTTATATTATCTCATAGAAAATCTCACAGCTATGTTTATACTCATTTCACAGAGAAAGAAATGGAGACTCAAGCAGGCAAAGAAACCTTTCACATAACTATACTGACTGTCTTCTAAATGGTATCATAAGCATCAATCTGGCTCCACATTTTAGAGACACAGGAATCTCTCCTTCTTGAGGAAATTGTCAAATATCACCGGTCCCAGCGTAGGGAATCTGGCTTATATTCAGCCAAAAACTACAGTTGCAGCTCCCTGCCTCTGGAGTTGCCTATCCTCTTTCTCCAATTCCATATTTATCAAGTTGGCCAAAGGAGGTCCCTCTTTGGGTTTTGATTTACATCATTTCGCCTCGTTATCACCTACTTAGAATTGACAGGGTCATTTAGAGGCACGTTCTCCTGAGAAATGAGGATGGGACTGCTTGGTGGTCTCTCCCTTGCAGCGCTGACAGCATCTCTGGAACATACCAGTTAGGCTCCTTCCTTCACCCGGTTACTCCAGGTAGTCACTAGTGCTGAGCAGTCAGTCCTGGCAGTGCTTGATTTAATTCTTACATTATTTGCAACTCTTACTCGAAATTTCTTTTTCTTTTCTTTTTTTTTCTCTTTAGGGCCACAACTGTGGCATATGGAAGTTCTGGGGTCAAGGGTCACATCGGAGCTGCAGCTGCAGTCCTACACCACAGCCATGGCAACACCAGATCCAAGCTGCATCTGCGACCTAGGCTGCAACTTGTGGCAAAGCCAGATCTTTAATCCACGAGCGAAGCCACGGATCAAACCAGCATCCTCACAAACGTTATGTTGGCTTCTAAACCCACTGGGCCACAGTGAGAACTCCTATTCAGAATTTCTTATATGTACCTTTCCCTTTCCTACAGACAAACAGAAAGACATATCTATACTATTAGACAGACAACTAATTAATAAAGGAGACAGAACACCTACTGATGTCCACTGGCTAGGAAATGTAGAATCCCTTAACAGAGCCCTCCGCTTGTATTCAGATGATGCTGAGAGTTAGCATCATACAAAGCTCTTCAGAAAGTTTTAAAGAACATGCAGGGCTCAGTCCTCACCACTCTCCAAACTCATAGTACAGTCACCAAACACTACAGTTCTGTTTTTCAAGCTCCCACATGCTGGGCTGCTGATGACAGACTCACAGACCACCCACTTAATTTCCACTTCTATGGATGAAGACTATCCCTCCCTTGGTTATCAGCATCAATCTTTCTAAATCTCTTTCTATGATTATCCTCACACTAAGGAGAATCTCATCCATGTGTATCCACTCTCCCCATGCTCAGAGCACCATCAACCTCCTGGCTCCTCCAGAACCCCCTTCCTCACCAACCCCCCCTACTCTAAAAAAATTTTGCTTTTCAAGCTTGGCTCTTACTCAAGAAGCAGTTGCAGAATAAAAAAACCCCTACCCTCTATAAAACAAAAGAGTCCATGTTTCATGCATCTCCACATAGCACTTAGCAGGTGCCTGGCACATAATAGCCCTCATAACTGTCAGTGTGTCACCATTACCGAGGAATGTGATGGGAGAAGGAAGTAAAAGCAAGATTTATCGTAAAAGCAAGACTTATCGCCTGTTAACTAACTTTGAGGGTTTTAATATGACTTGTTTATCAAAAACTTGGATTTTATCAAGTGAATTATCACATGCTGAAGGCTTCAGAACCTTCCCATTAGTGGATAAGCAGGGAAGTCATTCTTGCAGGAGTTAGGGCCCCAAACAGTGCTGATCTCCATTAATATCACAAAGATGTTTCCCAGCTACCTGGCACAAGCACTGACAACTTCCTTTTTTTTGGTGTGATTCTAAAACAAGACCAGTTGAGTATGCCTGACAATCCATTTTCTTCCTGTTCCTCTTATGGAAAATTCTTACACTGATTCTTAGCTGTCTGATGTCAAAAGAACAATCCTTTGATATTTATGCATTAATCTGAACAATAAGTTCAGATGATTTTTATGGGAGAATTAATAGTGGCTATGACAAAGCTTCCCTCATGGATTCAAGGCTTTAGTGTAGTCTAATTTTTCACAAGATGACCTCTTAAAGAGGAATGACTTGGCCAAAAGAATATTTAAGTATAACCTCGTCTATATGCACCTGAAAGCCAAGTCTTAAGGATTCATGTAAACATATCAATCGGAAGCCAGCACAAATTATTTAATAGATATTTCTTTTATTTCCATACACCCATATGACCCTAGATATATATCTTAAAACAGTATAACAAAATGAACACTTCCTCAAACTTATCCTAAACACCACCATAAACACTGTTCTTAAAATTAAAACTATAACTACTCTTTAAAAATTTTTTTTATTGAAGTATAACTGATTTATAGTATTGTGTTAGTTTCAGATACAGAGCACAATGATTTAGTTTATCACAAAGTACTGAGTATAGTTTCCCAGGCTATACGCTAGGTCCTCGCTGGTTATCTATTTTATACATAGCAGTGTGTGCATGTTAATCCCAACCTCCTAAAGTTTCTCTCCTCCTCTCCTTTTCCCTTTTGGTAACTATAAGTTTGTTCTCCATGTCTGTGAGTCTCTTTCTGTATAACTGTTCTTAAACTATAAACTTATCCTAAACACCACATAAAGACCATTTTTGCATATGTGACTATCGTGTTAAGATTAAAACATTACAGACGGAAAGGAGTGGAACTTCTTCATCATCATTGGTTATATTCTCAAGTCCATATAATTAAGCTCTTTGGAATGGCCTCACCGCTAGTCTTCTACTAATCTGTTTAAGTCATTGTAAAGCCAAAACAGGATCTGAAAAGGCAGTACACAGCATAGTGGTTAAAAGCATAGATTACAAGACTGCCGGGCAAGTTATTTAATCTCTGCTGTATCAGTTTCCTTATCTGAAAAAGTGATAATAAATGTACCTACCTCACCAAATTGCTCTAAGGGTTAAATACACTTAAAATTACCCATTTTAGGTACAGCTTCAGTGTTAGAAAGTATTATCATTACTTCATCTGTCTTTGCAATATCTGTTCAACTTAGGTCTTGGTTCAGGAAAGGCAGTAAACAGAAAATATAAACAAAAAGCTACAATATAATGACATCTAACACCACATTCACAAGCACAAAAACAATCTGGCGAGAGTTAAAAAGAGACTTTATCCAACCCTTCTTAAATTTCTTATTTAAACCAAAAACAGGAGCTCTGCTGTGGTGCAATGGGATCAGCAGTGTCTTGGGAGCGCTGGGACGTGGGTTTAATCTCCCGCCCTGGAAGTGGGTTAAGGATCTGGTGTTGTCACAGCTGCGGCTTAGTTTGTGGCTACAGCTTGGATCTGATCCCTAGTCTGGGAACTCCATATCCAGCGGAGCAGCCAATAAATAAATAAACCAATAAACAAAAAGGAAACACCATTCGACCTTCAGGTTCACTCAACAGCTAAGGGAAACTTAGAAAACAGATCCCCATAAACCAACTGATACAAAGTTTTTCTTGGCTTTCAAACACAAACACAACTTAGGTTTTTCAGTCATCACATAATCCCATTATGTAGAGCTTTACTGATAATACACTACAACTCTGATAAGGCCCAATCATTGGGAAGTTATCTTTTGCCACCATAATGCTTACATTCATTCTGATAGGTAGGTCCCAATCCATACTCAATTATTTCTGTAATTACCTCCTTCAAAGTGGGTCATATTTCTTTTAGACACTCTCATTTTTAAAAATAATATAAAGCCTCAGACCTTGAAATACAGTCAAAATCACGTCTAGTCAAGAAAAGGAGACTTATACGTAAGATCCTTTGTTTCATTTACCCTTACATTCATTAGAAAAAATACATATTGACCATAAGCAAGGTATCAGGTCTTGTCCTAAAACTTGGGAATACGAACAAGAATGTAACAACTAGATTACATTTCAGTGGGAGAAACACAGTCAACAAAGGCTTAGCCAGAGCTAATAAGGCAAGGCAACTCAGATTCAGAGGAAATGGAGAGTCAGACAAGAACTTCTCTTTCCTGGGAGGTGTAAATCATAGGAAGCCTTCCCTAACTTCTGCCTGGGCTGTTCCTTCCAGCTCTGGCATCTGCTTACTCTGTTGCTAGTCTGGGAATTACTCCTTACAGTTTGTGGCTATTCATCCTTCATAGGTATGAAATCAGCTGGTCTTCTTCTTGAGGCCAGGCATGGTAATTATATGTATTTGAATATGCTGTCCATCAAAAGAACAAGTAACAGTCAAAGAAGAGCTGCCGAATGACGAACTGACAAATAACGAGTATGCCAAAGCAAGGAAAGAATGATATTGATTGTTTTTTTTAAAAGGAATCTGACTCTTCTGAAGTTCCCCCTATAACCCATCCTCACTGGCCCAACTGGAATAGAGACGTCTCCACCAAATATCTCTACTGACTTCTATGTTCTAAAGACCTTCTTTCTTTAAACTTCAGTTCATTCAGCTGTTACAAAATGGTATAACTACATTATAGGTGTGTATGTGAAGATTGCTTTCAACCCAAGCTATCTGAGCTGGGGAACAACAGTTAGAGGAAAACTCCCCATAGACCCATCGTTAATTAGGGGCAATACTTCATGCCAACCAGAGATGGTCTCACAGGCTGTGTTAAGTCAGCAAGGTGTGGTAGCAGAAGAGAATGGCTCTATACTAGTGTTCTGTAGGGTTTTCCTGCCGTGTAAAGTCCTAAGATTGGCTTGACTATAAATAAACACAGAAGAAAGCTCCCACCAGGAAAGCAACAGAGAAAATGATTTACCAACTTGAAGGCTTGTACAAAATTACTCCTACAATAGTAAGTTAAATACAATCTTAAGTTAAATGGCGCTCAACGCAAAGCAGTATTTATACTTTCATTATGTCCATTGGTGCCACCACTCTTTCGTGATGAGGAAATGAAAGCTCAGAGCAGTTAAATAATCTCAATAAAAACCAGTATCTGAAACTAGGTATCCACATGCCCAGAGAGTGAACCTCTTGCTGAAACAAACAAAACTGGCTTATGTGTGTATGCATACTTTATTTTTTTTCTTTTGCACACTTTTTTGAAAAAAGAAAGTTTATAAAATAGAAAATTTTGGACCTGATCTATTTTCTAATCACATATATACTATATATTATATTCATATATATAATATATTCATATTCATATTATACATAATATATTATATTCATATATGTTCATATTATATTATATTCATATATATTGACTTCCCAATCATACATATACACACACACACATATATTATTCATCCTAAACCTCTAGTATTACCTCGTCTGATCACACTCTTTATCCCCACGCCCTAATTCTACTCCACAGGAATTATCAAGCGATGAGGCTACCACAACACACTAATTCTCACTTGAAGGAGACAGGAAATACATGAGGGGAAGACAAACTCTCTTTAGAGTCCCAAGCAAAAGGATTCAGACTTCTGTAGAGGAGGAAAAATATCTTTTCCTCTTACCCTTCTAAGTTCTTAGCTGTAACAAAAGACAAGATTAACAAGAGGAAAGTACACAAACCTATTTATTATAAGTGTTTTCCTCTTGCTAATCTGAATTTAAAAAGGAAGCAATACGGAGAAATGTTTACCTTCCAGCAGGCACTACAGACAGAGATCCAGGGAGCTGACAGGTAAGAATTCTTACCTTCTGCCAGCTTTCTGTCTTGTCCCTGACCTCAACTACAAAGCTCTGGAGTAGTCGAGTGGGAAGTGCCCTGGCCTTGTGATTGTCAGATGTTATAAGGGAGGAAAATTATCTTTTTACCCTTCTAAGCTCTCAGCTGGCCCCTGTAACAAAAAAAACAGATTAAATAGAGAAAAGCATACAAATCTATTTAATATAAATTTCATATGATGCAGGAGCCTTCAAAAGGAAATGAAGACTTGAAAGAGTGGTTAAGTTGGGCATTTTTTTTTTCTTTTTCTTAGGGCCACACCTGCAGCACACCCAGGCTAAGAGTTGAATAGGAGCTACAGCTGCTGGCCTATGCCACAGCCACAGCCACACCATATTCAAGCCATGTCTATGACCTACACCACAGCTCACAGCAACGCCAGATCTTTAACCAACTGTGAGGACAGGGATAGAACCTGCATCCTCATGTATACTAGTCAGGTTCGTTACCGCTGAGCCACAATGCGAATTCCAAGCTTGGGCATTTTTATGCTACGTTTGACTAATAGTGGGAAGTCATGGAAAAATGTGATGAGACAAAGGGAATGAGCTCAGTGTAGAAAATGAGGAGAACTAGCAAGGCCTCTTCACTCAGATTCCTCTCAGGGTTCCTCCAACTTTAGTGATAAGGATGCGCCTCTCCTCCAGG
This sequence comes from Catagonus wagneri, assembly GCA_004024745.2. Lineage (NCBI taxonomy): Eukaryota > Metazoa > Chordata > Mammalia > Artiodactyla > Tayassuidae > Catagonus > Catagonus wagneri. The sequence goes on from PVHT021183583.1 coordinate 3,542,071, forward strand.
AATAGGAAGGGCATCTCTCACGTAAGGATCTTATGACCTGCTTCAGATGAAGGTCAGAAAGTCCTTCTTGCACCTGCCATTCTCAAATTCCTTCAGCTTGAAATATTCAATATGCCAAGGAGCCATATTTTAAAGCATATGTCCTGACCCATCATTATCTAGAAATCACATTCCAATAAAGTCTTTAAAATTTCTAAATTGCTAGAACCCGCAACCATTTTTTTTTTTTTTGTCTTTTGTCTTTTTAGGGTCGCACCCGCGGCACATGGAGGTTCCCAGGCTAGGGGTCTAATCAGAGGTAGAGCTGCCGGCCTACACCACAGCCACAGCAATGCAGGAACCAGGCCGTGTCTGCAACCTACACCACAGCTCACAGCAACACTGGATCCTTAACCCACTGAATGAGGCCAGGGATCCAACCTGCAACCTCATGGTTCCTAGTTGGATTTGTTTCCGCTGCACCATGATGAGAACTCCACTGCAACCTCTTTATACAATGAAATCCAGTTTCCTAAAATCACCAGCATGTTATCTATAAAAGCAGACCTTGGAAATACTGTGGTTTTGGTTCAAGCCTACCACAATAAGGCAAATCCCGCAGTAAAGTGACTCACATGAATTTGGTCTTCCAATGCATACAGAAGTCATGTTTACACGTATACTGTAGTCTGTTAAGTGCACAATAGCATAACCTTTTTAAAAAGTATTCATACCAAAAACTACTGCTAAAAAATGCTAACCATCATCTATGCCTTCAGTAAGTCATAATTTTTTTTTGCAATAGTAATATCAAAGATCACAGTTCACCACGACAAATATAATAATGAAAAGTTTGAAATACTGCAAGAACTAACAGAATGTGACACAGAGACACAAAGTGGGTGAATACTGTTGGAAAAATGGCACCGGAAAGACTTGCTTGATGCAGGGTTGCCGCAAACCTTCAATTTGTTAAAAAACAAACAAACAAAAAAAACAGTATCTGCAAAGTACAATAAAACGAGGTATACTTGTAAATGGAATTATAGCAGATTTGAAAGAATGGAATGTATAATTTGAGACTAGAAAAATGATCTCAGCAGATGGGCAGCCATGACCTCAGAGAGCCATCCATTTGGCTGATCCTACAAACATGGAGAAAACGGTCACGTTACAGAGCATCTCCTGACTCTCTGGAAGGCCTTCTTTTCCCCCCAAATTTCTACCACCTCCATGAATGGTATCCTTCTATAAGGAGTCTCCAAGTCTTATTAAAATGCAAATCATTTGTCTTATAAAGGTCAGTCTTAAGCCTTTAGTATCTCCTAAACATAATCACAAGAATAAAAGCAGCCAATGCAGTGATTACATTCTTGGGGGAATTAGAGCAGGTGACCTACGAAGGGACAAGTTAAAGTCCAGGGAGGAAATGGCCAAGAGGGGTTGGAGGTGGAGAAAGAGGAGTCCTCTATTATGGGTAGTGGCCAATAAAGGAAGGGGTAGGAAAAAAAAAAAAAAAGAGAGAGAGAGAGAGGGAAACAATTTTACCTGCTAAATCGCTTTGCCTATGACAACCTCTGTTTCCAAACTCCTCCAGGGGGCTATTTAGAGTGAAATGGCCCAGGCCAGGGGTGCCATTTTCAGTTATTAAAGAAGCAAGTAGAGCTTCTGGCTCTGAGCAGCACTTGACCCAAAGGGTGATGGGCAGAAGGAAAAGGAAAGGGAATTAACCAGATCCCCTGTGGTTAGAGTCTGCACACAGCAGGGCTGACAACCACATCCTTCTCAGCATGACTTCCAAAGAACAGCTCTTTGATTGCAGAAGTTACTGCTGTCCAGGGCTGAGCTGCAGGGAAGGACTCAGGGCTAAAACTGTGAGGGGAGGGGCGACCAAGAGAAGTCCTGGATAAGAAATGTAATAATTAACACATTTGTCACCTGGTGGTGTAGAGCCATAAAACAGTGATGATAAAATAGCAGCAATGTTGGCATAATTACCCTCTCCCAACCAACTGCCAAAGGTCTGGTGATTAATCAAAGTCTCTCTAGGCATTTTTTCTAAACAAGCCCAGCCTCCAACCCCAGCATAAAATCCACAAGCCAGCTTCTGGGAGTGAGAAATAGGCAGTTGACTTAAGGATTTTTTCCTTCATCTGGAGAAACATGAATAAATCACACATCATCAAGTTTATCATTTTTCTCCTCAGAGAAATATGAAATATTATAGATCATCTCCAGTACATCAGCTGCTTCACACTCCATTAGCATGAAGGGACTATTTTTGATATAATTTATCAAACCACTGGCCTCATTTCTCCCACTTCCTTCAAGATGGAAACGCGGACACAGTGGACTCGGGCTTCTCTTATTCACCAGCGGCTGCAATCTGCTTTCTACGCTGGGAGCAGTGCAAAAGTTGGAGCACATAATTAATGACAGGTCATCAACCCAAACTACCACCTGTGAAAGGCTGGAAGGATCTGGTCCAGAGAATGGGATGGAGCTGCTGCAAGCATGCGTTAGATCCCACTGAGGTGAGAATGTGGTCTTTTATGAAGACTCTGTCTCTCTTTCTAAAGTCACTTTCTCCTCCACCTTGCCCTGCTTTGACATGATAAGGATCCAGTTAAGGACGGCTGCTAAGGGTGGTTAACATGCCACAAGCACTTATCAGAAACCAGAAAATGTTAGAAACCTGCAACAGAGAATTAAAATATTTGCTCTTTTTCCACTCTCTCCTTCATTAGCAGCATTAAAGCATTTTAACAGCAGGGCTGGGAAGCAAATGATCCACTAGATTCAACTTAATGATGATGATTACTATTTTAATTAATAAGGTCCTACTATGTTTGAGGCAATTACCATGCGGTTCCTGCTCAGTCAGCTAAGCAAATATACACCCAAATAACTGTAATATAAAGTTAGAATAAGATAAGGAGTATAAGATGTACATGGATAAAAAAGTATTTCTAAGATCTTAAAAAGTGAGGAGAAATTCAACATCCTGGATAAAGTTCAAAAAAGGAAAGACAACTAAGGGTAAAGAACCATCACTGAGAAGCATAAAAGGGATGTGTCACTGGGAGGTGTAAGTATTACAAAGACCAGAAAAGGTTAGGCTTACAGTGGTTCTTGAAATAGAATAAATGATGGCACAGTCAAACCAGAATATCATATAGTAGTGGAAGAGGAAAGAAGAGCAACTGAATTAATTTCATAAACATAATGTCCAGTTTCTTAAAAGCTGCAAAAGTACCTAATAGCAAGATGCAATTTTTCAAAACTAAACCTACATAAACATAATATATGCAGATTTATACATGTGGAATATGTATAAGGAAATTCATAACATACACAAAAAATTCAGAATTGTGGTTATTACCCCTGGGCTCTGAGAGGATATGATCAGAATTCCAATAGGGGGCATCAACTACACTGGAAATATTTTACTTTTCAGACTGGGAGATGGGTACCTGGATACACGTTATATTCTTTTTCATACCTTTATTTAACAAAACAGTGATAAAGCAAAAGCAATAATGAATAGCCAGGAATCTTGGTGGGGGAATAGCGACATTTAAGGATGGGGATGACAAAGTACTTATCAGTTTTGTAGACTGAGAAAGGGGAGAAGTGAAACAACTGACATACCTTAGAGCTGGAATGGGACAGACATGTGCAGCTGAAGGTGCTGGCAGAATGCAGGTTGCAGTTCATACACTTGGTCCAGACTGAGTAGGGAGACAGGTCCAGTTTGAGAACTGGACACTAGGAGAGATCAAGGGATGGGACAAAGAGAGAGCAGAGAGAGCTAGCAAGGAAACCAGGTGGACCATGACTATATGGGAAACAAATGAATGGAAACCTGGAAGGAAGACTGACTTTGCAAGGAATACAGAGAACACATTTATCATTAAACGCAAAGAAAAAAAAAAGTAGGCATGTACGTGTTTTGTTTTAAGAAAATTCCAAAGTTGGCATTAAACTTAACTTTCCCACTTTCGCTTCTAAAAGACTGGATTTTGTACCATCTTAAGGCTTCAAATGATGAAGTAAGTCTGGGTTGGGTTGGGACAGGACATCATGGGAAGTAAATCAAAGCAGAGTAAGAACACACGTCAACTTCTCATATTTTTCTTCTTGCAGAAAAGCAATAGGATAACTTATTTTTCAAAATCTGAAGTTTATTAGGCTGGTATATTTATTTTGGTTTCCCTGGAGGGTACAATTATGTCTTAGAAAGACCTGTGGCTGAAAGACTTTCATAATAAACTATTTCTATGCTTACCACATGTACCAGGAGGAGCAAAGAAAGTCTCCTTTGTGAGGCAATCTGAGGAGAGACTCTTTTCTTTTTAAGCAGCATCATTTTTTCTGGCATTAGAGCTCCTCTGACCACTACCCAAGCTGCAGAACTGCAGCCTGTGGGAGTTACACAAAAGGATTATGTTGAGCATCCAGCCAGATCTGAAAGAGTCTGAGTAGGAGATAAAATGCCACCCTGAAATAATCTCTTTGTTGCACAAGCAAAGCACTGATCCTGGCATTTGCAATGAAGGTTAAAACAAGGCTCGCGGCAAGTGGAAAGGGCTCGTCTCAGGGTCGCATAGTTCCCTCAGGATCAGAAAAGTCATACTAAGATTAGAGATCAACTTTCACAAGAAAGAGCCCTCGTCCAGCCACGTTTCTTCCTCCCATTTCCTGTTTCTGGGGAAATGACGCTTCACAAGTTGAGTATATGGGTTCAGTTGATGATGCTTTACCAGAGATGTGAAAAAGCAGGCTAGAGATTTTTAGAAAATGTCTGCCAAATCATCACATGATAAAAATAACACATAGGGACCCAGGAAGTGAGAAATAAGTCTGAGTCTCTAGTTCTACAAGCAAGCAGGAGACACTGTTGGAGGTGCCCAGGAAAGCTACGATGTTAAAACTTCATGGAAAGAAAGACACAATGTAACATCTTTTGGTAATCATAGTTGTTCCCCAGGAACCCACTTTCTTGGTCTGTGGGTAACTAAAACTCATTTTTAAAGGCCTGCATAATTAACCACTAAAATCAAGGAGGACTAGAAATATATTCATTGGACTCAAAGATGTGACTGTGAGACTGTGAAATATACACAGACTTGCAAGCCCAGGCAGTTTCTCCACTTGTGCAGATTTGGCTGGGCACAACCAACCACCAGCCACCCAGAGTTGAGTTTCAATTCTGAGTCATAAAATGCCTCAGGGAGATGCGAGACTTCGTGTGATGGCCTTGCATTCCAGATGACTCTGGTGAAGTCTGTGGTGTCCAGCTGAGCCAAAGGTGGAGCCAAGGTAAACAGAAGAGAAGACAAGCCAGGAAAATGAGGTGGCTAGGAGGCCTAACCCATTAAAACAGTCGTTAAAAAACATCGAGATACAGACTTCCCCATGAGTCACAGTGGGCTGGGTAAGAAAATGACCTCTTGCTGCCAAAGCATCTGAAAAGACATCCTATGGACTTAGCCATACAGCAATGGAGACTCACCAGGACTTTGAAGGACCTGCTACAAGTCCATGCTACACACTTAATATATAGCTACGTGAAAACTGGCTCTTCTCCCACTGCAACAGGAAAAAAAAAAAAAAAAAACCAACAACTTTCCATTAAAACCTCTTTTTAGTACACCAGGAAGTTCTAAATGATGTCAGAAATGGCAAAGGAAACTGAGACAAACAATCTTCTGTGTCTTGGCAGGCCCAAACACAGTGTTCACTCAAAGAGAAATTTATTTTTAATTGGTATCCAAGTGGTGCTGCCATTTATATTTGTCTTAAAATGTTCTCAAGACCTTGTACGAGTAAGTGGCTAATGGCACCACAGGACACTGTCCCTTCAGGGTGCTAAAGGACATAACCTGAGGAGTCTAAAACTTAAAGGAAAATTGCTTCCTCAAGAACAACAAGCGAGAAGAATGCTGTTAATTGTAGAAGATCAGCCAACCAAGGAACCACAAACCACTCAACCACACCACTCACAGGAAGAAGAACCAGTGGGTGTCAGCAATGACTTGAAGAAACTCCATGGGCAGGTAGGAGACAATTCCAATGCAGAACAAATAGATTTAACTTAAAAAGGAAACACAAATCTTTGCTAGGGTTAGGGTGGTATATAAGAAACTTAAATCTCTTAAACATAAAAATGATCTTTCTTGGAACAAAAGTTCCTTTCCTTAATGATGCTATTGGCTAGAACCCGAATTGGGGTTATCAGGTTCAAATCTCCACTCCCTCAAATATCATAAGCCCTGTAATCCCAGATAAAGGCTTTACCTTTTCTGAGTCTAGATTTCTTCACTTGCAAAATAGAAGTAATAAATTGACCTGGTAGAATTGTTTTGAAACTAAATAATATGAATAAGAGTACTAAAATCAAACCATGCAAGGCCCATAGCAAAAGTCAGTAAGTCTAAGTCAACTCTTCCACAACCAGCACACACATGAGCCTCTAAGCCATAATGGCTTGGTAGTTATGAGCACAGCTTCTTACATCAGGCTGTTTAAATCTTGCTCAGCCAGCTACTAGCTAAAGGACTTCGGACAGATTTCTTAATCTTCATAAGCCTCAGATTCATTATTGGAAAAATGGAGATAACTGCAGTGCCTCTTGACAGAGTGGTTGTGAGGAATAAACTAAGTTATGACTTGAAACATTTAGAATAGTGCCTGCAAAAAAAATCAAAGCTCAATAACCGCTAGTTAGGACCATGATTATTATTACCCATAAAATCTGAAGACTTACTGACAAAGGGAATACCTCCTTTGAAATTTGAAAATCTAGAGGCAAAAGCATTTAATCAAGTTAGACCTTCTAGTATGGTATCTATGCCTCCTATGAAGAAAGATGTTGATATAATAATGACATTTTGATTGGTAAGGTATTTTTTCATTTTTATAAATGTAGCTAATGCACTCAATTTCACTAAGAAAAAAAGGTAAAACACTGAGAAGACAATTCACATAAGCAATTTACATATTAAAAATCAACTTCCAAGGTATGGTCAAGATCAGAGCAAACTTAGTCTAACTTCCCAGAAGCGTCTCATTTTATATTCGTTTCTTGGTGCATAAAGAACTGACTCCAATATCATGGCCCCATGACTATGAAAGAAATCCATCATCAGGAAGATTCAATACATTTGCTAGACCATGCTCTCAAAGGCAAAAATAGTGAATACATTATAGAAAGGTTTTCAAGAACATGTATATTGAAATAAATGTTTTTAAGAATGATCCAAAGTTAAATTAACAACACTTCACTCTAGTTAACAGAAATTTTACTGTATTATCCTCTTTGTCGAGGGTACTAAGTATTCTGAAATGGTATGTGAAAAGCAAGGTAGGTTAATGATTTCTGGGAGTTTAAATCCTGTGGTAATACTGCATTCATGCAAGCCCTGCTGAGGAAAAAAAAAAAGAAACTGTAATAGTGGTTTGGACAGGCAAAATTATTGCCATTTCACAAAAGAAGATGAAACCAAACACCAGAAAGTTGTACAATTTCTCTAGAGTTAGTTGCTCTTGAGCAAATATCAAGAATGTAGATTTGAGACATCCTATCCCTGCCTCCAGATGGTGGACAGTGAGACTCCAAAGCCATAGCCAATGAGTAATTTTCAGGTGACTGTTTGGATGTTTTCTTGTGCTATGGTTATTATATTAACCATGTCTATAGCTTTCCTATTTGTTCTGCGAATTATTACACTTATAGTATTCCACCATTCTTTGGAAACAAATAAAAAATATCCTATTCTAAAGCAACCTAAGTGTCCTTCGACAGATGAAGGGATAAAGAAGCTCAGCCATAAAAAGAATGAAATAACGCTGTGTGTGGCAACATCGATGTACCTAGAAATTACCATACTAAGTGAAGTAAAGTCAGACAAAGACAAATACAATATGATCTCATATATATATATATATATATATATATATATATATGTGTGTATATATATATCTATATATGGAATCTAAAAAATGATACAAATGAAATTATTTACAAAATAGAAACAGGCTCACATAGAAAACAAATTTATGGTTACCAAAGGGAAAAGAGGAGAGGGATAAACTAGGAGTTTGGGATTAAAAGATACACACCATAACATATAAAGCAGATAAATAATCAGGTACTACTGTACAGCACAGCAAACTGGCTTAAATATCTTATCATAACTGATAATGGAAAACCATCTGAAAAACAATGTACAGACACACGTGTGTAAAAAACTCTCTCACTTTGCTGTACACCAGAAACTAAAACAACATTGTAAGCCAACTATATTTCAATAAAAAGTCCTATTCTAGCCAGTAACTCTAATGAAACCCTGTAATGGTGATGAGAACATCTGCAAAAACCCGTCGTTCCATGGGAGTCTTTACTCCTACTAAAACGGTATATGAAATCAAAAAGTGTTTCAAACTGTACTCAAATTTGAGTGTCTTCCAGGTTATTAGCTTCTGTGTGAGACAGTCATACAATCTCTGAACAATGTAAAATAGTAGAAGTTGTTGGAAGTAAGAATGACATATAAGGGACAAGTACATGCTTTGTCACATAAGCATCCCAGTATCTGTTTCTGTCCCCCTCCAATAATCCCAGGAAGAATTCCACAAATACCAAGAATTGCCCATTACAAAGAATGGAATAGAACACTTCCGACTTTCTCAGAGGTCCCCTAACTCTCAAAGATAAAAAGACTATATATTTTAAGAAAAAATTAATCAGAAGAAATGCAAACTATACAGAATATCAGAATACACCAATACTATGTCTAGTTCAATGAATTCTTTTACCATGCCACACACGAGGAATCAAAGTACGTGACTGGATGTACTTGCAGCAAACTAGATGTTCTTTCTAACCCTAATATCTCTTCTCCCTTCCTTCAAGAAAGCTTGGGAATTTTGGAGGGAAAGTTTATGGATCTTGATTAATTTCATGGGCCAAATCCAAAGAGCCAATAAACAGATCAATCAATTCTCATTTATTAATCAAATGCAATTCACAGTGTTATATAATCATTATATTGGAGATATAATAATAAAGATAATAAACTTTAGCAGGCAATAATGTTTTCTAATAATAATAATATAGTCAGGAAAATAGTTTATGGTGTTGAGAGAGATATTAAAAATGGGCAAAAGTGCATGGGGAGGAAGGTATTAGATACACATTTTTTCAAGTTATTAAAAATTGAAAAAATATAAAGGTGAGATTAATGTTACAGAACCTATGTGCATCTCCAGAAATGAAGGGTTTAGGTTATATGAAATATCTTCTGCTCTTGCAGATGTACAATAGCTAGCAGGAGAACCTCTGAAGAGAATTTGAATGAGTGATAGGCTGAGAAGCATCAGATAAAATTGAAGAAGGAAAATAAAATTTCCCATAAAAGAACGTTCTTTAATTATGAAGAAGGTTGTCTGGGATTACCCTACAGAAACCCTGCAAATCCTGGCTCTTTAGAGTTGGTAAAATGAGAGCTACCTGGAAAGGCTTTTTTTGCCTGCCTTTCTCTGTCAGGTCCACAGACACAAAAGGAGTGAGAACAGAGAAGCAGCAGCACTATAAGACGTCCTCCGAATGCTGGGAACAGAGGCAAGGGCCATGAATTCAGCATCAGTGAGCACCATGGCTTCCAACACCGTCAGGTTGTGTATGCTGAAGGAAGGGGGTGAGGGAAAGCAAGGGGGAGTTAGGAAGCTTGGTGGGGAAGGAAAGGTTTTCACCACAAAGCAATGGCAATGAGGAGAAACTCAAGGCGGATGCAGAAATTCTGCAGCCATCTGACCCCCGAAAGGCAGAAAAGAAATGTAGTCTGTCTTAAAATCTCTGAGCAAGAAAAGGAAGGGAGGAAAAACTACCAAAAAAAAAAAAACTTGTTTATAATAAAGACTACATTCTGTAGCAATTTCCTAGATTCCTGGGGTTACAAATCTAGATTGCCAATGGATAAGTGAGCCTTAAAATCACATCCCTGCTGACAAAAATTCATTTCTTATAACCGTCTCCATTTACCGGAATGCTGAATCTTTCCCATGGGGAAGGAACAAATGAAAATGTTATTTCTCTGCTCATGAACTCATACCTTTCTGTCTGCTTTTCACTGTTGGCAATTTCATTCTCCTCCAAATTTGACTAAAGCCCGTGACCTGAGGGAAATAATGTCTATATAATAATCTTCTGAAACTCTAATTCTGAGTCATGTTTTTTTGGATGTTGCCTCGCAGTTTATGAAAATTGCACTGAGCTATGAAATGTAAGTGATGTGATGTCTCTGCCTAACATAATCATTTTGCTGGTGAACATGTTACAAATACTAATGAAAAGGAGGCTCCTACAAAAGCCATGAAAGCTGGTTAATGGCAACAATCTAGCAGCAGTGGCCCCCAACTTCAGGGCTGTTCCTCATATTCCTCACAGAATAGAACGGCAAAGGGTAAAAGTCAGGTGGTCAAAACACAGTCAGGAAAAGGGGGAAAGGATTTACTGCCAAATTTTGTTTCTTCCCTTGTCCCTACATGCCTGGAACCTCTGACTTAGCAGCTCCTGTGAGCTTGGGCCAGTAGCACGCAATCTGACCATTTGGAAACAATGGTGTACTGACTTTCCACTTTAAAAGAAACCTCAATTTTGAGGCAGGATCAGTGGTCATGTTTCAAACATGTTTAGCTGTACGGTATAATTAAGGAATAACTCTCTTCAAGGGCAGATAACTATCACATATTGTGGTGGACCCTATAAGGCTGAAATTTCCATCCATCACTGGAGAATTTAACACAACCAAACAAGATTAAGGAACTTTAATTTTTTTCCCTAGCCTTTTCAATCTACTCATGGTGCAAGTAAGGGTGCTAAAGAAAGGAGAGCTGTGAGGATAACTTGCCCCTGGTAAATCTGATCTCAGATAAAAAGACCCTTTAACATAAATGCCTGTGTACCCACAATTACTACCTTAAAAACATGGAAATATTGTAAAAGATTAAAACTACCATTTTGTTAGCAAACTGCCTTTTGCGAGATGGTGGATAAAAGCATATTTGTTTATAAATAGAAGGCTTTACTATTTGAAATTCTCCCTCTTATTCTAATTCCTGGCAAAATAAAGGGTTTTATAGTTTCTAATTTTTAGCAAATGTTACTGCAATTGTTATTGCAACTGTATTTGGATTTTGAGGCTATTTAGGGAATGTTGCAGTGCTGGAAAATCAAGAGTAAATTCAGTCTTGTAAATAATCCCTATATATGTGCCACTACCAATGACTTGCTAACCCTCATTTAACTAATAACAGTAAGAAAAAAACATTAGCAAGTATTACAATCTAATGCAAAATCACATCCCTTAACATTTATTGTGATGATAATTTTATACACTGAAATCACAGATATTTAAATAAATCCTAGGCACAGCAAATCACTTCTGATTTTTATTTCATGCAAACCTCTGTATCCTACAGCCATATGGCATCCATAATTTTAAATAATTAAAATTAAAGCATTAAATTCATTGATTGTGAGGTCTTCCCAAGGCTGAGGGAAGGAACAGGCCTTTGGTAGTATAAGAGTAGTATAATTGGAGTTCCCGTCGTGGCGCAGTGGTTAACGAATCCGACTAAGAACCATGAGGTTGCGGGTTCGATCCCTGGCCTTGCTCAGTGGGTTAAGGATCCAGTGTTGCCATGAGCTGTGGTGTAGGTTGCAGATGTGGCTCGGATCCTGCATTGCTGTGGCTGCGGTGTAGGCCAGCGGCTAACGGCTCCGATTAGACCCCTAGCCTGGGAACCTCCACATGCCGCGGGTGCGGCCCTAAAATGACAAAATGGCAAAAAAAAAAAAAAAGAGTAGTATAGTGTTTTCAAAAAGGATGAACAATTACTTGTTATAAGTTTTGTAAGAGTTCTCCAAAAATTACTCATTAGAAGTACTCAATCCAGAAATAATCTTTTCTCCTTAAATAAAACTTCTATTTGAAGAAAATTTACAAAATAGGCTGACCATGTTTGTTGCATGCAATAAACCATCAAAATAAATGTCAAGCACTGGGCCCAGTTTTACTACTTCCATCTCATGTTACTAAGCTAAATGCGCCAAGGACATTTAAACACATCTATAAAATGGGAACTGTTTACTTGGGGTTATGAACACACCATTCTATTGAAGACTGTATCAGCTCAGTGGGACTGTAAATCATAAATTCAGTTATTCTCACTTACCCTTTAAAGAGTTGTTCATGCTCCTCCTGCGAAGGGGATCTATGATAAGGTCGTTTGTGATCCTCAAATTAATAAAGAAATTATGGTCTAATATTTAGGAAAATATTATGACATCAACAGTAGTTCGTACAAAATATGTATTTTCAGGAGTACAATTTAAAAGTTCACTCACTCACCAGCCTACAAAAAACTTTTCAGTCTTCATTATTAAAGACTCATATCTTTCACAATAAACTAACATAAATTTCTAAATACTCCTGTGACTTTTCCAGACTCTGATGTAGACACATACTGAAAATTCATTATTTGTTCTCAATAATGGCTATTCTATTTCATACCATTCTTCCAAAATATACACCCAAATTCTGCTACGTTAAAAGCACAGCAAAACTTTCCATCTTTTGTTTTCACTGGTTAATATTAAGGGTGTGTTTGCAGATGATATCGGCTATGCCTCAATACTTCCTATTCAGGGAATTCAAACTATTGCGAGTGTTGAAAAAGAAAGGGCCCATTGCTCAGAGAGTATGCCAGAAATGCTGTTCACAGACTGACGGGCCATCTGAAGCACCAATCCACACTTTAAAATCAACAAGTTCAATCACAAAATACCTAATACCTATCATTGCAGCATAAAGTTACAAGTAGACTCATGACAAGTCTGTGGCATTCTTACTAATATTTCTGAAGGCTTCAAGTATATCTTTTAAGCATGATGACTTTTCATGTTTTAGACATTTAATTTTATCCAAAGAAATTACATTCTCCAAAGAAGGCCTATGTCTGACTGGTCAGTAAACAAAACTTGCATAATTTAAGTGCTTTCACATTCATAGAGATTTGTTTTATATGTCAAAATATGGTCTGTATTAACAAATATTCCAAGTGTGCCTGAAAAAACCTATATTATACTGTTGAAGCAAATAGTTTATAAATGTCAAATGAGTCAAGGTGATTGCTAGTATTGCTCAAATATTCTACATGTTCCTAAATTACGTTTAGTTGTTCCACTAATTGCTGAGGAAGAAGTGTTGAAATCTCCAACTAAACTGGTGGATTCGTCTAATTCTCCTTGCAGCTCTATTACTTTTTTGTTTTCTCTGTAGGGCTGCACCTGTGGTATATGGAAGTATATGGAAGTTCCTGGGCTAGGGGTCGGCTTAGAGCTGCAGCTACCATAGCAATGCCAGATCCAAGTTGCACAGACAACCTACACGACAGCTGGAGGCAACAATGGATGCTTAACCTGCTGAGTGAGACCAGGGATCGAACCACCATCCTCATGGATACTAGTCCAGTTCTTAACCTGCTGAGCCACAACAGAAACTCCTCTATTACTTTTTTATTTACATATTCTGATGATCTGTTATTAGGTACATATACCTTTAGCTTTCTTGATGATCTGACCTCTTTATCATTATGTAGTGTGTAATATAATGTTTTATCCCTGATAACATTGCTTTTTCTAAAGTCTACTTTGTGTGACATTAATATAATCACTCCAGCTTTCTTTTGTTTGGTCTCTGAATGATATGTTGTTTTTCATCTTTTTAGTTTTAACATAACTATGTTTTCACATTTAAAATGGGTTTCTTGTAGACAACACACAAGTGATTGGGTTTCAAGCAATTTTTAAACTGTGTTTTTTTAACTGACCATATACAGTTAATGTAATTATTGCTAAAGATGGGTATATATCTATCATTATACTATTTAAAATTTTACCCAATTTGTTTTTTTGTTTTTGTCTTGGTTTCCTGGCCTTGTTTTGTTTTACTTGAGCATGTTTTAGGATTCCATTTCCTCTCTTTATCAGCTTTTTTTTTTTCCTTTTCTAGGGCCATACTCTCGGCATATGGAGGCTCCCAGGTTAGGGGTCTAATAGGAGCTGTAGCCGCCAGCCTTTACCACAGCCGCAGCAACGCGGGATCCGAGCTGCGTCTGCAACCTACACCGCAGCTCACGGCAACGCCAGATCCTTAACCCACTGAGCAAGGCCAGGGATCGAACCCGCAACCTCATGGTTCCTAGTTGGATTCGTTAACCACTGGGCCATGACAGGAACTCACTTTATCAGCTTGATTATACTTCTTTAACTTCTTCCTCAGTGGTTGTTCTAGAGTTCAATATACATCTTTAACTTATCATAGTCTATTGTAATTTTATGATAATACTTCATGAATAACGTAGGGATCCTTTAACAGTATATTTCCATTTCCTCCCTGCTCTCCTTTGTGCTATTGTTGCCAATTTTTACTTTGACATATGTTACAAACCCCATGATGCAGTTATTATTTTTGCTTTAGATCAGGATCAGAAAGTAAATAATTCAGACTTTGCAAGGCATACAGAGTCTCTGTTGCGTACTCTTTATTTTGTTTTTCCCTAATTTGTTTATAACCCTTTTAAATTATAAAAACATTCTTAGCTCTTAGGCTGCACCAAAAAATACTCAGAGGTAGCATTTAGCTCACCAGGTTTCTTTTGCCAACCCTTACCCTAATCTTTCTTCAAAACACTGAAAGTTGGAAGTTTCCTTGTGGTGCAACTGTAGTGCAGGTTTGACCACTGGCCTGAGAACTTCACATGCTATGGATGTGGCAAAAAAAAAAAAAAAGATTGAAAGTCAGAAGAAAATATCTTTTATATACATCCACAGTTTTACACTTCTGATGCTCTTTATTCTGCATGTAACACCAAATTTCTATCCAGCAGTATACTCTCACCTGAAGACCTTCCTTTAACATTTCTTATAGTGCTATTACGTTAGCAAGAAATTCTCTTGATGCTTTTTCATTTGATAAATTCTGAATTTTGCCTTTCTTTTTGAAAGATATATTCCCAGAGATGGAATTCTGGAAGTTAGTTCTTAAAATAAGTCACTCCATTGTCTTCTGGCTTTCATAGTTTCTAACTAAAAGTCTGCCAAACTGTTATCTATGTACCGCATTAAGTAATATTTCTTTCTTTCTCTATCTTCATAATTTCCTCTTATTTTTGATTTTCAGTAGTGTGACTACTATATATATGCTTTTCTTCATGTTTATGCTGACTGGATCTGTAGTTTGTTATCTTCAATTCTGAAAAACAATCTCAGCTACTATCTCTTAAAACATCTCTCCTGCCTTACTTTCTTTCTTCATTTATGTTAGATTATTTGATATGTTTCCCAGTAATATACTATTTTTAGATATCCTGTTTTTTTTATTTCCACTCTTTTTGCTCTGTTTCACTTTTGAAGTGTTCTTCTCTATTTACAAGATCACAGATTCTGTCTCTGCTGTATCCAGTCTGTTAATAAACACACAAAAACTTTAATATATGATATTCTGTTCTACATTTCTATCATTTACACGACTTTAATTTGTATATTTCATATCTATAGTGAAACTGCCCACTGATTTATGTGTATTGTCTACTTATACACCTGACCTTCTAATACAGTAATTGTAGCTATTTCAAAGTCTGTCTGAAGTTTGCATATCTAATCCAACTCTTGGTTTGGTTCTGTTGACTGTTAACCCTCTTGACACAGGTTTTGGGTGTTTCTTTTCTTTATTTTTTGTCCTGCTTTTGTCTATGTTTCATAAACTTTCAAATTGAATTCCACACTTTCCGTGTGTAAGAAACTAAAGTAAATGATATTATGCCTGGAAACGAGTAACTTCTTTCAGGTAATCAGCATGGGGGGAACTGAGTAAATATAGTAAGTAGCTGATTTGGGTTTGGATTTTGTTGCTGATATAGTTTCAGTGTACTACTGGATGCAAATTCCTCCTTTAATAGATTCCTGTGACCTAGTTCTTTGTGGAAGTCCGAGAGTTCCTAAACAGAGGCCAACTGAGAGAGTCTAGTCATGAGAAAAAAATCAGAAAAACATTTTCAAAAAGCCAGCAATAAAGAAATATTCTACAAAATACCTGACCAGCACTCCTCAAAAAAAAGTCCAAGAAACTGTCTCAGTTGAGAAAATTCTAAAGAGTGATAATGATGAAAAATAAAATGTGGTATTCTGGACCAAACACCGAGGAACTCTAAATAAAGTATGAACATTAATTAATACTAATGTAGTAATATTGGTACAATAATTGTAAAGATGTATCACGTGCATGTGTGATGTTCACAATAGGGAAATCTAGATTGCATGTACATGATGACTCTCTGTACTAACCAGTTCTAATATTTGTAAACCTGAAACTATTTTTAAGTTTATTTTTTAAGAATATTAAACAGTTTTCCTGTATTTGTGATCTACCCTAAGTACGCAATAGGTCCTGCATGTAAGCATTGCAGGATATACGTGTGGGTGAGTGAAGGACTGTCTCTCCATGCTCTTGCAATAGACTACAAGTGCTCATTTCTTGGCACAAGGCTTGTAGTGCAAGATAAGAATTTCTCAGCCCACCTGCTCCAACATCAGTCTTAGCCTGACCTGTACAAGCGAATCTCAAGAGTAAGACTTTCTCAACATTTCTGCCTCTCCCTTAACGGCAGGCAACCACTGCTTCTTATTCAGTTAAGGGTATAGAGTGCAGTCAGGATTTTTGCCCTTCCCTACACACCTCCTTTGGGGAAACTGTGTTCTTGTATTGGTGGAATTATCTCGGGCATGAGGAAGTTTCCTACTCCTCTGCCACAGGCAGAGAATCTCTGCTTTGTATCAGTGCAGAATCCTGGCACCATGACCTCTCCCAGCAGCTCATGGCTTTTTCACAGTGTCATTCAAGAGGAGCAGGTGAGGCAGTAGAAAGCCATCCTCCTCACAGCAGCTGATCTGTCCATAGCATAAGGCAAGAAGGGCAGATAGGTTTCTTGCCCCTCCCCTAGTGGCATAGGACTTTTGCCTTTTACCTAGAAGGGTGGGGGTGGGTGGGTACAAGACAGTAAAATTTATTTATTTTTTAAATGATTTTTATTTTTTCCATCGTAGCTGGTTTATGGTGTTCTGTCAATTTTCTATTGTTCAGCAAGGTGACCCAGTCACACATACATATATATATACCTTTTTCTCACATTATCATGTTCTAGCTAAGTGACTAGATAGAATTCCCAGTGCTATACAGCAGGATCTCACTGCATATCCATTCCAAAGGTAATAGTTTGCACCTATTAACGCCAAATTCCCAGTCCCTCCCACTCTCTCCCCCTCCCCCTTGGCAACCACAAGTTTGTTCTCCAAGTCCATGATTTTCTTTTCTGTGGAAAGGTTCATTTGTGCCATATATTAGATTCCAGACATAAGTAATATCATATGGTATCTGTCTTTCTCTTTCTGACTTACTTTACTTAGTATGAGAGTCTCTAGTTCCATCAATGTTGCTGCAAATGGCATTATTTCGTTCTTTCTTATAAATTCCTTCTTCTCAATCCATTCATCCATGACAGTAAAATTTAAATGTCAAATTTCTGCTTCAGTAACAACCTTGAGAAAGATTTAACAATCTCCCTCTCTCTTTGAACCTAACATTCATCTTTGGTATAAATGTGCCTAGTATCAGTTTGGAATATATCACATGCTTAGTTCCTACATGCTAGATTTACTTCTATTAACTCTCTGGGCTCTGGAACATCTCACACTAGGTGTTTAAACGTATAAACTATGTTGAGCCGCTCCACCCTCATTTCAATTATCTACAGACCAGGCCACGAGGTGGCTGCCCACCACTCCTCTGTATAGATTGTCTCTCTAACCTATCTTCACTAGTCAGCCCTGTCATACCAAAGAAAGAGTCCCTGGTTTAAAAAAAAAAAAAATGAAATTAAAACAAGAAAGCAAGCCCTCTACCCTGGCCCTCCTCACTTACTGTAACATTGTGCTATTTAGAAACCAAGTCAACACAACAATAACATATGTTGTTTAGTTCAACCTTTGGAAATTATTTCCTAACTTCCCAACTATTAATCTTTCTATTAATATGAATGTATAGAGAGTTATTTGAAAGAAGCTCACCAATGTTAATACTGGCTGTTTCTGTGGAAAGGGTAAGATTTAGGTTGGTGTGCTGTTTCTTTTTTTTTAATACCTTTTTCTATTATGTAAATTGTTTATGGTATTAAATGGTGTTCTGGTTAATGGTGTGTCATTTTCATAAAAACAATATGCTCTCCTTTAATAACATAATTCAAGGACAGTAATCAGATTGGGAGTCACTTGCCCCTGATTTATAGCATCAATTTTAGAAAGTTTGAGAAAATCCAAGGAGTAACACAGTAAAAGACTCTCAAAGAAACTGACAGCACAAGAACCAAGTAGGAAAAACACAGAACTTCTAATTTCATAATCAAGAGCCCAAACTAAATTTTCTCCTTCAATTTGTAAACCTCTCATAAAAAGATCCAGAATATGAAATTTGACCTTGCAAGTTTCTTTCTATTAAAAATTGTCCTTTTAAAAAAACTATCCTCAGTTTTATATTTTCCTCTAATCTTGGTCGGAATATACTGAAGTTGATCTCACCACACATTCTCATTCTTTCATTTAAAAACCAAAAAATGAGTAATCATTCTCCTGGTAATCCTGTGATGGGGTATGTCAGTTAACTACTTGGAAAATCATATATTTAAGGAACCCCCTTCAATAACTCCAGAATTTCTTCTTGAGGAGAATTACTGTCCCTATTTCTTTTGGAAAACTTTGTAAAAATTACAGCATGAGGCCACTGGATGTCACTGCAGGTTTATGGAGTGTTACCCACTGGGGTTTAAACTGGGTTATAAATAAACAAACTCTTAAAGTACTCTAAAGGGATTGGGCAGTAAGTTGTCAGGCTCTGTGGATTTATGGGGATAATACTAATGCATTGGTGATGTGCAATAAACCAATGATAAGACCTTCTATGTGCAAATTCTTGACCTAAAAGCTTGAAGAAAAGGTGAGGATCAGATATTCCAAGGCTTGTAAATGCAGAGGTCAAATACAAGGATAAAAGGCAATAAGACTAATCCTGACAATTCAAGAAAATGAGAAACATTGTGACTGTAAGGAGGCATGAAAAAATCTAAGACACAATCTGTTCTTCAGAAAATGAGATTTTATGACAAGTGAAAACAAAACAAAAAATACACACACACACATATCAAAGATGAGACAGGAACCCTCCCCTCAGGAAATTAATTAAATTATAGAATATGCCATTTAGACCAGTGCTGCATACTTAACATACACTAAAGACTGTGTCACCTACTATATAATAAGCCTTAGAATTTTCAGTGGAAAAAAATGAGCAAGGAAAATATTGATTAAAAAGGCATAGTAAATCAAATAGGAAATGCCAGATGTCCCCATAGGAGACAGATGCTTGGTTTTACCCTTGTTTCCTTTGGAACATTTCTCTATCCCCTAAAAAGTTATTATTAAAAGACTCAAAAACTGGACCTTTGTCTTTGAGAAAAAAAAAAGAGAGAGAGATTTAAATCAGAATAAATACCTAATTCCCATGGAAATAAAACTCCAAGGGATTAGATTCAGCATCATTGTATCAGGAATGCAAAGATTCTGTTTCCATATTGATTAATTCCAGCCGAGCTGAAATTTGCATGCAATTTACAATCATTCCCTTCGACAAATGTCTTCATTTAGTAGGATTTTGAGCTTGGCATGACAAGATTATTGCAAATCACAGTTCCACCGAAAAAGAAACTGCTTTAAAAAAAAATCACAATTTTATTAGAAATACTGTAAAAGCTAACAATGGCTTAGGAGGAATAAACAGTTTGATGCAGCTGGTACATTTTTCTTCAGCGCACCAGTGTCAGACATTGAGGAAGGACCTTTCACAAATGTCTGCATGTTAATGTACAGAAGTAGAGTTCCTGACAGACAGCCAGAGCAGAAAAGTCAACTATAACATGATGTATTGGAGGGATAAAAATTAGCTTACAACAGTATGAAAAGGGAAAAAAAAAACTTAAGGCCATCTATTTCGCTTGTCTAATTTAGTCACCTATATCAACTAAGAAGCCACCAAAGACCTAATCTATGGGGCTACTTTTGGGTAATTCAGGAACCATTTCATGAATTAGGAGTTCTTTTTTCAGAGATCCTTGAAGAAGGTAAATTCTGAGAAAGTCCTCAAGTCAACAGTTCACTTATATTCAAATTCTCGAGCAGAGAGCTTTCTGAAGGAGGAAGATCTGGCATCGCTGGTTAAAGCAGAAGGGTCATCTAAAACCGAGGCCAGCTTTCTTTCATGATGGGCTACATTTCCCCAGTACTCAGAAGCAACATCATGGTCCTTCTACAAGTCTAAAAACATCTTGGCCATGGCACGTTTCCTTAACATAACATACCCTATGAAATTAATAAATCCTCCTGTATAGAAAGTGAGAGGAAAGATAATATTAGAGCAAATATCACTTCAATTATGGGTGTTGCTAAAAAGTCACAAGTAAGAGGAACATTTTTTGGTTAATACATATAGAAATGACCATTTAATAATCCTTTGATAAGATGGAAGCAAAGAGTGTTGGGTAAGCCACAAGAAGTGTCTTAAGACTGTAAAATTAAAGAATAAACCATGCTGGAGTTCCCGTCGTGGCTCAGTGGTTAACGAATCCGACTAGGAACCATGAGGTTGCAGGTTCAATCCCTGGCCTTGCTCAGTGGGTTAAGGATCCGGCGTTGCCATGAGCTGTGGTGAAGGCCGGCAGCTACAGCTCCGGTTAGACCCCTAGCCTGGGAATCTCCATATGCTGCGGGTGCAGCCCTAGATAAGGCAAAAAGACCAAAAAAAAAAGAATAAACCATGCTGACATCACTATATATCCCTCACCTTGATGAAGAGAACAAAGAAACATTTGTGATGTCTAAACTATACTGAAATTCTATTACCTTCATTGGATAAACACTCATGTTAAGTATCAGCAGAGTTAAATGAGAATGGCAAAATATATCAGAATACATGATTTACATTTTTCACTGTTTGACAACTCATAAACTATTCTTTCTGATAAATAAACAACATAGTATGTAGACTTTTTAAGTTATCTCATTCCTCCTTGAAAATCTGCACAAATTCAGAATCCAAACATCCCCAGCATTCCATGGCACTGTGTTTGGGAACCATATACGCAATCATAAACGTTATTATGTTGTCTGTTTATAATGTTATCCACGAAAATCCTAACTAATCAGAATTCTCCTACACTACACACTTCCTCCTACATATGATTCCCTCCATATACATATATAAAAAAAAAAAAAAAACAGACCTAAAAAGTTCCATGTTCCATTTCTGCTCTAGAATCCTCAAATTTCTTTTGAAATCCATTCACTCTTTCAGCTGTTTTGTTTTGATTGACATACGAACTCAGAGAAGTTTAACCACATGTATTTCACACTGTGTTTCACACTGAGGTCCTGCCAACATCTTGTGACACCCACAAACAGTGATCTAACAAGTCACAGGAGCTGGCAGAGTGGATGATAATTGCTTGAAACATGTGTGGGAGATTCAGCAGGATAGAAACCACGACATCCTCCAAAGATGCCACATCAACCTCATCCGAGGCCATATGTCCTTGAAACAGCCTTTAAAGACATGGAATCTCCCAAAATGTATTCTACTGGGATGCAGAATCACCAATCCTCTGCGAGGGGATATTAAAATAAGATGCAGTTGATACTACGGCAAAAGCAATCAAAGAAAAGCAGAGCAATAAATAAAAAAAGAAAGCTGTTTATCTAGAGTTTTATAAAATTGTACTTTGGTCCAAAGAAAAATGTAATATACCCCCACTAATACTAATGAGGAGAATGCACCATGGACAGACCATTATTTGGATATTTATTGCCTTTGAGCCAGTCAGCTCTATAGTCCTCTCAATCAATCACCCAGAAACAAGAATTTCACAAGCTCAAAACATAAATTACCACATTTTTTTTATCTGAAAGGGAAATTCCTTTCATGGACTGTACGCAACATCAAACCGTATCTACAGAGCACACTGCTCCTCTGCATTCCAGATTCCCACTCCCACAGGGTATCTTTCTGTGGACACCCCACAAGCCTTTCAAAAATCAACATGTCCAAAATGTACTCGGTAAGCAGCTGGACTTGATACTACCCTATACCACCTTTCTTGGAGAATGATTCCAGCATTCACTTAGCTGAAGAATTCAGATACTCAACAGTCATCTCAGGAGGCTTCTCTCTAGCTTGAAACCACGCTGACTCATTGACTTAGTCCTATCCATTCTGTCTCCAAAATATCCCTGGAACTGTCCCTCTTCTCTCCTAATCACATTATCATCACAATCATCTTTCCTGGAATTTTTTGCCTCCAAACTTACCTTATAAAGGCCTAAGGCTGAACAATGGCTTAGGCTTACCTTAGGTGAGCCTGCTCATCTGCTTGGGTGACCTGCTTCACACATACACTTCTAATTACATCCCACTACTTAATATCTTTCAGTGGCTCTCCATCATCTTCATTATAAGAATGCAAACTCTTTAACAAGACTAGTCAAGGCTCTTTATGACCTGGCCCCTTCTTAGCCTCATTCTCATTAATTTCCAAGCATTTCAAATAGCTGCAGGGCCCTGAAAGCATCAGACTTTGAACCTTTGGACTTTTCCACATGGCACTCTATGGAATGCAACCCACTCACTCCTTTAATCATCTGGCTAATTTCTACTTCTACTCTAAGAACCAGTTCAGGCATCACACCAGACAACTTCCTAGCTTATACTGTTATAGTTCTGAGAGGGGCATCACACGCAAAACTGTTTGCTTCAACATTCTCTCCCAGCACAGAGCCATCAACTGATTAAGGTAGCCGTTCTCAAATGAAGTGGGTTCTACCAGGAGTAATTTTCAATGTCCCCATGGGTATTCTGAGTCTAAGAATCTAGCCCTTAAGAGCAGAAACTATGTCTTTGCTGAGACCTTTCAAAGTGCTTAGATCATTACAGGTTCTAGAGGAGGGAAAAATGAGTACATGCAAAGAAAAGTGCCAGAGGATGAACCAGAAACAAGTGATGAACTCTGAACACTGATTGAAAATAAGGAAATGACTTAACAGAGAAGAGAGAATACTAAGTAATGGCAAATGCTTGGAAAATTGGAGAATAACGCATTCAGAGTAAATGAAAATGTTAGCTTTATTTATGCTAATTTTTTAATTTTTAATTTTTTTCTCTCTTTTTAGGGCTGTAGTCATGGCATAAGAAGGTTTCCAGCCTAGCGGTCGAATCAGAGCTGTAGCCAGCGACCTACAAGACAGCCACAGCAAGGTGGTATCCAAGCCACGTCTGCGACCCAACCCACAGCTCAAGGCAATGCCGAATCCTTAACCCATTGAACCAGGCCAGGAATCAAACCCTCATCCTCATGGATATCAGTTGGGTTCGTTAACCACTGAGTCACAATAGGAACTCCTAATTTATTTATTTTCTGATGGTCACACCTGCAGCATATAGAAAATTCCCTGGCCAGGGACTGAAGCTGAGCTGTAACCGTGACCTATGCCACAGCTGCAGCAATGCTAGATCCTTTAACTCACTGGATGCAGCTTGGGATCAAACCTGTGCCTCCACCGTGACCCCAGCCACTGGAGTTGGATTCTTAGCCCGCTGTGACACAACAGGAACCTGATAATCTTTCATTTTTTTTTTCAAAATTATACAAAGGGCCTTTTGTAAGATAGTGATTCTAAGCTAAGAAATTGTTCTCTAAGAACCCAAATGACCACAAAACTTAAAGCAGAAATAAAAGGAAGCAGAGGGATCTTTTGCAGATATAAGAAATCATAAGAATCCTCAACTAAACAGCCAGAAGCAGGGTATGAAGCTGTCAGTCCTGGAGGCCCATAAGAAATCGGCTTGCTAAAGACTGTGCTCTCTTAGCCCACCAAGAGGCTGAAGGGTTAACTCAGAAATCTCTTGAGCTGCGTCTGGGCCAGTGATTCCATGAGAGGCAGAAAGAGGGGGTTTGAGACCGTCTGAATCCTACTTCACAATGCTGTCCTTCCATGACAGCCCAGAGAAAAGCCTTCTCTTCTCTCCAGCCCACTGCTGTGAGTCACTTTCCAATCCCCATTTTGGGGCATTTTGGGAAAGCAACTAATTTGGCTGAAGTCTGATAGGCACAGGTGGCACCGCCAGCTGCAAGTAATTTATCTCTTACTGGCAGTGCCATGTCTCTTGGACTTTATACACTGTGTCAACAGAGGGAACAGGAGCCGAGAAGAGAAGGCAGTGTAAGAGAGTCAAAGGTGATGTGGCAGAAAGGGAATGATATTCTCAAGGAACAGGTTAATTGAAGTTGTCACTTGTAGTCCTTCTGCAAAAAGGATTGAGATGAAACTGTGGATAGAGGGGGATCAGGTCAGACAAAAGGTCAGCACTATCCACCTGTCAGCAGACAAAACCAGCAGGGTACTTCAGATGTCCCTACTCAGCCAGGAACTGATGGAACTCCCTGCCCTCACAGATGGTGATATTCCGGGTTGGGGTTCTCTTCCAGGTGCAAAAGACTCTTCTACAAATGAACCCACACTGGCTTCCACTTGTCTCCAAATAGGTCTGGTTCCTAGTGCCTTTCCGCCTTAGCTCCTGAATTCCAGATCACCCAAGCAAAGTGTAATCCCAGGCTTCAGTATGGAGAATTCAAGGCTAAAGGAAAGGGCAGGGGTTGGGTATTTGGGGACCCATGATTTAACAAGCTATGAATTTATTACTTATTTTCCTGGTGGCTCCTCCCTGCTGGGCCTTTGATCCTAATGAAGATGAGGACAGCCAGGGAAAGATAACAATTCACAGGATTAGGAACTTCAGACAAGAAGGCATCGATGGACTCACATCATTTCATTACAAGAGGGCTGGCTTCCCCCTTCTGAAGAACAAAAAATTCTGATCTTTAAAAACTAAACAAAACAATAATTCTTCCAGACTACCTGCTCCTAAATATATTTTGAGGTCATAGAAAGAGTAAGGACTAGATGGATTCAAGACCCCAGGCAGATAAAGACATTCTATTAACATCTCCTTTCTTATGATCCCGTTGCCCCACCCTCCCAGAAGCCTTTCATTGTTTCTTAGAAGTATGATCCCAAATCTGAGATTCTAAGACACGCTCCCCAAATTAATGTCTCCACGGTGTTCAGTCCATGGTTTTGTTCACTTTTCTTCCAAAAGCTGAACGGGTCTAGGGTGAGACCACTCCCAATGAGACATAGCCCATCACACCTGGGCCACCGCGTAAGACCAATCCGGGGCCAACACAATTCCTGGCACATTTCTATGTGAGAAGCACAAAACCAGGCCAGCAGGGGGCAGTGTGCCTGGCATGCTGTTGTGCCTTACACCCCCAAACTGGAAAGCAGGTCCCCAGAGAGTCTCTCAAAGCTCCTAGAGCTAACCCATCTGACAAACACATGATGTTACAATTGAATGCAAAAAAGCAATTATCAAAATACCCTGATGATACAAAAAAGAGAGAGAGAGAGAGAGAAAAAAAACAGTGCCCATACAGCAAGCACAGTCAGAGATACAAGCAGTTGAGCTTCACTCTGTGGTCAATCCAGTCTATCTTCCTCGTTGCCATACTCTGCATTCTAGCCAGCAGGCTCTCATCAGTCAGACAGAACGGCTCAAGGTGCATGCCAATGGCACTGATTACACAACCTTTACCTGATGTAGTCTACTCAGTTTAGAGGTACAACAGAAAACAGCTGAGTCCCTGAGAAGGAAATAAATGCTAAATATTACTGTATTTAAGTAACCTAACAGATAAAGTTGAGAACAACAACAACAAAATTAACCTTGTTTCACTGCCACCAATAATTTAAGGGGTAAATTTTAGAAACCATTTTATTCCTTATTATCATGTGAACAACAAATATCTGATTTTTCTCTTCATAAAACATCTTTAAAATATATAAATCCTTTATTTGCTTGAGATGAGGTCAATTCTTTCCAAGCGAAAGCAAGAAATTATTTTTCCCTTTTCTCTCTCCCATTTTCGCTGGCACACCAACATTCAAGCCCCCCAAACCTACAGAAATACTTGGTTGATGGACACCTTTTTCTCTAGGAAATGACATAGTGACATAGGTAAAAGGTGATTTGGATAGACTGCTGTGTCACAAATTGTCAGGATCTGATTTAGAGACCTTGCTTTTGTCAAGAAAGACAGTTGGATATCTGCTTTAAAGAAGTACTGGGAATATTTTCATCAAAGGTTTGAATTGAAAAACAGTGGGAGGTAAATATCTGAGATGTTGCCGAGAAAGACTGCTGTATCTGTGCAATTACCATTAACAGAGGACAGCAGTAGTTCAATGAAGTAATTCAATCTGGTGGCCTACATTTTATCAGACGGCAATTTTGCGCTCTGACATAAAAGGCTACCAGAAAAGGATTGGGATCTTTTGTATGCGTTTTCTCTTCCCTGATTCTATAAAAACAGGATGTATTTGCTTCGTAAGGCCCAATCCTGTATCTCTGAACATTTAACAAAGGACCGTGAGCTGTTTCTCTGACAGAAATATGCATCGTGACATGCTTCAGAGTGAATTTTTGTATTTAGTTGTCAAAAAGAGAGAGAGGTATTAGAGTGCAATATGTTGGAGAGAGGTATTAGAGTGCAATAGCTTGGTGTATTTAAAATACAGGAAGATGGAAAAAAAATGGACATGGATCCCAAGATATTACCGACTGCAGAAAAATAGTCTTAGTGTTTTAAAAACAGCTTAAATTTTTTCTTTTGTCTTTTTAGGGGTATACCCACAGCATATGGAAATTCCTAGGCTAGGGGTTGAATTGGAGCAGAAGCTGCCTGCCTATGCCACAGTCACAACATGGGATCTGAGCTGCATCTGCAGCCCACACCACAGCTCACAGCAATGCTAGATCCTTAACCTGCTGGGTGAGGCCTGATCAAACCCTCATCCTCTTGGATACTGATCGGGTTTGTTACCACTGATCACAATGAGAACTCCTAAATAGCTTTATTGAAGAATAATTTAAAGATAATAAACTTCATATATTTAAAATGTACTATTTGATAAATTTTGACATATAGATATATCTGTGAAACTGTCATCATGATTATGATAAAGAATATATCCTTTACCTGGAAAATTTTACTCACACCTCTTTGTAATCCTTCCAGCCTTACCCACCCTTTCTGCGTCTGCCTCTCCAGGCAACCACAGATCTGGTTTCTGTTACTAGAGTTTCACTGGCATTTTCTAGTATTTTATATAAATGAAAACATATAATGTGTACTGTCTTGTGTAGCCTTCTTCAGGAAGCATAATGATTTTGAGATTTATGCATGTTGTTGTATGCACCAATATAGTTTGTTTCCCTTTACTGCTGAGGAGGATTTGTGTGTGTGTGTACTACAATTGTTTATTCATTCACTTGACAATGAACATATGGACCATTACCAATTTGACAATTATAAATGAAGCTGCTATAGATACTCATATAAAGTCTTTGTATGGACATATTATGTTCTTTGTATGGACATATTATGTTCTAAGCTCCTACAAGTAGAATGGATAGATTATAGTATAGACATGTATTTTACTTTTTTAAAAACTGCCAACTTGTACTCCAAATTGATCATTCCCACCAGAAGTGCTGAAGAATTCCAATTCTTTCATATCTTCACCAACTTGATAAGGTCATTTGAATTTTAGCCATTTTATTAGATGCACAGGGATAACTGATTTCTGTAATGACTAAAGATATGGACCACTTTTTCACGTGCCTATCTGCCATCTGTGTATTTTTTTAGCGAAGCGTCTATTCAAATCTTTTTTACCCATTTTTGAATTAGGTTGCTTTTTTGTTTTGTTTTGCTTTTTTAGGGCCTCACCCACAGCATATGGAGGTTCTGAGGCTAGGGGTCGAATTGGAGCTGCAGCTGTTGGCCTACACCACAGCCACAGCAATATGGGATCTGAGCCTGCTTCTGTGACCTACACCACAGTTCACGGAAATGCCAGATCCTTAACCCACTGAGCAAGGCCAGGGATGGAATCTGCATCCTCATGGATCCTAGTCAGATTCATTTCTGCTGTGCCACGATGGGAACTCCTAGGCTTTTCTTAAAAGTTACTTTATATTGAGGGTTTTTAAAGAATATTGATTCTTAAAAAAGTCTTTCATCAAAAATATCCTTTGTAAAAATTTTCTCATAGCCTGTTGATGATATTTTCATTCCCTTAGTGTCCTTTGAAAGATACATTCACTGGGTATAAAATTTTAGGTTGGCATCAGTACTTTAGGTCTTCTATCAGTACTTTAAAGATGTTGGCCCATCAACTCCTCACTTGTATATTTTCTGAAGAGAAATAAATTGTCATCCTTATCTTTGCTCCCCTCCACTTAGATTTGTGTGTGTGTGTTTGTTTTTCTAGTTATTTATAAGATTTTTCTCTTTCTCACTGCTTTTGAGAAATCTGGTTTATCTGTAATGTTTTTCGTTTTTGAATAATATTTTCTTAATATTTCTTGTGTTTATATCTGTACGTTTATAGTTTTCATTAAATATTGAAAGCTTTCAAACAGGCTCACAGATACAGAGAACAGACTTGAGGTTGCCAAGAGGGAGGGGGATTGGGGAAGGAGGGATTGGGAGTTTGAGATTAATGGAGGCAAACTATCATGTAGAGGATGGATAAACAAGGTTCTCCTGTACAACACAGGGAACTATATTCAATATCCTGTGATAAACCATAATGAAAAAAATATGAAAATGAATATATATATATATATATATATGCATAACCAAAATAAATAGCAGAAATGAACACACTAAATCAACTACACTTCAATAAAAAGTAAATAAACAAAAATACTGAGAGCTTTCAGACACTGTCTCTCATATTTTTGTCTCTTCTCTCTTCTCTCCTTAGGAACTCCAAGAATATGTATATCAGGCTATCTGAAGTCGACACACAGTCCACTGGTGTTCTGTTTATTTTTTAAATTCTCTATTCTCTTGTTTTATTTTCGATAGGCTCTATTCCTATGATTTCAAGTTCACTAATCTTTTACCCTGCAGTATCTAACCTGATATTAATCACGTTTTCCACCTCACACCTTGCAGTTATTTCTAGAAGTTCATTTTTGTTCTAATATAACTTAATTTTTGAATATATAGAACACAATTATAATAACTTTTGTGAATGTCCTTGGCTTTTAATTCTAACATCTCTATCAGATATGGGTCACTTTTGATTGATTTATTTTTTCATTATGAATCATATTCTCTTGATTCCTTGCATATCTGATTATTTTAAGTTAAATGCTACATATATGTTCTAGGATTCCATTATATTCTTAATTGGATGCCACATAATTAATGTAGAAGTCAGTTAAGTTCCTTGAAAAAAGGTTCATCATTTCAAATCATTCATTTAAAATTTATAAGGAAAGGCTGCAGCAATGCTCACTCTAGGGTTATTTATTCCTCAATACTGAGGAATGACTCTATGTACATGACAAAACACCCCATGAATCTTGAGCTTTTGCCTTTTATTTGTGGCAAAAGGCACTGGTTTTGGCTATGGGTGAGTGCCAGACACAGTTCTCACTAATCCTTTTGGATGGTTCATTCCTAGGCCTCAGGCAATTTCTTCACATGAAAGAGCTGACTAGGACTGTGGTAAATAATTGAAAGTAATCCTCTGGAGATTTCTGGAATCCTTTTTCTATGCAGGGCCCTCCTCTTTAGTCCTGCATCCTATGAACTCTAGCTACCTTGTTCCTCCCAGATGCTCAGTATTTTCTCCTAAAGCAGAGTCTGCTGGGCTCCAGCTGGTGCCCCTCAACTACCTCCCAACCCTGCAGAGGCCTGAAATTCTCTTCAAGACAGTAAGTTGGTGTAATCATAGGAATCACTATGTCCATTTCCTGTCTCTTAGACACCACTGATCTTCATCTCATTATGTCCAATGTCTTACAAACATTTGTCTACGTACATTGTCTTTTACTGTTGGTTGTTGGTTGGTTTCTGATGGGGTAGTAAATTCTGTCCTTGTTACTCACCATTAGCTAAAAGCCCAAATATCCTCATAGTTTTCTTTAGATATCTTATCACCTGCCATATTATGAATGAATCTAATTGACTACAAGTGTCATGAGGACAGAGACTTTATTTTCCTTACTGCTGTACCCACAGAAACTAAAACAGAGGTGGGCACATCTGTTAAATTATCAGCGCTAACTACCAATGTACACTCTACCACAGAAAAGATTCTATAGAAATATGTCAAACATTAAGTGTGGATTATTTTTTTTTTTTGCTTTTTAGGCCCGCACCTGTGGCATATGAAGATTTCCAGTCTAGGGGTCAAATCAGAGTTACAGCTATGACTTACACCACAGCTCAGGGCAATGCTGGATCCTTAACCCACTGAACAAGGTCAGGGGTCAAACCTGCATCCTCATAGATGCTAGTCAGGTTCATTTCCACTGAGGCACAATGGGAACTCTTAAGTGTGGATTTTTATCACTTAAAACACTTTAGAA
The DNA here is from genome assembly GCA_004024745.2 of Catagonus wagneri. Taxonomy (NCBI): domain Eukaryota; kingdom Metazoa; phylum Chordata; class Mammalia; order Artiodactyla; family Tayassuidae; genus Catagonus; species Catagonus wagneri. The sequence goes on from PVHT021183583.1 coordinate 3,572,778, forward strand.
ACAATAGAAATTCTGATTTTTTAGGCTTTTTTGGGGGGGTGTCTACTTATATGTTTTGATCTCAAATAATTAAAAATTTTGTGTCCACTGGGACAAAGAACAGCTATTTACATCTTGCATCAGTGAGATTTTTGGGTGTTTCCATGTTTACTTTTTATATACAGCTAAAATTTTAGAATTGGAATAAGAAGCTCTTTATCTGTACATCTAAGAGTCTGTAATTCAGAAAGACCTTTACCTTAAAATGTGTGAGTGTGTAATGCTACTTCCTGATGACATTAATAATATTATAGTCTCAAAAATTAACAAACTTTATTCAATGGTAATTATGTTTTGTAGTACGTCAGCTTAAACATTAATTCCCAAGATATCTAAGTAACTTAAAATCTGAAGCTAACATTTAACTGAGTTATTTAATGGATAATCATTGCTTATCCAGGCCGTATCTAGGAATGAACACTGAAATATTGATTACTAATCTGAATTTTAAATGTATATGGTTTGGGTTTTTATTTTCACAAGCTACAGAGAGGCTCTATATTTCATTTAAGTTAATGAATATGTTCATTTTTACTACTTTATGTGATGGTACAAGAGATGTGTGTGGCTGTAGAAAATCAGTTATGTTTATTCATGATCTCCACTAAAATGCTGATATGTGACAGGCAGTTCACAATAATCCACCCCATAGCTTTTTTTCTGTGAAAAAAATGTTACTTTAAAGTTAGAATATAAAAAGTTGACACTATATTTAAGAACAAAAGTTTCTAAGAATATAATTCTGTATGTTAAAACCCTGTGTGCTTCTATTTTTCAAGGAAAAGAGTATCTTTGCCCTAAAGCAGTGTTTCTGAAGATATGTGGTTTCCAGACATCTTTACAACACTTTTAAAACGTACTGAGGACCTCAGTGAGCTGTGTGTGTGTGTGTGTGTGTGTGCATTGAAAACTGAAAAAAAAAAAAATTTTATTTACCCATTTATTTCTAACTAGCAATAATGAACACACTGTACATTAATAACATATTAGTGATATTATGAAATTAACTGACTTTATGGAACCTCTAAGATTAATACTCATATGAAGTCTCAGCTTGCTTCAAAATATGAAAAAACATAATGAGGATAAAACTCGAAAAGTGAAATTTTATTTGCATTGGTTTGTAATATCTGAATCCGAAAAGCAATGAAATGTATTAAAATCTTATCAAAGTTTTCTTTGTTTTGACAGATTGTTCCCTTATAATTTTGTCTGAAATCTTTTTTTTGCTTTGTTTTGCATGATGCAGAAACAAAGTTTCCTTCTTCGTTACATTATCTTTTTTATGAATTCTCATCAAATTTTTCACTTTTGAAAATTGTAAGTGATTACTTAGCCACAGCTATTTAAGTCTTGTCATTGACACGTAGTTTTTTGTTTTACTTTGCTGTTTCCTTGTAAGTTCTGCATCTAGCAATAGGCTTGGCCAGAGCTTTGGACCTCAGCAAAGGAAGACTGTCTCACAATGCCATGTAAAAGGACATAAAAGGTATTTCAAAGGAGAGGCTTCTCATGACACTATTTCAACAATGTTAAGACCAGAGCAGTGGGCTAAGTCAAGACTTCCAGAATTCTTTTTAAGTGAGAAGCAGAGAAATTCATGAGATAATAGCCCAAGATCTAGTGGAAAAAGAATGAATGATACAGGACTGAATGAAGTGACGAGGGCTCATCAGTGGTTTTTTGTTTGTTTGAAATACTGATACTGTTCTAATGCCCTATTTTCTGTATATATGAGGAAGTTCTTCCTCCTCTCAAATTATCAAAATCTATAACCTAATATATTATTAATAATATCTTATTCTCAATGATCTCTCAGAATTCAGAAACTCTAAGTCTTCTTACTTTTCATGCAAATAGTTATTTGCAAAAGTTCATTAAGAATTGGTCTTTCAAGAACCTGAAAAAGAATGGATATATGAATATATATAATGGAATTGCTTTGCTGTATACCTGAAACCAACACAATATTGTAAATAAACTATATTCCAATATGAAATAAATAAATTAAAAAAAAGAACTGGTCTTTTTATTTACCAAGATATGCCTGGAAAAATTCCAAGGCCTTGTCTGGGATGCCATATTTGAAGGGAGTGTTTGTTTAATCAGATATAATTGGACATTTTAAAGAATTGACCTTACAGACCCATTACAAAATCCTCCCAGAAAAACTAGCCTGGTACATGGTTTACAGGGTCCAGCTTTACAAATAGGAAGGAAAGTGACTTCCTGACAAGCCATCTTGGGATACTTAGGGAACTCTGAGAAGAAAGAAATTCACCCAAATATACAAGTACTGCAGGTGGTGGCGAGAGCTTCTGGGGTTTGCCTTTCTGGTCTCAAGACAGCAAATATGAGAGACTTCTAATAATGCAGTATGAGATTCATGTAAAACCTTTCAATAAAAACAAATTTTAAAATTCTTACATATAAATTGACATTCTTGTTGTACCTATGTAAATAATCACACCAAATCTAATGAAACCACTCTTCCTTTGAGACTATTTTTTATCAAACAGGAAGATCTGTACTTTGAGGGAACACTATGCATTGTCTGTAGTGAACTCTGCAGCATTTTGTTTTTCCCATTCCATGAGAGCTAATTTACAACTGTATAAATTGTAGATATGTAACAGCAATGCAAAACAATTATTACCTATGATCAGGCAAATTCTTTCTTACCACGTTGAGGCTCAAATGACCTCCCTCAAAGCCAGTTCTGTTTCTATTTTCACATGAATGTCAATATTCTTCATCTATAATGGGTCTGTTTTTTGGATTCTGCTTTGAATTGGTTATTATATCCAATTTCATCATTCTTAGCTAAATATAGGCTTTGAGGGAGTTTCTGTTGTGGTTCACCTTAACGAACCTGACTAATATCCCCGAGGATTCAGGTTTGATCCCTGGCCTCAAACAATAGGTTCAAGATCCTGCGCTGCTGTGGCTGTGGGCACAGGCCAGAAGCTGCAGCTCTGATTCGACCTCTAGTCTGGGAACATCCATATGCCATAGGGGTGGCCATTAAACAAACAAACAAACAAACGCAAGCTTTGAAACATATACATTATAATGTATGAGTCATGATTTCACCTTTACTTTGAAACCTGTCTTTAAATCAACTCCACAAAACTTTAATACCCTCAGACTCTACTTGCTATCTACAAACACTCTTCAACTATTTCCTTCTGTTGGGAATGTTGAATTAGAACCTTTTGTTTGTTTTAATTCTCTGAAATTCTTCCACTCTCTCAGAGAAAATATCAGTCACCTAATAATGTTTATATTCCAAAGTTTAAATGATTTGCAAATGAAGACTACATCCAAAAATGAAAATAAAGAGGTGGTTTTGATAGTTACCTACTTACACTTACGTACACACACAAATTTTTAAATAAAATGGAATAACTGGTCCAAAATCAGCTTATTACAGGCTCTAAAATCTAAAACTGTGAATGATCTTCATAAGAGGCATAAGTTTCTTAAAAAACATTAAAAGTGAACTGTGTCCATTGAGGACAGAGCAGTCAATTTTCATGATTTAAAACTGAAGCCCGAAAAGGCAGAAGGCTTTATATGTGACAGATTAAGTGCTTATAATCAAACTAACTGGCAGCACAATGACCTGGAGTGAGTTTAAAAGCACTATAATAAATGTTTAGCAATCAGTGAAGCAATCCTTTATTATTTAGTCTCACATTTTGCAATTTTATCATATTATAAGACCAAATGGGGGTGGGGGTTAGCGAGCAGAAAATAGGAGAAAAGGAAAAATATACAAATAATGCCATTGCTTCAAGAGAGTAAATGAACCAAGAATGAGCCTATTGCTGAATGATGGGAAATAATAAGAGGAGTTAAAATGTAATAAAATTAGGTTGATAAATGGAATCAGGAGTAAAAGCATTAAACAATCTGTTGCCTAAAGAAATATTATGGACATGGAGATTGACAGGTTTAGAAAAACCAATTCTATTCAAAAAAATGTAAGAATATAAATAAAGCTCATTGGGTAATTCTCCCAGAGAGGAGTAATGGGCTCTCCCATAAAAGCAATTCAGTCTTCTTCCGGCTCTAACCCCAAAATGGAGTCACCCTACACAGAAATTAATGAAAGTCTTCACGTAAGTATGACAAAGTAATTATGTGGCCAGAAGAATGATCAAATAAAATTAATGGTCAGATTTAGATAAGTGTCTAAATGAATCCTGAACAAGTTCTACACCATAGAAGAAAAAGATACAAATAAAAATTTGCTGAAACAAAGGTGCTTAAAATTAAATCAAGTGGTAATTACAACTGCTGAGGTCTCTCATATTACATTATGCATGTGTACAACTGAAGTCTAGGAAGATGTGCTGGGATGACTCCTCAAGAATTTCTTGAGGAGCTTATTACAAATCAAATGCTTCTAGGTTGGCCAGGGGCGAAAGTGCTGAAAGGGATACTTTTAAAAAGTAAACCCTTCCCAGGAAATACCAAACTTATAAATGACATCTGGATCAAGGGGAAAAAAAAATCTCAAGAGAAATTAAACATTTTTACACGAGTGAAAATAAAATATGACATCCAAATTTGTGGAATAAAAGTGAAAGTAGTCCTTAAAGGAAATTTATGCCATTAAATGTATATATTAGAAAAGAAGATCATTCTAAAATCAATAATGTATGCTTCCACATAAGGAAACTGGATGAAGAAGAATAAATTGTCTTAAGTAAGCAGAAGGAAAAAAATAATTAAAATTAGAGTAGAAATCAATGAAATTAAAAACAGAAACTCAATAGAGAAAAGCCAATAAAACCAAAATTTGGTCCCCTGAAAAGGTCAATAAAAACCAACAATCCTCTACCCAGGATAACTAAGAAGAAAAAAGAAGATACAATTTATTAACATCAGAATAAAGTAGAAACATCACTACAGATCCCATCCCATGGACATTTTAAAAAATGCTAAATTAATATGATGAATAACTCTATGCCACAAAAGATAACCTAGATGAAATGGACCAATTCCTTGATATGTAATTATCTTCCAAACAGAAAGCACCAGAACCAAATGGATTCACTGGTGAATTCTATCAAACATTTAAGGATGAAATTATTCCAACTCTCTACAATCTCTTCCAGGAGGTAGAAGAAAGGCTACTTCATAACTCATTCTATGAGGTCAGTATTACTTTAATATCAAAACTGGACAAAGATAATAGAATAAAACTATATACCAATATCTCTCATGAGCATAGATATAAAAATCCTCAATAAAACATCAAATCAAACTCAACAGTGTATAAAAAGAATTACACACCATAAACAACTAGGACTTATGCCAGAAAGGCAAGAATGGTTTAACATTTGAATATCAATTAATGTAACCTATTACATCAATGGACTAAAAAGGAAAATGATGTGATCATATCAATAAATAAAGAACATTTGATGAAATTCAATACCCACTGATGATAAAAAGCTCTCAGCACACTGAGAATACAGGAGAACTTCCTCACTTTGATAAAAAATACATACAGGAATTCCCATCACAGCTCAGTGGAAATGAATCTGACAAGTATCCATGAGAACAGAGGTTTGAACCCTGGCCTCACTTAGTGGGTTAAGGATCTGGCATTGCTGTGGCATAGGCTAGCAGCTGTAGCTCCAATTCAATGTATAGCCTGGGAACCTCCATACCTCTATATGCTGTGAGTATAGCCCTAAAAAAAAAAAACAAAACAAAGCCAATCGCTAACATCACACATAGTGGTAAGAACCATAAAGCTTTGCTGTAAGGTCAGAATCAAGGCAAGGATGTTCCCTCTAAACACTCCTTTTCATCATCATACTGGAAGTCCTAGCTAATAAATTAAGACAACAATGGGAGTCTGGGGTTAATAGTTGTAGACTATTGCATTTGGGATGGAAAAGCAAGGAGATCCGGCTGTAGAGCACCAGGAACTATATCTAATCGCTTGTAACAAATCTACATATGTATGTGTAGCTGGATCACCATGCTGTACAGTTGAAAAATTGACAGAAAACTGAAAAAATAAATAAAACAAAACAAAAATAAAGACAACAAAAGGAAGTAAAAGGTACACAGATTGGCAAGGAAGAAATAAAATGGCCTTTGTTCAAAAAGAAAGCTGAAAGGGTAATAGACAGAAGAAGGGGATCTACTTGCTCCATTATCCAGTTAGGTAAAACAAATACAGATAAACTTGATTGTTTGAATATGTTTTTGAAAAAAAGTTTTGTTTTTTGTTTTTTTTAAAGAGCAGATCCTATTTTCCTACAGCTCACTGTGAAATAAGTATTCAGTCTCTTGGCAGGATACTTTTATTTCAGTTATCAACTTGAACCCCTCCTAGCTATATGGAAATAACCAGGAAGGGAAAGTTTGGGAAACTCTGGAGAAGTCACTTACCCTCTCTGACTCTCGTTTTTATCATCCATAAATTGAAAACAACAATAGTTCAAACCTTAAAAGGTTACTTTGTGAATTAAATAATATATATAAAGCACTCAGAACAGTGTCTAGCACACAATCAATACACAAACATGTATTTTTAATCCGATCTCGAACTCAACGCATGTACACCATGAATAATATATGTCATAAGCACAAAAAGAAGTAAAAATTCATGACAATTAAAATCAGTGAAATTATGACCAATGAAGCACAAATGAGTAATATGGTAGAAAAAAAATAAATTACAACCAGTAGAATATAAATCAGTGTAAATCTCGCATCAGCAAAAGGAGGCAGACTTCTATTTTTTCTGCTGTAAGAAAACTAAACTCTAATACTGTGAATGTGGAAAGGGTATCTCAAACCATTAAGGCCAAGTTTAGGCCATAACACCTGAGAATTAGGGAAATCCAACAATATGAAAATCCAACTCCAACTGCTCCCCCAGCTAAGAAGGACTAAGGAATCCTTTCAAAAGACTAAAGACCACAAACTTTTTATAAGATTTGCAAAATAGCTAATATTGGATTAACTTCTAACATTCTAAGTTACAAAACTTAAGTGACTATAGACTGAATCCAGTTTACTAAAACAATGCTCAGGAAGGGAATAATAGGTACCTTGGTTTCTGAACATGTGCAGTCTCTTGATTGGCTGTACAACAGTGTTACCAACACATTGACAGATGTGCTTACACTGAAAGGCCTCTTTATTTATTTATTATTGATTGATTGATTATGTTTAGGGCTATACCCGCTTCATATGGAAATTTCCAGGCTAGGGGTCGAATCAGAGCTACAGCTGCTGGCTACACCACAGCCACAGAAACGCCAGATCCAAGCCACGTCTGTGATCTATACCACAGCTCACAGCAACACCGGAACCTTTAACCCACCTAGCAGGGCCAGGGATCAAACCTGCATCCTCATGGATATTAGTCAGGTTTGAAGCCGCTGAGCCACAAAAGGACCTCTGAGAGAGACCATTTAAATAGCATCCTGATCCAACCCTTCACTGATAGATGAAGAAAATACAGTGTGATGATGGTCATTGCACAGAGATGAATACAATAAAAACTTCATTAATTTCATGACCATACCAATTTAGAATTTGTAATAGGTTTAAAAATGAGTCTATTATATTTTCTGTATTCAAATTTTATTTATTTTTAATTTTTCGGTCTTTCTGTCTTTTTTTTTTTAGGTTTCCTGCGCATATGGAGGTTCCCAGGCTAAGGGTCCCTTCAGAGCTATAGCCACCAGCCTAGGCCAGAGCCACAGCAACAAGGGATCCGAGCCACGTCTGTGACCTAAACCACAGCTCACAGCAATGCTGGATCCTTCACCGACTGAGCGAGGCCAAGGATCAAACCCACCATCCTCGTGGTTGCTAACTGTGTTCGCTAACTGCTGAGCCACGACAGGAACTTCTGTATTCAAATCCTAAATGTGTCACAATGAATTTCACATTTCGGATGCTACTATATATAACCCAGGCCTTTTATGAATAATTGCAAGTTTTTCACTTATTTCCTTTTTGTAATTATTACTCATGCATATGTTACAAAATGAATATTGTATCAGTCTATACCTCTTTTACAGTGTGTTCATTTATTTAGATTACACTACTTGTTCACATATATTAGAATAATTTAAAGAAGCTTAGCTATGAATAAATCCAAATCATAACTAAATCTATAACAAATATATTTTAATGGTCAATTACTTTGCCACTCTGCAAAGAACAAAGGTGCCCACATGAGAATGCCTACTTAAAAAAAATTAGATACGATGGCTACAAAAAATTACAGAATACTAAATATGTCCGCACAAAGCCCCTTCCAAATGTATGTATGAACAAAACAAAGAAAAAAACATTTCTTTTGAGGCTTCAGATAAAAATCACCAATGATAATACATACCCAGAACCCATAACAGACAGCCATCATATACCAAGTCCCACAAAAAAGAGGCTCTAGAGAGACAGTGATGAGGAAAACCTGGTGGCACTGATATTTTACTGTCAATGACTTGGATAATTCACATTTATAGCACCAGATGATTTTCACCAGAGTGAAACTAAGAGAAACAATGAAGAATTAGATGACAGAATCTCAACAGGTTAGAATAATGGGCCAAGTGTACTAAGTATGCCAAGAAGAACTTCAACAGAGGCTGCATATATTTATGATTTAAAACGACCACATCCAGACAAGACTTTAGAATTGGTTAACTGTCACTGTCATCAAGAGAAGAAAACAGGCATAGATGGTAGGAATGCTGATGTGATCTTCAAGTATGCCAACTGCCTGACACTATCCAGCATATGAGCAGTCATAGTCCTCATTATCAGTCTGACATAATAATACTTAGCTTTCTGGGCTATGTTTCAGATAGGCAGTTAGATAAGGTGATTTTTTTAAACCTAAGTAATGTTTACATTGGGATATAGTTGACACATACAACAAAGTATAAGCTTAAGGTGAACAACATCTTGGTTTGATGCGTTTATATATTATGACACGATTACTACAGCAGCGTTAGATAACATCTTTATCGTGATACATATTTATTATTTCCTTTTTGTATTAGAACAGTTAAGATTTGGCCTCTTAGCGATTATGAGGTTTGTAATACAGTATTACTGACTAATCACTACGTTGTACACTAGATCTCCAGAGCTTATTTACCTGCTAATTCTAAGGTTATACCCTTAAACATCTTCCCAATTTTCCCACCCATGGCCCCTGGTAACCACCTCTCTATTCTGTTTCCACACATTTACTTTTTTAAGATTCAACACATAAGTGATATCTTATAATCTAGCTAAAAATGGACAAAGGACCTGAAGAGATTTTCCCAAACAATGGTCAACAGGTATATGAAAAGACGCCCAACATCACTAATCATCAGAGAAATGCTAATCAAAACAACTAGACATCACTTCACACCGGGTTGGATGCTTTTATCAAAAAGACAAGCGATAACAAATATTGGTAAGGATGTGGAAAAAAGGGAACCTTTATACACTGTTAATAGAAATGTAAACTGGAGGGATGCCTATGAAAAAAACTATGGTGGTCTCTCAAAAAAATTAAAAATTGAACTGTCGTGTGCTCTACCAATCCTACTTCTGGGTATGTGTCCAAAGAAAATTAAATCAGTATTTTCAAAGGATAATCACACACCCACATTCACTGCAGCATTATTTACAACAGCCAAGATATGGAAACAACCTAAGTGAATGTCACTGGAAAAATGAATAAAGAAAATGTAGAGTGTGTGTGTGTGTGTGTGTAGTGTATACATTATATATATATACATTCATATACACGTACACACACAAATATTATTCAAACATGAAAAAGAAGGAAATCCTGCCATTTGAGATAACATGGACATATCTTGAAGGTATTAAGCTACGTAAGGTGAGTCAAACAAGAAAGACGAATACTGTATACCACAAGGTGATTTCTGAAGACCCTTTTTACCCAAAGGTTCTATAACACTAAACCAAAGTAAAGTGAAAATAATGAGTCTGTTTTAACAAACTGAAAGTTGTCAATTTAGCAACAAATAAATGAAAACGTTGCAACTAATATTAGGCCTCTGTACAGACACAGCTCAAAGCTTCCATTTGGTCATGATGCTTAGCTGTTTAATGATTAATTAAAAGAACACACTGAATTCTCTAGTTCACTTCTCAAAATGTATTAGTACTAATGCTCCTTTTGTGCAAAGAGGTTCGATTTTCATATCACATAGTTCTGTTACAAAGTTACTCTTTAAATCAATGTTAAACAAATTCTAAAGGAACCAAATTTCTTGACCACTTTGGGTTTAGGATTGAGATGCTAACTTACTATGATTCTGCACAGGATAAGCCCTACCTTCCCTTAGTAAAGTTAGGCCTATTTCCCACAAAGCTAAGTCACTGACAGGATCCTCTTGCAAACGAGAAAATGAGAATATTTTCTTTAGAGACTAAAATGGAAATGGAGAGCTTTGGGGAGTTGGATAAATGTGGGACACTGTTGACTTGAGTGAGTTCCTTCTGGGTCTCTGTAATGTTATCTACATCATTCAGATTCTCCCCAATTTCCTTCGGGAGCACTCCAGCTGTACAGAGTCATTTGTTGGTCTGGGCTAGATTTTATGGGATATGATATACGAAATATTAGGAGTACACTAGGAACCACAGCTGCTATGCTTTGCTGCATTTTTAATGGCTCCTTCAAATCAGAGGCCACTACACACAGCAACACATTTTGACAGGAAACACTGCAATTATCCGGTTTCACCACTCACCCCATTGCAAATCTGCTAGTACCTTACAGTTTATAAGCTCTAATACACAGTCATCACCTTTGGCAATGCTTCCACTTTAGAAGAGCCACAATCTGGATTTATTACCAGGGAGTGGTCAATAGAGACTGATAATCTTTTTCGTGTGTTTTCTTTTGTTTGCATCCTGAAAACCAGATACCTAAAATTTCAGAGAAGAAATTAAGCGCAGTATAAGTTCATGACTGTTAGTGAAGCTAATTACTGCAAGAAAATTGGAGCTCATTCATTAGCCTACTAAGCAAATTAGGTTTGTTAACAGTGATTTATAATGCCAATCCTTGGGCAACTGTGTTGGTCTTTTCAAGTATATGTTTACAGGACCTGACAGTTTATTAACCGTGCTATATCCAAAGAGCTTGTCACCAGGGTGCTTTTGTTAAAACGACATTGTGTTTTAAATGGATAAACATTTTTACACTAGCAAAATGCATTTTAAATGTTTGGCTCCTGAAGTCAAGTACTGGGAGATAAGTGAAGTGTCTCAAACTAAGCCTCCAATAACTCTTGTTTACTGCTAGAGCTGACTATAGGAAAATGTGACACTTGGAGTTAAAATAGCACTTTTCCTTTTTAACAAGCCCCAGTTGTGTTTTTTAACCTCTTTTCAAATGATACTCTTGGTATTTCACCAAGCTCTAAGTTTCTTATGCAATAGATGGGGAGGCATCTAATTTACAATTTCAGGAAAAATGTTTTTTAAAGCAGTTAGGCAAAGGAATGAGTCCTTTGATCTGAAATATTCTGATTGATAGTCCATAAAACTCCAGACTAGTTAAATCTATCAAAATGAAGGTTGTGTGGGTATTTAGAGCAAACCTTGGGCTTTGACACTGCCTGTGGTTCATTTCACAGCTCAGAACAACTAATCCACCATTTCTGTAATTTGGAAATCTCCAACAAGGATAAGACAACTTCCCTTAAAGCCAGTGTCATGAAACAAATTACGTTACTTTCTGAATTCCATGACAGTGACCTGTACGCGCTCTCTGGGACTGTAGAGGCACTTTGCCAAAGGCTTTACTGTATCGTCTCTATGACCAACGGGGATATACTAGCTAAAGGATAGAAGAAACTTATAGCCTATTTCTATGCGCTAATGCAAACTGAATAATGCAAACATAAAACATTGTTCATTATTAATTAATTTAAAAGAAAAGCAGACTTGGTCACCTGATCAAAATCTGGAATCCTTTCAGTGCTGACACTGAAGTAAACAGTAAGGGGTCTTTGGCCTTGAACTCCTGTGGCTCAGAGGACAGTGGAGAAAGGCAGCAAAGTCAATCAAAAGGGCTGTCCCATGCAACAGACATTTAGGTATGAGGCAGCTAGAATCACAGATCTTGGAATAACAACACAAAAGGTCCTTTAGCAATTATGAAGTCCAGTGCTGGAAAAACTTTTTTTTTTTCTCCAAAATGATTTGCTTTCTCCAAATTGGAGGGGGGCCAGAGAGAAGCGGTGAGAAGATGGGGAGACCAGGCAGAAGGCTAGTTCCCACATCCAGGAAGAGCACCTGGGTTCTCATCTTCACCGCCTTATTTAGAGTTTGCAACAGCTAACAACAAGGATTTCTGTACAAAGCAAATATTTAAAAATACTTAAGCCTATTCCCTCAGAAATGTTGGAAAAATGAGAGTGGCAAAGGAAGACATCAATCGATCCTTTCTGTTTATTTGCCAAATTTCTCAATCTCCCTGTACCTCATGAAGAAGCCAGAAATGGTGTGGAGACAGGAGACAATTTCCACAGAGTGAGCTGAAAGAGTTACCCTACTGCATAGATCCTACAAATGATTACATGTCTGCTCCCCCAAATTTAACTTGTAATGTTCACGTCATCAGAGTATGCTCACAGATCCCATTCCCCAAATTAGAGGGTTATCAACCAATCAAAAACATTTTTTTAAAAGGATAAGAAATAGAAATGGAAAATTATATTTTTAGTCGAAAGCCCTTGAAATTACAGTTTATTGGTGACTACATGGAAGAGTCTGTCAGAATGTAGATATTTAGTCCAGATATAAGTTAACCCTCCAGTATAAATAAGATCAATTCCTAATCTTAACAAAACAGCCACATAAGTATAGATTCTAGTTTTGTTACTTTACAGGAGGTAAATATAGCTCATGGTAGTATTTAAAGATTACAGTCCAAAGCTGTGGCAGCTTTATCGTTAGGAAGATCAGCTGACTTCATCTGCCCAAATGTTTCTGCATAGTACACAGAGAGCTTCAGAATCATCCAAGATATATTTTTTTTCCCATTTTAGGGACACACCTGCAGCCTATGGAAGTTTCTGGGCTAGGGATCAAATAAAAGCTGCAGCTGCAAGCCCATGCCACAGCCATGGCAAAACGGGATCCATGCTGCAGCCTGAGGCACCACCAGATCCTTAGCCCACTGAGTGAGGCCAGGGATAAAATCCGCATCCTCATGAATACTAGTCAGGTTCTTAACATGCTGAGCCACAAACAGGAACTCCAGCAATGTCCCAGATTTTAAGTTGAGTGATGGGCTCCAAGGTTTTTGTTACATTATTATAATGAAAACAACATAGTCCTTAAAATTGTTATATTAAATACTATCGAATAAACCATTTTAGTAACCTTGTGCTAAAACTTTGCAGGGTACCTCTGAGGCTGCTTTCAATCTGCTTAGGTGATTCACTGGGTAACTGTTGGCAGTCACTTAGGGAAATTTTACATGTACAAACATATCTCAAAGACATTTTGTGACAAGCATACAGCTGAATTTTCAGGACATATTAAAGTTCTCACAAGAGAACTTTTTAATATGTTTTTATGTAAATATAAATTTGGTCTGCAGTGTTTTGTTCCTGCCATTATTTTGGCCACCTCTTTAAACTATCACTGATGAGAGATGAAATTTCTAACTACCTACGCTAACTTCCAAACACCTTATCTTCCTAAAATAGAATCTCTGCTTCCTGGGATTCCCATTCCAAGTAAAAAGGAGCAGCACAGCCAACAATCTGTGGTTTGACACCTTTATCATTTTTAATAGTTCACTACATCAAGTTCAGGTCTCTTTCTAAACCATCTCCTTCCCACTCACTCAACCCCTTCCCGGGCTTTGTTCCACATTCCCAGTAAATAACCAACCTAAGTCTGGCTTTTTTCCAGAAACATGATACAGTCAAACCAATTCCACATGATGATGCTGTTTCTCTGTGCTTTTGTCTCTGTTTGCTCCCCCACCTCAAACTTTGTTCCACCTTTTCTTTATCTGTTGAAAATCTAAACATCCATCAAGTTCTGCACAATTTAAGCCTCCCACAATTAACTGACCCTAATACAGAGAGCCAGGTGCTCTACTTACATTTCTCTTAGATTGATAAAATTCAACTACATACCCTGGATTTGAGGGCCAAGCTTACATCTTACTTAAGAACTAAGAAAGATGTTTAACACACACTTGACAATTAAAGTGAATTGAATACCCCATCTGGTGAGCTCTTTTCTAACTTAATCTTTACCAAAGGGTCCAAAAGCCCCAATTATGACTGGAGATGCCTAATGAAATTCAGGTATTAAAAATGTCCATTAAAATGGGAACTTAGTAATTAAATAAGGGCCAATAATTCCCTTACTCAGAGTTAAATTACCAATATAAATGTTGGAGTCTTATTTGAGGGACATGTTAAAAATACCCAGGGCTATTTATCTTAAAAATGAACACTCAAAAGTTAGGAATAAATATCTGAGTGACAAAATCCTCTTCCATCATCATTAGCAAGTACAGGCAGGTGAGGAGTAAGATGACTGTCGGTAGGGCTGCAGCCAAGGCCAGGTTGATGTATTTGCACTTTTAAAGTTCAAACCCATAGAAACATTATAAAGTCTAAGAATGTTAGGTTCTCTGTACAGCCCCAAACCTCTCATTTAAACACAAGGGGAATGTATGTAAAAGTATCACAAAGGAAAGGATCTGGGTTTAGGGAAAACTAAATTCCTTCAGAGAGGAGCCCATAACGCATCACCTAGAAAAGTGCCTGATAGAGACAGTGCTTAAAATATTTACTGCAAGAAAAAAAAAAAAAGGCCGTTTAAAGAAAAGTCCACTCTATTAAGTAAACATTTTTTTAGAAGTCTGATCTTTTCAAAGAAACTCAATCCACTCTTACCTAACAATAAAATTCACTCTGAGATTTTAAAAAGAAGCAACTATGGTCATACAATATACCACAGTAAGTTTTGAGAGTTACACAACTTAACAGGGTTTATAGTAAAAAAAAAAATAAAATAAATTAAAAAAATAAAAAAAAACCCGCAAAAACAAAAACAAAACTTAGAGCAAAGAATTTATTTCCTATATTACCTTATAACTTTGGATGGGAAACCACAGGTCAGTATTTCATACCTACTGCCTGTAACTAGCATTACCAACCCAATTTCTTAAGTAGTTCAACTGCACAGGAAAACAGTGATTACACAAATCCCGTTTAAGATGTCACCACTACAAAATTCTCCTTTATTATAAAATGTGGTAGTTTTTAAAAATCATTAGGTGGAAATGGGTTGGTCTCCTTGATAATCAAAGACTGTATGTTGCCAGATATGGTCTAAGGAGAATGAAAACTATTAGCTGAGAACCATTAAATTCCAAATAAGACAATCTAGGAGGTGGGGGGGATGCACTGAGGGTTTGGGACACAAATGCTATCAAATTGAGCTGTGATGATTTTTGTACACCTATAATTGTAATAAAATTCATTAAGCAATGGAAAAAAATTAGAAAAGAAAAAGCTCTGGATCACTGGAGTTTACAAAAGCATATGCAAGCTGTTTGAGACAATGTGCCTAAGACACTCAAATTCAAAATGGGAAGGAGGCTGAAAATTATTGTGAAGTAGGCAGGACATGTCACCTAAATAAAGGAACACAGAGGATCAAGTTCTGTCTGACAAGTAACTTAGTGCTATACCAACAATAGCTCCCAACCACTGGCATAAGAAGTCAAGTACTTGGAAAGAAAGAGTGCAGATCTTTCCTGTGATGACACTCTAGACCGCTGGCAACCCTGAAATGTTTTCACTGGTCTTTTCACTCTACTACTTTCAGTTACCTCATTCAGGTATGCTAGCGCATTCACCTTTCTCTTCAGTGACAGAGATCAGCAAACATACGACATAACTTCATAAACCTGAATATGTTGAACAAGTCTTTCTTAACTTCCCAGATTCCCAGACCAAAGCCCAGAGCTGTCAGCAGTCTTCAAATGCCGAAGTCTAGGTAGAAAATTAACAAATAACTTTAATAGACAAGTGAAACACCATAATATGTGGACAGCTTATAGAATAGTTCATTCCAACCTCATTATTATCAGAAAGGACTACAGAGAAAGAATTCCATATTTGTCCTATGTTCATATATGGAGCAAACTGGTATACAACTGAAGACACAAAATCCTAGGCTCCTGAGTAAACTACATGAAGACTACTGAGAATAAAATATTTCTAACCTACAGTTACAAATTACAAAATTTACTTTTTATCATGAATTTCTAGTGGTAATCTTCTATCACCAAAACATTGCATTACCAGTTAATGACGCCAGTTTTATTCCACCATATACTACAGTGGAAATAACTGAAGAGAACATACATTATTTGTTATTATTGAGAGATATTCTGCATGCACTAAATATCTTACCTCACTTAAAATTCACAAATCTATTAGGTAGGGATAAAGGAGGAAACTGACTCAGAGACATCAAAGAATCTACCCAAGGTCACAGAAGTAGTTTTCAAATTATTCTAAGTTCGAAATTATATACTATGTATAAAACTTCAACTGCATGTAAAGGAAGATAATCTAGCCCACAACATTTAAAATGAAAAGGAAACACGCTCACTGCATTAATGTTTTAAAAAAAAGAAAATCCTACACACTCCAACAAGTTTTGGCATGCTTGCCAAAAAAATTAAAAAGCAAATAGATTCCAACTAGTCTATACTTCCATTTATATTTAGAATATGAGCTGGGCATGAGAATGTAATGACTATATATGTGTCTCTCTGTGTGTATAACACCCACATTATTCATCAGCTCACAAAAATGTGAAAAGTTTGTTCCAATCCTTCTTTATTTTGTCTACTTTAAGAATGCTTTGCAATATGCTTATGTAAATACTGATTTTAGCTGCTGTTCTCATTTCTCAAATCTTCAGCTTATAAATGGATTGGAAAAGTGACAGACCCTAAGCAGACATCTTTGGAACACAAAACCAAGGAGATATAAACAAATATTAGCTAAATCAAAAACAAAGGCTTCTTCTTCAAACCCTTTAACTTACCACTACTGATAAATAAAAAGAAATGCAAGAAAGTAAAATATACTGGCTGTGGTTAAGGTACACACACGTGTTTATGTGTGTGCACATACACATACTTGTGCTTGGGCACCTATTTTATTATTAACACATGATGACCGGCATTTTACCTTAGTTCACTAAAAGCTCTACAGGAGCATACAGTCTAAAGGAAAGAAAATTTCAAAGTTACAGTAATGTTGCAGTAAGGGAGAGCATTTAAGAAAACAGTTCCAGGTTGTTAAACTCAAAAGGAAGGTGAGTGCTTTCAGTTTCCTTATACCAGAATTCACACTATGGTTCCACTGCACTAATAGCTCATTAATTCTACAGGTGATTGGCCCTCCATCCACACTTCAAAGAGACGCTGAAGAGGATTAAGGATAAAGTCAAAATATCACCATTCCACTTACCTGATGCTAAGCCTTCATTACAGATTTAAGGAAAGGTTATTATGACATCATAGATCATAGAGCCCAGAGCAAAGAATATGTTGATACTAAAAGTTGTGAACATACTATTTCCACTTAGAAGTATGAAACTCACCAATGCTGAAGTTAGTACCTGAAATTAAGCATTACATGTGATATTGTTGAGAGGAAAATTGAAACAGAATACACTTTCTGATGAGGACTTGGCAATAATATCAATGGATTGTGCACTCTGATAACATAATAATCTCCATTATTGAAAACACATTCTAAGTAGAACGTTTTTGTCATAGTTCAGAGAAGAACATACATCTGGTACATATCTTCTCCATGTAAGCTATAATACTTATAGATTTTTTTAATATATAAGGAAAGAAATATTAAGAAGAATAATTTTTCCAAAATAAGAATACTTTTATACTCATCCAACACTGTGTAAGTGTAAACATTATTTGAGACCCATAATTGCAAAGACTCTTTATTCATAAGACTCTATCATCAGAGATTCAAAATAAACATTCCTGGAGTTGGAGAGAAAAATAAGTGACCGAAATAATAATAAAAATCTTGATGCTTTTAGGGGTGACTTTCTTCTTTCAGAGTGCTCATACTAACAATAAATAATTAGAATGTGCCGTCTAGAAATGACGAAAGGCTAAATCAGTAGCACTGGCCTTCTTCCACTGGAGAAAGCAAAAAGGGAGGATTTAGTTTTTGGATAGAGAATAAACATTGGCAATCTCCAGATTTTACTTCCAGCATCTCAACCCACATCCAGCCTGGTGTGAAGAGATGGCAGATGGGACTACTTCTGTTATTTCGACTGCTGAAGCAGGATCCTGTTTCAGCATCCTGCTTGTTTCTATAAGCATGAATATTCAACCACAATAAGGACCAAGGATAAGTGCTGACTGTATGAGTCAGGTACCAAAACAATTTTTTTATCCTTTTTGTCCTCATATCATAGACTAAGACAAAAAAAAATCAACATTTAGAAAATGCTACTTCTTCCAAGCTTGGAAAATACTCAATGAAATGGTGCTCATTCTCATATATTTACCCTAAATGTATGGAAAGAAATGTGTGGGCAGAAGAAAACCAGAGCAATCATCATTTTGGAGGGAAGAAATTTAAATGTAATAAAACCGAACCAGTAATTGTTTTCTGCTTTGTTTTCATGATCTCATTATTTTCTGAGAAAATGAAGAGTAGACATTAGAGTTATCAGTGTTTGACATTCAGAACAAATCAGATTCCTTTAAATTCCTGACATGCCATTAAATACCACAGCAAATGTCTACCCTGGCATGTTATTCTGTTGTGTAAATAATGGCTAGGTGTAATTCTTTTTTATTTATACCCTGAAAAGTATTATTGAACCCAACAAGGGGAATTTAGCTATAAACAAAAGAAAGGCAGTGACAACTTCTTTGTAAATGAGAAGTATTGCTATAAACCCTGAGATGTGTCACCATCCACACCCTTCCCAAACGAAAGAGAATAAGGTCTTGAAATAAAACATCTGTATTTGCTAAAAAGAGGAGTTTAACGATTGCTGAAAGAAAACTGAAAGGCCATCTACTCAGACTGTGATGGAAAACATCCATTAAAACACCACCCCTTGTCAAAATTAAAAAGGCAATTCATTGCATATGCAGGGAAGTTCTTCAAGAGGTCTTCAAGTGAATAAATATACCTCACTGTATAACTGAATTCCATCCTCCATGTGAAACTCCCCACTAACAAAACAATTTTGTAGGAAGGAGGTACCAGCCAGTCAGGTTTCCCTGTATCCCCCTTACACTGCCAGGTAAGGAGCAATAGTCCTGGGTGTTGAGAACCAGACACACATCTCAGATGGACCTGTGATCCCTAGAGCCAGGCAGGTTATGCATTTTTAAAATAAAACAACTGTTAGTCAAAGGATGGACATCAGTCTGCTCTTTAAGACTGAGTGGGGATTTTTTGGATTTTCTTTTTTTTTTTTTTTCCCCACATCCTAATGAGCATACATTATAAGTAAATCAATGCCAATGTGAGGCGCACATGTGAAAGTTGAGATAAACTTACGAAGTAGCCTGTTCCCAAGCTGGAAGGAGCTGAACTCTGCAAGAAAGCATAGAGAGACAAAGTGGAAAATCAGCAACGGTTTTTAACACGTTCCAATCCACAAAACTCATTACCAGCCCTTCGCAGGCTTTTCATCACTACACCACATCGCTAGTGTACACGGCCCCTTGTCATCTGCTACTGATACAAACACCGTGTTGCTTAATTTTCCCCTTTGCATCTCTCAACAACTCAGAGATGCTAACGTGCTATTTACTGAATTCCAAGCTTCTGCGGTGGACGTAATTGCCAATTTATTTGACAGGCAGCTGGGTAATGAATTAATGATGGCATTTCGCCCTGCACTGAGACTAAACAGACATGCATCAGCCTGCCTCCCTGACTTGCTGACATTCAATGCCCTGGTCTCAAGCTACTCAGTTTTGTGGCCGCAAAGGGGCAGGCAAGAGGAAAAAGCCCAGACTGACTTGAAAATAAAAAGCCCAGGGGGTTTGGATGACTTTTCCAGTGTATGACCCACTTGCCAGTTTATTCCCTAAAGGTACCAGTTAGTACACACAGAGCGCGTTTCAAAAATGAGACATTTTGTAAACATAATTAGACTAAAATGCAAAGAATGTGTGGGGAAAGGGAGCAGTGGAAAGCACCATTTTTCTAGAGGTTTTAGTCACAAAAATGATCAATTTAGGCTTCCATAGTTCTCATACACACAGGGAACTACGAAGCAGTAATGCTAAAAGGTGTGCATGCAGGGCATCACTCACTTGGGGAAAGAGACACCCCCCAACACACAAATAACTTGGTTTGCGTTTTAAACTTGACTGTGCTTGTATGTTTGTTTCTTCTTTCCCCAAAACCTCTCATTACAGATTATTTAATTTTTAGTGTTCGCTATGAATAAGAGAGTCCCCAAATAAGCTTGAAACCAAAAGAATGCTAATGCTGAGGCAGTCTTCCGGTCTCAGCTAAGCATCTTTGCACCAGCAAGGCCTCTCCCAGGCTAGTTTGGGTTGCCTGTTACACCCTCCTTGCAGGGACCCAACTTCTGTGGCATTGCAGCAGTTACTCAGGTAACCTCTAACTCTTCCACCTAAAGTCCTGTCCCTGCTCTGTAAACCACAGGTAGCAGGGACCATCTGGTCAACTCATCATTGCTTTCCCAGAGCTTAGCTCAATGCCTTGTACACAGATATATTTAGTGTTTGTTGAGTTAATGTATAAATGAATAAATGAATGGACTGTATGCTAGAGGGGGAGGGGTGAGATGAAGTTAACAGCTCCAAAAATACAGCAGATATGATTCTTGATTTCATACTGGCTTTGAGAAAAAAAAAAAATACAGTTCTGTAAGTACAAACAGCATCTACATCAAACAAGGACAGTATTAGTATGCCAGGGCTTTCCTTTTTTTTTTTTTTTTTTTTTTTTGTCTTTTTAGGGTGGCACCTGCAGCACATGGAGGTTCCCAGGCTAGGGGTTGAATCAGAGCTGAAGCCGCCGGCCTATACCACAGCCACAGCAACTCATGATCCATGCTTCGTCTGTGATCTGCATCATAGCTCACAGCAATTCTGGATCCTTAACCCCTGAGCAAGGCCAGGTATCAAACCCACATCCTCATGGATGCTAGTTGGGTTTATTAACCACTGAGCCATGTGGAGAACTCCCAAGGCATTCTTAAATGCAGTTCCCAAAGCAAAACTTTCTTTCCCTCAGTGTTCCAGACAAGCTTGGGGGGATAAAGAAAACTAGATGAGTGATCCCGCACACTGGACTTGATTTCTAAAAATCCTGCTATGTTCTTGATCCTATAAACAGTGTGTAGGAAGAGCCACAGTAGTCATGTGGACAGCGCCTCAGAGCAGTGATTAGCCATGTGATGGCATCGCCCATTTTCCGCACCTGCACCCATCTGTGGAGCAGAGGAAGGCAAAGGCCAAGTTACAACTCCACCGGCCTGGTATCATGTCCCTGGGAGGTAAACTCATTTTAGGATGAATTACTCAGGGAGAGCATGAGGTGTGTTTATTTCAGTATTTCCCCCCTTTCTGCAAACGTATTTTATCCCCAAAGCAGAAGGACCCCTTCCAACCCACCTCCCCACCCCCACAGACATATCACCTTATTGTATACCAAAGAAAATTACAACCTTCAGGTCCAGGGAAGCTCTGTTATACTCATTTTGCATATATATTGTACATTACTCAGGGAGCTGGGTGGAGAAGAGGGCTTTGTTGTGCATATTTGTTCTGGCTATTGTTTATGCAGGTCTGACTGAATGAGGGAACAGTGGGTATCATTTCAATTTCTGATGTCAACATCAAATTACTTATTTAATTTCATGCCTAGCGAAGCATTGTATAGCTACACGCAGAATCATTTCACTTCATTTGTTATGCTGTGTTTTCGTGGCGATTGGCTTGCCTTCGAACTGACAGCTTTAATTACGACATGAATTTGATTGCACTGCCGAGGAATTAACATAATGCAACAAAGCATTTAAGCACCATGCCTTATAACACCTCCCCCCAACATGCACGCACAAACACAGACAGACACGTGAAGGAATACAGACATTAGATCCTCACGTACTCTGAAGGTCTGCTGGAGTTTCAGTATTTGCTAGAAAGCATATAGAACCTGAGAGTCAGAGGCCACCCACATTTACCAATGCACTGTACTTGCCTTTTTTTTTTTTTTAAAGCAGAAAATTATTTGTGGCATTAAGTTATAATTTCTAGACCTGGCAGAAAACTTCTGATCTACTTTGCCAAACGTCCATGGCATTGATATCTCCTCCATTCTACCTCCCTTCTCCACTATATTTTTGTTGGCTAGTTGCCAGCTCCCTTCAACCATCACTGGAGAATTTGAACAGAAACATCTCTGATGTAATGCGATTTCTCCTTGACCAGTACTATAAGCCCAAGAATCTGGGTATGGCTCTGTATTCAGTGGGACACTATTCCTGGTCACCAAAGGACCTGCACCATCAGGCAGAGGTGGAACACGAGTTTTGAGACCAGAAACAGGGTCTGATGGCTCAGGACACACATCACGTCCCTGAGGCCTTTCTATCCAAAAAGCTCAGAAAACTCTCAGTCATTTATACCCAACCTAAGTCTGTATCTAAATATAGTTGCAAATACTTAATAGCTTTAACATTTTTCAAACTCAGAAATTCCACGAACACCTGAAACCATGTGCCACAACAGATTAAATACACAAGAACAGAATAAATTTTTAAAAACAGCTTTTCTGTTGTTAGAAATGTATTGTTACCGATCTGTTTACAGAGGAGCATTTAGGGATTGTTATTGCTTTCTCATGTTATAAGAAGAGAGACAGACGCCAAGAGGTAAAGGCTTAGGAAAGCAGAAAGGTGGTGATGCCCTGACCACTGAACCATCAGATGGAATCAAGCTGATTTTAACTTTCTATGTTTCATTTATTCATTCATTTATTCATTCATTTATTTATTCATTTATTTATTTTATTTATCTGTCTCCTTGTCTTTTAGGGCCGCACCCACAGCATATGGAGGTTCCCAGGTTAGGGGTCTATTCGGAGCTGTAGCTGCCAGCCTATGCCAGAACCATAGCAATGCGGGATCTGAGCTGCATCTGCGACCTACACCACAGCTTAAGGCAATGCTGGATCCTTAACCCACTGATTGAGGACAGGGATTGAGCCTGTGTCCTCATGGATGCTAGTCGGGTTCATTAACTGCTGAGCCACGATGGGAACTGCTGTTTTCCCCCATTTATAATAAGAGGAAGGGTCTTCTGTTTTTCTTGCTTCGAGAGAGAAAGCATACTTGGCCCAAACTATACAGCAAAAGAAGTCATAAAATCTAGAAACGACTGTGAGTCGAAATGAGTTTGAAAAAAAAAAGGATGTTTTTAAAAATGCAACAAATTAGAGCATCCCTGGATTCAAAAGGTATGAAATAACACCATACACACTTATGCAGGCAAATATATCTGCTGAATAATGAAGAAGGCTTCATTCTTATATCTTCAAGTGGTAGAGTTGTCAGTTCATTCATATTTTTTTCCATGCAGTAGGTAGAAATGAGAGGAATACAGAGACTTGGAAAATAGAGTAAAAGAAAGCATTTAGCAGTTTGCATGAGAATATGAGGAAATTCTAGCCAGCTGGCTATCTGATATGTGATTTCCAGGCTCATTATACACTATCTCCTGTTGAACATGGTCTTTTCATTCTGCTAGAGTTGTTTTTTTTTTTTGCAGATTGACCAATGCTCCAGCAATCTCTGCAAATTACCCACCTCGATCTCATTATGTTGCAAAGGAGAACTTTTTCACAAACACACTCTGCCTCAATCTCCAAGCTACAAGGGCTGCAGGAATAGTAATGGGATGCACAATTGAAAGACATTTTCCAGGAAGGAGAATGCTCCTGCTGACATTCAAGTCTGCAAGTGGATATTCATTAAATGCTCATTCTACTCATTCCCACTGCCCCCCTCCTGACTTGCTTTCCATCTCTCTCTCCAAGTTATCATGAAGCTACTCATTAAACTCATGAAGTTAACATTTCTGTTTTAACCGCATACTTACAACAAAGGGTTTCAAAACTGATTATCTATCTAAAATAGATGTGCTCCCTTCATTAGAGATGGACCGAGAGGCCATGGCTACTATCGTGGCTCCCTAAATATGGGATGGATGTGTGCTCCACCCCTAAGAGGAAGATGTATGCTCTGACCCTAGGGCTTATTTAAATAGAATATTTTAAAATTCTTCCAAATCATCAGTCGTGTCTGACATCCTTGCCCACCCACCTCCACGTTATGCTTCTTTTCTCTCTTGGGAGTAAAAAGCAGAAGGATCATGCTAGGAATCATTTAGTCAAGTAGGTTTCTGACAGAGGTCACAAGACAAGCTTATTTATGTTTTCTGCAGTGTTTTAGAAAATAGTGACAATGAAAAGATTCTATAATCCTTTTTTTTTTTTTTGGTCTTTTTTTATGGCTGCACTCGCAGCATATGAAAGTTCTCAGTAGGGGTCGAATCGGTGCTGTAGCCGCCGGCCTATGCCACAGCCACAGCAACGCTGGATCCAAGCCGGATCTGTGACCTACACCACAACTCATGGCAATGCTGGATCCTTTAACCCACTGTTGAGGCCAGGAATCAAACCCATGTCCTTATGGATACTAGCTGGATTCGTTATGCTGAGCCACAATAGGAACTCCAGAACCCAAAATCTTAATCCTAAAATATCTGCCTTGGAGATAAGATTACTAATAACTTACAAAGGTGCAAAATACATTTAAATGGGGGTAATAAGGTACTAGTGGAACTCAAGTAAAAGTGAGGGAACAACTTGAAAAAAGTATCAGGGATGGAAATGGTCAATTCCAACTTGAATTTTCAACCCTCTGTTATAAACCACTTCAAATTGTTACCAGCTCTCATCTCTACTCAAAAGCCTTCTGGCTTTTTCCCTAATTTCACTCTTATTCTCATTTTTATCTGCAACAAATTAAATATTTTAATGTATAAATTATAACAACATTCCTTCTAACATCTGCCATAAACTTTTAAAATAATAACCTATACAGGAGTTCCTGCTATGGCTCAGCAGTAATGAGCCCTATTAGTATCCATGAGGATGCATGTTCAATCCCTGGTCTTGCTCATTGGGTTAAGGATCTGGCATTGCTGTGAGCTGTGGTGCACGTCACAGATGCGGTTAGG
This sequence comes from Catagonus wagneri, assembly GCA_004024745.2. Lineage (NCBI taxonomy): Eukaryota > Metazoa > Chordata > Mammalia > Artiodactyla > Tayassuidae > Catagonus > Catagonus wagneri. Next base: position 3,598,180 of record PVHT021183583.1, read on the forward strand.
ATCCTGCTTTGCTGTGGCTGTGGCATAGGCTGGCAACTGCAGCTCTGATTCGACCCCTAGCCCAAGAACTTACATATGCTGCAGGTGTGGCCCTAAAAAGCAATAAATAAATAAATAAATAAATAACCTAAACAGTGATTTAAATTCTGCCCCCTCCCCCCACCTAAAATGCATGCCTGCTCAGAACCTCAGAATGTGTCAGTGAGGGTTAATTTTATGCATCAATTTGACTATGCTACAAAGTACCCAGATATTTGGTCAAACACTGTCCTGTGTATTACTCTGTTTTGGGGTGAGTTTAACATTTAAATCAACAGGCTGAGTAAAGCATACTACCCTCCCTAATGTGGGTGGGCCTCATCCAATCAGTTTAATAGAACAAAAGATTGATGCACAGAATGAGAGGGAATTCTTCTGTCTGACAGCCTGCCAGCTGTGCCTACAATTTTTCCCTGCCTCCAGACTCAAAGTGAAACACAGACTTTTTCAATCTTTCTGGTTTTCATGCTTCTTGACTCAGTGGAACTAACCATCAGCAATCCTGGTACCATTTTGCTGAGTGCATGTCTTGGGACTTGTCAGCCTCCATAACGGTCTATACATCCTACGGGCTCTGCTTCTCTAGAGAACCCTGACTGTACAGTGACCTTGCTTGGAAACAGGGACTTTGCAGAGGTAATTTAAGTTGCAGTCATACTGGGTTATAAGGTGGGCCCTAAATCCAATGACTGCTCTCCCTAGAAGAAGAGAAGAAGACACACAGAGCTATAGAGGAGAAGCCCATGTGAAGACAGAGGCACATCAAAGTGCTGCCTCTGTAAGCCAAGGAACACCAAGGATTCTGAGCAGCCAAGGATTCAGAAGCCAGGGGAGGAAAGGAAGGACTCTTCTCTGGAGACTTCAGAGAAATCATGGCCCTGCTGACACCTTAATGTTGGACTTCTAGTCTTAAAAACTGTGAGACAATAGATTTCTGTTGTTTCGAGCCATCTAGTTTGTGGCCATTCATTACAGCAGCTCAGGAAACAAATACAGTATCCAGCTTTCTTTCCAGGGACAATTAGACAAGATATGACCAGCCCTCATGCTCTTTCACTCCAGCCACACTGGCCTTTTCTCTTCCCCTCAAGCACGTCAAGACTGTTCCTGTGACTCAGAGCCATATCTAGTCGCACCTGTTGCCCACATGCTCTTTCTTCCTTTTCGTTACTCATCACCTACCCAGCAGGCCTAATCCAATCACCCCAGTGAGAGTGGCAACACACATACTCTGTCAGCCCTCACTTCTGTTTTGCTTACTTCATACAATGGATTACATCAAAAATAACATTGTCATTTGCTCACAGGTTTACTGTTTGCCTCCCCCATGAGAGAAGAAATTTCATGGGGGCAGACGTTTCACCTCGTTCACCGCTCAACCTCAAGTGCCCAAAAACTACACCTGCCACTAAAAGGTATTTCGTAAATATTTCTGGACAATCACAACACTGACATATCCAAGAAAACACAGAAAAATATGATACAGGAAAGGAAAAAGGCATAAACAAACTGGTAGGGAAAAGAAAAATCTGGCAAAAGTAGAAAAGGTAAAGAAAAGGGAAAAGAATGTTAACAGACTGTCACAGATCTGGATTAGATTTTCTTCTTAAATACAGGGACGTTCATCGATGGTGTGGCCTGTGTCTGCTGGTGGGAAGAATGAGGCTAAGACAGATGTTTGTAGGGATGGATGGATGACGGCATGGTGGGACAGGTAAGGCAAGAAAACCTCAAAACCTGGGAGACTCAGGATAGGAGAAGGGGCCTCTCAAGAAGCAGTGGAAGAAATCCCTCAAGTGTGATCATATTAAATGGACTACATCGCAACAGAACAACGAGATGGAGAAATGCATAGCACAAGACTTACTAGAATTTCATCGCTTTTCATCTAATTTCTGAAACGTTTCAATTCCTTCAATATCTTGAACATTTTAAAACATCTTAAAATATCTTTCTGCCTTTTCCGAATTAAAATCCTGGCCCCACGTTCTTTTAGACAATGGAGGCAGAGCCACGTACTCAACTGAATAAAGCATTAAAGAAGCTTTCTCCCACAGGGTGATAGGAAGAGTTTGCTAGGAGGAAACTGAAACTGGGGCTGGAAGAAGGAAAAGGGGGGAAAAAAAGACAAGAAGACAAAAGAAACAAAAACAGGAAGATTTGAAAATGTGTATTATTTAAGAGAAAAAGAGACAATGGTCCAGAAGCAACAAGTATAAGGTACAAACATAGGGTAAAAGAGGGAGAGAGGGGGATGAAGAGATAGCTTCATACTTCCTAGAGGTAGGCTCTGCTTACAGCCCTGAAGAGTACAGACTTTGTCCAAAGGTTTTTTTTTTTTTTTTTAAATGGATGTATGCACGGCATATGGAAGTTTCTGGGGCCAGGGACTGAATCCAAGCTGCAGCTGCACAACACCGGATCCTTTAACCCACTATGCTGGGCTAGGGATCAAACTTGCACTTCCACAGCAACCCAAAGTGCTGCAGATAGATTCTTACCCCACTGTGCCACGGTGGGAATTCCCAAAGGACTTTTTTTTTTTAATTGAAGTCTAGTTGGTTTACAATTTTGTGGTTAATATATATACATTCTTTTTTATATTCTTTTCTACTTCGGTTTATCATAGGATATTGGATATAGTCCCCTGTGCTGCATAGTAGGACCTTGTTGTTTATCCATCGCATATGTAATAGCTTGTATCTGCTAACCCCAAACTCCCAGTCTGTCTCTCCCCCACCACCCCTGCTCTGGCAATCGCTAGTCTGTTCTCTATGTCTGTGAGTTCATTTGCATCATATTTAGATTCTGCATAGAAGTGATATTATATGGTATTTGTCTTTCTCTTTCTGACTTACTCCACTTAGTGTGATAACCTCTAGGTCCACCTCTGTTGCTGCAAATAACATTATTTCATTCTTGTTATGACTGAGTAGTATTCCACTGCATATGTGTATCACATCTTTATCCATTCATGTGTCAATGGACAATTAGGTTGCTTCCATGTCTTGGCTATTGTGAATAGTACCACGATACTGGGGGTGCATGTATATTTTTGAATTATCTGTGTAATAAATGATGAGGGCATCTGAAGCATCAGTGTGTCAAGGAGAGGATAATCATAGCCAAATACCTCTTCAGAAATAAAGTTAGTAAATAAAGGAGAGTGACTAAGTAAACAGGATAAGTAAGACGGAGGAAGGAACATAGCTTGATTTTGAAGATCCTAGTTCGGATCCAGTATGGAGACAGGAAAATAAGAGATAGTTCAAATTTGAGAATAAAAGGTAAGGAGACATAGAATAATAAGGATTTTATTTGGGAGGAAGAATGGTTTTGAGATAAGCAGAATTGACTATCACAATGGAATTCAAATTAGAAAGAATAGAGAAGGCTGCTAAGGTAAGCTATAAATTTGATGCAAAAAGAAATGGAATAAATATTTTTGAGCACAGTGGATATGCCAAGAATTGTAACAGGATTCAAACACATAGTACCAGGTAAACTTTAAAAGAAATAAAGTAAATGAAATGATCCCCATTTCACAGATAAAGAAACCAGATCTGGAGAGGTCACTTTTTTTGCTCAAGGTCACATGGAATATAAATAGCAAAACAGCTACTGGCTATTGTCTCTTTGTAACAAAAGCCCATGATCATTTCAAAATTTTAGACTTTGTTTTACTTACTAAGTTTTTAACTAGGTATAGCCTCTGAGTTTTGACAAATTCCTCAGTTACAAAATTCTGTATAAATCAAAAGCAGTATTTTCCCCCTTGAATAACTCATCATGAATATTTATATATTCAATTATTCCCCTTAACTTTTTCCTTAGTGGCTAATCTAAACAAGTTACCCTGTCTCCTTGATGTGGACAATCTGAGAGACCTTGTAGACTATTATTCCCTCGTAGCAATGTAGTTTGGGGAACGTCATTTAGAAAAGCCAAACACATTTGGTATAAGCTTTACCCATGAGTCAAATTCTCCAGCCACATTGGAATTCTTTATTCTAACTCTTTTTGTCTGTCCAATTAAAAAAAAACAAAGCTGGAATAATACAGTTATCTTGATTAGCTGCACTTGAGAATAAGTTTCAACTGCCAAAGCTTCTAAAAATATCAGTAAAATGAGTGGAAGACATAAGGCTTTAAGGGATTTTATCTCAGCTGAAAATCCAGAGTGGGCATTATAGACTAATAGGGACCAAATTCACTCTCCCCACCTTAAGGAGCTGAAAAACTAGATAAAATATGTGAAAAAAAAGGGGGGGTTTTAAAAATTAGGCAATAGGTAGTCAGGACAGGGATCACAAAGAGACAGAAAGCAAATGAGATAATTCTTATAATTGTTCTAGGTTACTTCCTGGAGAAAGTTTTCATGCCACGGGAAGGTGGTTGGAAGTGACCCAGGTGGGGCCCAGAAGAACCCCTGTGTTGACAAGATAGAGAGTTGATAGTCAAAGAAAGTCAGGTAACCTGGAATTTGCAAAGCAGAGGATGGAATGACAGAGAAGTTCAAGTGAGAGAATCAGGAAACCTACAGAACCTGAGCCCGTATCATCATACCGGTGGGAGAAAAGTACCAAAGGCAAGAGAAAAGACTACTGGAAAGGAGAAGGCATAATGGCTGCCAGAGCTAACAGAAGACATGGAATAACTGGCACCCCCATGGCCACAGTGGAAAAACCTTGTGACACGCATCAGGAATTAGGCAGAGTATTTAGTACTGGGGAAAAATGAGCTTTAGCCTAAAGGCTGTTCTGGATGTTCCAACCAGAAAAGCATAAAAGCAAACATTAGAAAAATTTAAAATATTATTTCCAAGTGGCTTAGTTCCATCCCAGAACAAAGCTCAAAGATATTTATGGAAACCAAAAAATATCCAGCACTCAACAACAAAAAAAATTCACAATGTTTGGCATCAACAAAAAAGTGTCAGCCATGCAAAAAAGCCAGCAAAATACAATCCATAATGAGAAAAATCAGTCAGTAGAAAGAGACCCAGAAATGACATAAATGACACAATTAGTAGATTAAGGACATTAAAACAGCTAATAACAACTATTTTCCATATGGCCAAAAAAGTAATGAAAGCACAAGCATGGTGAGGAGAGAAATGGAGATATTATTTTAACAACCAAAAACCAGTAATGGTCTTGAAATTTATCTCATTCTCTGACAGCCATTAAAATAATTACTAATTCTCTTTAAAGAAAAAACGGGAGGCTCTTTATTCTTTAAAATACCACGTGGGTAGATACTGCCTTGATACCAAAAAGCTTGATTTGCCAAAGGCTTTCAACACAGATTTTTTATTTTATTTTTTCTTGTCATTCTCTTTTTAAAGTAAATTATGGTTAATTTACAATGCCGTGCTAGTTCCAAGTATACAGAAAAGTGCTCCAGTTATATATTTATACCTATATATTCTTTTTCAGTTTATTTTCCATTATAGGTAATTACAAGATATGAGTATCTTGTGCTATAAAGTAGATCCTTGTTGTTCATCTATTTTATATATAGTAGTCTATATTAATCCCAAACTTCTAATTTATTTCTCCCTGTTCCCCTCCCAGTATCCCCTTTGGTAACTATAAGTTTGTTTTCTGTCTGTGCATCTATTTCTGTTTTGTAAGTAAGTTTGTCTGTATCATTTTTTTTAAGATGTTTATTGTCTTGAGGAACTGCCACGCTGTTTTCCACAATGGCTATACCATTTTATATTCCCATTAGCATGAAATTCCCACTACAGAATTTCAATTTCTCTATATCTTTGCCAAGGCTTGTTATTTTCCTTTTTTAAAAAAAAAAAAGTATAACCATCCTAGTAGCTGTAAAGTGGTATCTCATTATGGTTTTGATCTTCATTTTTCCTAATGCCTATATTGATATACATCTTTCATGTGTTTACTGGACATTTGTGTATCTTCTTTGCATAAAAGTTCATTCAGGGTCTTTGCCCATTTTTGAATTTGGTTGTCTGTCTTTGTGTTGTTGAGTTTAGAAGTTCTTTACATATTCTGGATACTAAATATTTGCTAGTTATAAGATTTGAAAATATTTTTTCTCCCATTCCATAGATTTTCTTTTAATTTTCCTGATAATGCCCTTTGATGCACAAAAGTTTTTAATTTTGTTGAAGTCTAATTATTTATTTTCCCTTTTCTTGCTCATGCTTCTGATGTCATATCTAAAAATCCACTGCCAAGTTCAAGATTTACACACGTGTTTTTTTCTAAAAATTTTATGGTTTTAGACCTTATATTTAGGTCATTGATTCACTTTGAGTTTTTGTTCATAGTGCAATGCAGGTGTCCAAATTACTCTTTTGCATAAGGAAATCTAGTTGTCCCAGCACGACCTTTTGAGGAAAAAGTTCTTCCCCAATTGAATGGATGTACAACTCATATTAAAAATCAGTTGGCCATAGATGTGTGGGTTTATTTTGAATTCTCAATTCTACTCTATTTGAATATACGCCTACCCTGATGTCAGTATAATATAGCTTTGATCACTGTAGCTTTGTAGTAAGTTTTGAAATTGGGAAGTGTGAGTCACCTAGCTTTGTTCTTCTTTTTCAATTGTGTCGCCTTCTAGGTGCCTCGTGCCGTAACAGATGAACCTGAGTATCTGCTTTCCTGTTTTTCCAAAAAAGGATATTGGAATTTTCATGAGAATTGCATTGAATCTGTAGATTGCTTTGGGTGGTATTAATATCTTAACAACATTCAGTGTTCTTATCCATGAACACAGAGTACCTTTTGCCAATTTACTTTGATCTAACAGAAAGTGAATTCAGGGAAACCAGTAAAAAGACATCAATGACTACAGTGCTCTGGTGCCCTGAACTAATAAGGCTTTCATTTCTCCACTCTGTGATGAAATTATGATTAACTAATCCTGGAATAATTTCCAGGGTGAATATTATCTTGGATTAAAAGCAAAACAAAATTTCAAAACAACTACTTAAGTATTAAGTATTATTAACAATTTAGATAAGAAATGTTATAACATTCTAGGTATGCATACAACTATGTAATAATAGTTTTACTATTATAATTTATAGCTCAATCACAAAGTTAATGAAACATATAAACACACAAATATTCTTATACATATACTTTTACTCACAAAAGACAGTGTTCTTTATTTATATAATTGATATTATAGCATATTAAAAGAAGAGGTGATTATAACTAAGATATTAAGAATATTACAGAAATATTATACTTTTGTTTATTCCACTTAATTCTTGTAAGAATTTAGGGGTTCATACATCAAATCACCTAAATCTAATAAAACTTCCTGAGAGGTACAGGAAGATGGCTGTGTTTGGTGGTTATCCAGCTTGGTTGATGGAGAAATGGACAGGGGATTATTACAGAAAATGATTCAATGTACTATTATATTGGTCTCCAACCTTTTATGGCTATGGGCACTTCTCTGTAAAAACAATGTTTGGCGTATACCACCCTAAGATATCTGTGCTCCTCAAGTATATGCAAACTTATTTAATCTCTACTCTCTACTTATTTAATTGAATATGAGTAAAGTTTAATTTCTATTTTTTAGACAAAAAATACCTAATAATATTGTTTTATGCAATACACTGGATTATCTTGTACACCATAATAAAGAAAACTACTTTGAGGAATAAAAAAAGAGGAAGACAAAAGGTGAAGGTTTTTGATCCTTAAGATACATCCTAACTCTGCTGATTCTTGAAATTCAGAGATTTGAATCACTGTCTCATTCTTAAGCCAAAGCAATCTTGAGAAAGACAAAGCTGCAGTATCACGTTCACAGACTGGAAATTATACTACAAAGCTACTGTAAACAAAACAGCATGGTACAGGCACAAAAACAGACATATAGACCAATGGAGTAGAACAGAGAGCTTGGAAATGAACCCACACTCATATACTCAATTAATCTATGACAAAGAAGGCAAGAATATATGATAGAGAGAAGACAGTCTCTTTAATAAATGGTTTTAGAAAAACTGGACAGCTAAATGCAAAAGAATGAAATGGTACTACTTTCCACACTATATGGTACATATATTAAATGTATTAAAATTTTAATATAAGAGCTGAAACAATAATACTACTAGACGTAAATAGGCATTAATCTCTTTGACATCAGTCTTAGCAATTTATTTTTGGATATACCTCCTTAGGCAAGAGCAACAAAAGCAAAAGTAAACAAATGGGGATACATCAAAACTAACGAGCTTTTTTCACAGGGAAGGAAACTATCAACAAAACAAAAAGGAGTTCCCACTGCAGCTCATGGGTTAAGAACCTGACATAGTATCTGTTAGGACGTGAGTTCAATTCCTGGCCTTGCTCAGTGGGTTAAGGATCTGGAGTTGCTGCCACCTGCTCTGTAGGTCATAGACAGACTCAGATCCAGTGTTGCTGTGGCTGTGGCACAGGTCTGCAGTTACAGCTCCAATTAGACTGCTAGCATGGGAATTTCCATATGCCACATGGGCTACCGTAAAATTAAAAAAAAAATTGTTTTATCAAAAAATTAGGGCGTTCCCGTCATGGTGCAGTGGAAACAAATCTGACTAGTATCCATAAGGATGTGGGTTCGATCCCTGGCCTCACTCAGTGGGTCAGGGGTCCAGCACTGCCATGAGCTTTGCTATAGGTCATAGATGCGGCTTGAATCCCTGCATTGCTGTGGCTGTGGCATAGGCTGGCAGCTCTAGCTCCGATTTGACCCCTAGCCTGGGAATTTCCATATGCTGCGGGTGCAGCCCTAAAAAAAAAAAATTTTTTTTTTAATTAAAAAAGCTCCACTTGACTTTAAAAAAAGTCATCTATTAAATGGGAGAAGATATTTGCAAAGGACATATTTGATAAGAGCTTAATATATAATATATATAAAGAACTTATATAAATCAATATCAAACATTAAATAAGCTGATTAAAAAAATGGACAGAGGACGAAAATAGACATTTTTTAAGACATACAGATGGCCAACAGGCTCACAAAGGGTACTCAGCATCATTAATCATCAAGGAAATGCAAATCAAAACTAAAATAAGATGCCACCTCAAACCTGCTTAGAATGGCTGTTATGAAACAGACAAAAATAGCAAGTGTTGGTGAGAATGTGGAGAAAAAAGAAACCCCGTGCACTGTTGGTGGGAATGTAAATTGGTGCAGCCACTCTGGAGAACAGTGTGGAGATTTCTCAAAAAACTAAAAGCAGAGCTACCATATGATCCAGCAATTTTATTTCTGGGCATTTATTCAAAGAAAACAAAAACAGTTATTCCAAAAGTTACAGGTAGGAGTTCCCTGGTGGCTCAGAAGGTTAAGTGTCATTACTGCAGTGGCTGAAGTCACTGCTATGACGTGGGCAGGTTTGATCCCTGGCCATGCTGTGGGCGTGGCCAAAAAAGAGACACACATCCCTGCATTCATTGAAGCACTGTTTAAATACCAAGCTAAGGAAGTAACCTAAATGTCCATCAATAGATAAACAAAGAAGATGTGATACAGAGACACACAGCAACCACACACACACACACACACACACACACACACACACACACGGAAGATTATTCAGCCATAAAAAAGAATGAAATCTTGTCATTTGCATCAATATGAATGGACTGGAGAGTATTACACTAAGTGAAATAAGTCAGAGATAGGAAGATTTTATTTCACTTATATGTGCAATCTATAAAACAAAACAAATAACAAACGAAACAAAACAGAAACAGACTCACAGATAAGGAGAACAAACCAGTGGCTGCCAAAGAGGAGGGAGGTGGTTGTGGGCAGACAATAATCAGTAAAGAGAATGAAGAAGTACAAACTACCAGCTATAAAATACGTCATAGGGATGTGCTGTACACACAGGGAATACAGTCAGTAATATGGTAACAAACCTGCATGGTGACAGCTGAAAACTGGATTACTGTGATCATAATGTATAAAAATAGCAAATCATTATATTTACACCAGAAACTAATACAATACTGTATATTAATTATAATACAATTTAAAAAGAAAAAAGAAACATGCTTAGAATCCTGAAGTTGCCATCTGTGGTGACTGAAGAGTACTAGGAAGGAAAGAAGGAAGGAGAGAGGTAGGGAGGGAGGAAGGAGAGATGAAGAGGAGAGGAGAGGGGAACTTATGAAAAGAGAGAAGAAGAAAATCCCTAAACTGAGTATGCTAACCACAAATGGGAAAAATGGTATTTCTGGGAACGCTCTTCAATGGTTATCCAAGTTATTTTTTTTTTAGCAACAGTGGAATTATTTTCTTCCCCTAGTAAATTCTTTTGCAAATAAACCAAATCAATTTAGGGGAAAAAAAAAAAAAAGAATACCACTTCTCAATTTGTTAATGTTCCTTTCATGGTATCACTACTAGAAATTTCCCCCCACTTGATCTACTTTAAAGGGAAGTTTTAAAATGTTGCTTTCAGGTGCAAACATGGGCCAAGAATACTGTTATAAGGACACATTAGGGAAGGATGCAAGGGGGCCCAAAGAGGGCCAGGTTGTTCTCAGGCGTGGTTCTCTGCCCTGCTGGTGCACAGGAGGCTGGTGAGTAGTGACAGTTGAGTCTAGAAAGCTGACAGACCCCTCTAGAGGTATGGTGCGTCCTTAGGAGGGCTTTTCCTCCAGAAATCAGTCAGGACATTTAATTCTTTCCCTTGCCAAGTAAGTAGCTGGTTAGTCATCCCTTCCAAAAAGAATGAAATGACAGGAAGGGGTTGTTACCAATCTCACAGGTGAAGAAATTACAAAAAGCCCAAAGTTAAATGTCATATGTGGTAGCACTGCCAGGCTGCTTTCATTTGAAACACTGATAATAGAAGTATCGCTTCCCTTTGAAATCTGTTGTTTCTAAGATGACAAATACTCCCACCAACCTTATAATCTGTTGAAACGCATTTTTGGCCAAGCTAGACAATGAAATGAAGCAAGGCTCAACCGTGTATATGCCAATAAAGGGTGAAGGGTAATGTTTGGATATTTACAAAGAGATATGAAGGGATGAGATCATAGGGAAACTGAAATTGGACCCAAGGGATGTGTGGTCTAGTGGTTTTGCTTTTTTTTACTTACATCGCTGAGTCTTTCCCGAGAGCTGCTCCTGTGGAAGCCCTTGGATTCTCCGCTGGCACTTTCACTGTCACTGTCCCTGCAGCTGTTCTGCCCTGGCTTGAGCTGAAGGAAAAAGAAAAGAGGGAAAAAAAAAGTGTCAGTGGTCTTTTCAACAACTGCTCCTTCACCCCCAGGCTTTAAGTCCTGTCGAAAGTGAACAATTTGGAGTCCCGTGGTGGCCCAGTAGTAACGAACCCGACTAGTATCCATATAGACACAGGTTTGATCCCTGGCTTCACTCAGTGTGTTAAGGATCCAGTGCTACCATGAGTTGCAGGGTAGATTGCAGACATGGCTCGGATCCTGAGTTGCCGTGGCTGTGGGATAGGCCGGCAGCTACAGCTTCGATTTGATCCTAGCCTGGGAACTTCCATATATGTGGGTGAAGCCCTAAAAAGACCAAAATTTTTAAAAAGTGAACAATTTAAGGTCCTGATCCTGAGCATTTTTCTCAGCTCCTGAATAGCGCCAGGCAAGATGACACAGAAAGAAACATGGTGGATAGAAAAAGCAAAACCTTTACCACAAAATGTCAATGTAGATAAAAGGCCTGGGCAAGCCCTAAATCAGCACTTGAAATATCTAACAAACATTCATGAATCCTGGAAGGTCCTCTTCCCTCAGATTTTTCCTCTGTTCCATTGTATATTTCTTGTCAATAAGAGAAAGACCAAAAACACTGAATGAGCTAAAGCCAGGTTACACCAACTATGATTTCTCATCTTATTTCTTCTGTATTCTTCTGGAAAAAAAAAAAAGAAAAAGAAAAAAGAAACAACAAAACAGATGAAAAAACAAACTTTTCTTCTTCTAGGAGAAAATCATGAGATTCTGTACATTATCCTTTTATCACTGGAGAGACAATGATTATGTTTTTTAAGGTAATATTCCGGAACTCTCCTGTCAGATATTTTAAAATAGCGAATTAAGACCTACAGCTTAAGTAAATTAAGCCTGTATCCATTCAACAAATAGGTATCAGGTGCCACATTTGAGCCTGATAGTAATAACTTGGAGATATGGTGCTTGACTAAATTAAAGTCTCTGATCTTCAAAACTTACATTTTAGTTGTTTCTACACATTTTCCCAGATCCAGTTTTCATGTTGAGGATATTCTACACATTACCCAGATTGGATTTTTCCATTCAAAATGAACAAACACACAGAACTGTAAACCATTAATCTATATAAGACCATGAGTCAACTGCACATGGACCATTATTCTATGATGCTATCACCAACCACATCTGCTGAGAACCCAAGCAATTTGATGCAGGTTACAAGACAAAGTCCCTTTACAATGTTCTCAGTCTAGCAAGAAAAAGACAGTGGAAGACCAATATATATATAAATATATGTATGTGTATATGTATGTATGTATATATATATATGTGTGTGTGTGTGTGTATATATATATATGTATATATATATATATACATATATATATACACACATATATATATATATATCAACACAAGGAAATACACACATGCTAAATGAAAACAAAAAAAGAGCCAGTGATGTTAGGAGGAAAGGTGATTTCTGAAGTCTTGGATTTTAAAAGCAGATCGAGCTCACATGGCTGAAAAGAGAGGAATAGACACTCTTGAAGGAAGAAAGGCAGAAAGAAAAGGCAGGGGAAGCAACATGCTAGGAAATGATCTGAAGGATTCTCATCTGAAAGAGACAGTTCCTTGGGGGTGGAAATAGGGAGAAAATGTAGAAAGGGGTTCACGGATCAGAGCACGGAATGCCTTAAACAAACCCAAGCACCATATTTCTTGGTAGGAGGGAACTTCAGACAGCAGAACAGGAAACGGGCAGCAATACTTATGCCTGCAGGTTTTCCTGTGGCTCTGAGGCCAAAGGGGAAGATGAACCAAGATGAATGAAGAATGAATCCGAATCAGCTTTCCTTGTACCTTAATCTACCTCGTTAAAGCCTGTAGTTCAGACTTGACTTTTGGCCATACCATCTAATCAGCTATCCCCAAATCCCCACTATATAGAGAGTACTCCTTTTTTTTTTTCTTGATTTCAACCTTTCTACAAATCCGCTTTTATCGCTTTCTTCTAAAATCCCTTTCTCCAGGAAGTCTTCTTTAATGGAGACAAGAAAAATGATGCTAATTTTACTTCGTATCCTCCTGAGCCCTTAAGAACTTATTTTCTTCCTAAGTTACTGCTAAACCTGCTAATTCTAAATTAATTCATATGTGAGCTATATGAGCCTTTTCTTATTACTATGGAATAAAAGTTCAGAATATTGTCATTGTCCTCAAGTTTTCATTTTTATACTTGTAATAAAGGGGAGTTTAATCTAAAATGAACATCACTTCCTCTCAATTTCCTGAACATACCCTGTCCATTTCTGCCCTGTACTGTTTTACAGTAGATTTCCTCAATCTGGAATGCTCACTGTCGCTTTCTCCGTGCTTTTCAGGTCAAGATTTTTTTTAAGCTCAGATAGTAACTCTTCCACTATGGTTTTTGAAGATCACTTTTCTTTGTACATTTATTTTTTGACATATACCTTCAAAGTCTAGCTAACATCTCACTATTTAATGCTCCTTCTAATTAGGATACATTTTCAAGTTTTAAAAGGCATTCATTAAATATATTTATACTGAAAATAAAATCTATATGTGGAGTAGGCCCTTCAATTCAAAAGCGATGTCAGAACTCTTATCTCACTGGACCTCTGAGTTAAACAGAGGCAGGTCAAGCTAACTCTAGTGAATGGATGAAGAAACAAATAGCAGAAATGTGCTCGGAATTAGGCAAGAGATCGAGGGCTAGCCCCATGTTTTCCCTGCCTACTGCTCTCCATTTTCATCCCTAGTGCCTGTTTAGACGTTTACATTTAACTTGGAAATAAAGACTCAGTGGCAGACTAGCATTCTCCACAGAATATATCTTCAACACATCTGTGGAACCGAAATGCATTCACAAAGAAAGAAATCTTACTAGGCAATATCTGAACAAGAGATGTTTATAAAAACTACTTAGATGAGAAATAAACATCTAGCTGGGAATTAAGGGCATAAGAATGTCACAATTTTTACTAATGTGCAACTGGCTTAACAAAATCTAGACGTTGTGTTTGGGTCTTTTCCATGTTTCTTCCATGAAGGAAAATGATGAATTCAACAAGGCCCAACAAGAGACTCCACTGGCCCTGATATAAATTACCTGACTAAATGTTGAACTAGGCTAAGGGCAAAACCCAAGAACAACTGAGAGGAAGCAGCTTACTAGCTTTTCCTGTGTCCTGCCAGCAAAAGCACTTCACTGAATTCTCTTCGGAGAGTCTTATATAAAATCCACCCCCACACTACCCCTTTCTCTTCCAAAGCCAGGCTCAAGTTTAAAGGAAATTTAGGATTTTAAGCTGTCAGACAGCTCAATATTTCAAAGGAACAGACTGACTACAGTAAGTACTAAAGCTAAACCACCAGATTTCAGGCAAAGAAGTATTCCTTCCTAATCCCACGAATACGTTTAAAAGTGGCATTTTCAAACACATCCAGTGGATCATTTGGGGTAGCATAACTAACTCAGAGGTTGTAATCCTGCACCTGAAATGCCCAGCTATTACCTACAACCAAGAGACATTACAAAGGCCAGGTGCTGGCTTAAACATTCAAAGACCTAAGAAAAATCAATCTGCCTGCATTGATGTATCCTAGCATCCACGGCGACTCTGTTACAAAAAGTTTTTACTACAAATGATAGAACAAAATTTTTTTTACTATCAGCCTTTCAGATACAGCCAGGACCTCATTTATTTAGAAATTACTGCAATTAACTCTTTAGTTCCAGAATTTCTTCCCATCAGAATATTACATAATTTAGGAATCAGAACTTAAACAAAACAAACTAAATGACTGGAAGCTAGCTAGCATCTGGCATGAGTGGCAGTAATTCTATCAGTAAGATTAACATTTTATAAAATATAAGAAGCCCAGTTTGTTTTCATTAGATTTCATTGTCAACAATATATTTTCCAAACTCTGAAACTGCGTTATTGTTACAGAGTTAACTGCTACTAATGGCTAATTAGGAAAATAATGATCCATGGTATTATCATAGCTAATGAACATATAACAGTCCCATCACCCTGGACCGAGGCAAGGTGGAGCAATTCTGTGCATATCTGCCAAGATTTGTGAGCCAGGCTACGTCATTCTTTTCAGATTGGTAAGAGGAGTTCCAGCAATTTGCCAGATGTTCAGAAGATGGCATCGGCCCTACCGACAAAATTCACAAAAGGATAAAGTATGTGGAGAAGATACCTCTGCCTAGAACTCTAGAGGAATAAGGTGAATCATGCAGCGCAATGCAGGAGAGAATCCAAAATTAATCTCCTACCGGGGTTTTGGTTCCTCAAAGTAGCATAAATCTTTTTTCAGATGAGTGAGCCTTTGTGTAGGGATCTAAATGAGCCCTACACAACATTTTAAAAAGGTGCTCCTGAGCACAGAATTTTCTTTTATTCAGTGAAATTTTATAATATACCTTCACTAGCATCAAAGCAGCAAGTATTTAATCTTATAAAAATGTTGCTTTATTTTTTCCATATAAAACTATCCCTAATTGGAGAAAGTTTCATAGAATGAGTGGCATCTGCACTGCTATTTCTTAGATTTTAAAAGGTACTTCACAGAAGAGGCACAGGATCAAAGTAAATAATTTAATGAAAAGGCTGACACATCAAAACAGGCTAACAAAATAATCACTACAAAAAAATACAAAGTTAAGCGGAAAAAACATTTTCTTAAGAAATAAATAATATATTTAAGGTACAATAACAAATTACTCCAGAAAGAAAAAAATTAAATTCTGGAAACCAAGGTGGTGCAAAGAATTTGTGTAAAATTTCTCTGGGATCATCAAATTAGAAGTTATCTTGTTATTGTCTTCAATAGTTAGAGAAAGAATTTTAATAATTTAGTAAGATTTTGCAATCTTAAAGTTAACCACTAGAAAAACTTAGATACTAAAAATACTTGTTTTCCAAGTCGCTATCAAATGTAAAATAAATTAAAATCATAATAGAGAAGTGAAGAGAAAAGGGGAATAGCAAGAAAGTAAGCGTGTAACTAAGTATAATATACATGGATTATACTCCCCTTTTTAAAAAAAAAGTCAAGGACATCTAGTTTATATTGAATAAAATGAACAAACCAGGAGTTTCCGTTGTGGCTCAGCAATAATGAACCCGACCAGTATCCACCCCGGCCTCACTTAGTGGGTTGAGGATCAGGCTGTGAGCTGTGGTATAGGTTGTAGATACAGTGGCCCGGATCTGGTGTTGCCGTGGCTGTGGCAGAGGCTGGCAGCCAGAGCTCAGATTCAGTCCCTAGCCTGGGAACTTCCATAAGCGGTGGGTGCAGCCCTAAACAGACAAAACATAAAAAAATAAAGTTATTTGTTAGTTACTCTTAAATTTTAAAAGAGAGAAAAAAGACAAAACATTATAAATAAATGTTTAAAGTTATAAGCCAAAGATAGTCACCTTATAGTGAT
This sequence comes from Catagonus wagneri, assembly GCA_004024745.2. Lineage (NCBI taxonomy): Eukaryota > Metazoa > Chordata > Mammalia > Artiodactyla > Tayassuidae > Catagonus > Catagonus wagneri. Next base: position 3,614,890 of record PVHT021183583.1, read on the forward strand.
AAAAGGTATAATCCTTACCTCTTACACTTCTGTTCTTTATACTAAAGTGTTAGGATATAAACCTTGATATCTCAATACACAAAGTAAAAAATATTTTAAGAAATAAAGGAAATCAACAGGAGTTGGGGAATTGGAGCATGTTACTAATCAGAGAGGAAAAAAACAATACAACAGAGAAGGACATTAAGAGGTTAAAGACTGTGACTTAGGTAATCCACAATCAATCTGGTAACTTATAGAGACCACATCTTCTACAGCATCCATGGCTCATTAACAAAAACTAAAGATGGACTAGGCTGCAAACGATACCAGAATTTCAAAACGTAAAAACTACATGAAAAACCTTCTTGATGATAAAAATTAATGACATTTAAAACTGAGTATCTGTATCTAGAGATTTCTCAGAAAAATTTTAAAGACAGTTAAAAAATTCTCTCTACAATTATAATTGTCAGAGAGAAAATCACAAGTACACCATTTAAAAATTAAGGACATGAAAATTACAAATATGAAAGGAAAATAATTTATAAGATATGTAAAATCTATGCTAGGGTTTAACTCATGTATTTTCTATTGGGAACAACAAACATAAAAAAAAACCAATGATAGAGAACAAAAAGAAATATGACAAAAAAGCAACTATAGGGGAGATGAGAAGGAGGAGCTTCAAAAACAAAAACTACATAATAAATTGGAAATTAAAATACAGTATAATTAAAAAAGCAGAGTAGGAGTTCCCATCATGGCTCAGTGGTAACACACCAACTAGCATCCATGACGATGCAGGATCAATCCCTGACCTCACTTGGTGGGTTAAGGATCCAGCATTGCTGTGAGCTGTGGTGTAGGCCGCAGATGTGGCTTGGATCTGGCGTTGCTGTGGCTGTGGTGTAGGCTGGCAGCTGCAGCTCCGATTTGACCCCTAGCTTGGGAACTTCCATATACTATGGGTGCAGCCCTAAAAAGACTAAAATAAATAAATAAATAAATAAGCAGAGTAAAGTTGGGAGCAAACCCCACAAAGATAAAAGAGACATACTTTTTACATATCTAAGACTAAAAACAGATTAAAAAACCAAAACCGGAGTTCCTGTCTTTGTACAGCGGAAACGATTCTGACTAGGAACCATGAGGTTGCGGGTTTGATCCCTGGCATCGCTCAGTGGGTTAATGATCCAGCGTTGCCATGAGCTGCGGTGCAGGTTGCAGATGAGGCTCGGATCTGGAATTGCTGTGGCTCTGGTGTAGGCCGGCAGCAACAGCTCCGATTAGACCCCTAGCCTGGGAACCTCCATATGCTGCAGGTGCAGCTCTAAAAAGACAAAAAAAAAAAATGCAAAAAACAAAAAACAAAAACGAAATAACAGAAATAATATTATGTAACTACATAATAAAATGATAGTATGATTATCAATACAAAGTGTGATAATTAAACATGTTTTTAAATTATAGCAGTAAATATTCTATGGTGGTACTGAAAAAAATCATATTAAAGTAATTTAAATTTTTAAGAAAAATTTAAAATTTGATTCAGAGCATGAAAATAATATGTAAAGCTAACCTGTATTCAAATATGATAACAACTAAATGAAAGGAAACTTTCTTAAAAGAGCTATCTTTTAGATCTTAAAAGAGCTAAACTCTGGGTCCACAAAGTTTTAACAGAATTTTGCACAAGAATATAAATCTACAAATTTGCAAGTAGGTAAAGGAAATTTTAGAGGTGACAGTAAAGTTATAAAATTGGAGTATGGTGATAGTTGTACAACTCTCTCTCCATGTATATATATATGTATTTAAAAATATTAAATTGTATACTGACAAGAAGTTTTTATAATATGTAACTAATATTTTCATAAAGCAGTTTATTTAAAAATAAATAAGAGTTTCCACCAGTGTAATCTTTTACTACAGAAACAGTCAGGTTTCTAGCTGAAGACTTACCTGATTAGATCAGGCTAATGAAGCAACAGAACACAACTCCCTTTCTAAAAGTCACCCGACAAGCTTTTGCACAGCAAAGGAAACCAAAAAGAAAACTAAAAGACAACTTACAGAATGGGAGAAAATAATGTCAAATGATGAAACTGACAAGGGCTTATTCTCTAAAATATACAAACAACTTCTACAACACAACAGCAAAAAAGCCAACAACCCAATTGAAAAATGGGCAAAAGACCTGAATAGACATTTCTCCAAAGAAGCTATACAGATGGCCAACAACCACATGAAAAAGTGCTCAACATCACCGATGATTAGAGAAATGCAAATCAAAACTACCACAAGACACCACCTCACATCAGTCAGAATGGCCATCCAGAAGTCACAAACAACAAATGCTGAAGGGGGTGTGGAGAAAAGGGAACCCTCCTGCACTGTTGGTGGGAATGTAAGCTGGTACAACCACTATGGAAAACAGTATGGAGGTACCTTGGAAAACTATACATAGAACTACCATATGACCCAGCAATCCCACTCTTGGGCATATACCCAGACAAAACTTTCCTTGAAAAAGACACACTTGCACACACACGTTCATTGCGGCACTATTCACAATAGCAAAGACATGGAAACAACCCAAATGTCCATCAACAGATGATCTGATTAGGAAGATGTGGTATATATACACAATGGAATACTACTCAGCCATAAAAAAGAATAAAATAATGCCACTTGCAGCAACATAGATGGAATTAGAGACACTCATACAAGTGAAGTAAGTCAGAAGGAGAAAGACAAATACCATATGATATCACTGATATCTGGAATCTAATATACTGCACAAATGAACCTTTCTACAGAAAAGAAAATCACAGATTTGGAGAACAGACTTGTAGTTGCCAAGAGGGTGGGGGAGGAGTGGGATAGTATGGGAGTCTGGGGTTAATAGTTGTAGACTATTTCCTCTGGGATAGAAAAGCCAGGAGATCCTGCTGTATAGCACCAGGAACTATGTCTAATCACTTGTGACCAATCTATATATGTATGCGTAACTAGGTCACCACACTGTACAGTTGAAATATTGACAGAAAACTGTAACCAGCTATAATGGAAAAATAAAAAACAAAAAAGATAAAAGTCACCTGTCCACATAAAAATCTAACTATGGAAGTAAATAGGGGGCTAGTATCTTGAGGGCCGTCTTGGAATCCTGACTACACAGAGCGTTTACAAAGGCAAGAAAACAAGAAATTGCTTCGGATTTAATCCATGTATCATAAAATCACTCCGATGGAATTAGGAAAGGTGTATGAATGCAAAGTTAGATAGGATTCGTGGATATGCTTGGATTTTGAAGTGTCATTTGTCTGTGTCACTGACGTTCCCAAACAAATATTTAAGGTATTCCATAGATAATAACTTGAAGGTTATGTTATTAGTTTGAAAAATAAAAATACTGAAGCACTTACAGTCACCAATCACATACGTTATTTAACATTTAAAGGGGTTCAGTGGACTTCACAGCAGTAGAAAAAAAAGCTGAAAAGTTAATCAAATAAAGAGTAGAAGGTAAGCCAAGATCAGTCTAACCATACAGTCTCAAATGTAAACAAAAAGCAACTCAGATAATCAAGAGCAATCTGGCCACCTTTGATATCCTTCCAATAGATAAACTCAACCCAGACAGCAGAACTTAATAATGTTCTACAGCTTACGTAGAGAATTATAACTCTAAGCTATGATCTGGCCAACAGGCTATTACGATACTATCTCTTCCTAACTTAATAATGTGAAGGGAAGGGAATGTAAGTATAAAAAGCAACGCTAATAAATGACTAAAATCTCTATCTGCAACTTGGGTACTATTTCTAGGTTGAAATAATGTTGACAAAAGGCATGATAACACACCTGACTTTTCATTTCCTACAAAAAAAAAAAGAAGTCTAAACTATAGGAAGAAAAAGAATGTGTAACAATGGGATTTAAGAGAAAAGTTTCTTTGATTGGCATTCTTTGGGTGTGACTGTGGACTGAAAGATAAATCTGTCCCCGTACAGGTTCAGAAATCCACACACAATTAACGTATTCAATGCAAAAATAATTTGAGGAAGGGATGTTTCACTGCTTTGACATCGATAGTGAGCTACTGATTATTAAAAAGAAATTGAGACAATATCATTTGGTTACTGAGGCATAAGAGACAAAAATAACAAATACACAAAGCCTACTTTTGATATTTTTCTGTAGGAAAAGATGCTTTCAAACAACTTTTTTTTTTTTCTTTAGGGCCATACCCACGGCATATATAAGTTCCCAGGCTAGGGGTCAAATTGGAGCTAAAGCTGCCAGCTGACGCCACAGGGACAGCGATGTGGGACTCACATCTGCAACCTACACCACAGCTGTGGCAACTTGTATCCTTAACCCACTGATCGAGACCAGGTATCAAACCCACATCCTCCTAGTTACTAGTCGGGTTTCGTTACTGCTGAGCCACGATGGGAACTACACAAACAACTTTATATGGCCTGTAATTCTTTAAAATGGCCTGGCATTCTTTAAAATAACCACTACCTTTCAAACATAAAACGTTTTATGACTTTTACTTTTCCCATTTTACTACGAAAAAATAGCTAACTGAAGTCTGGGTAAGATGAGTCTTCAATATCCTGTCATCCTAGAAAGACCATATCAATGAGAACTGAGGGACAAATTCAAGGGGCTCCCAATAACCAAAGATGGGGCAATCTGAGTAGTAAAAGCATAATAACACAGTGAGTTGAGACACATCACCATGTTTAAATACATGTGTATACAATTATTTTAAGAGAAAACCAACCAACAAATAAACATCTTATTGATTATCTTTGGAGGACCTTCTGAAAAGGAAAAAGTTAAAGAATTAAGCATCAATGGCTAACATCATAAAAAAGAGAAAACAAGATAATACATGATCCTACTATAAGAACATCACAACCATCCAAAAATACATAACGTGAATCTGATTCATCACAGATCATACTAGAAGTTTACAGGAAATATAAGAGATAAGGGCACTTGTTAAACCACACACCAAGGGATAGTCAGCAAAATCCAGAAATCACTCAGTTTCCTCAATAAATAAATTGCAAGGCAAATAGGAAAAGTAGGAATGGGATAACAAGACATGCAAGACATCTCAACCAACTGCCAAGTACAGTTCTCATTTTAACCCTACCTGACCAAAGAATATAAAAACTATGAGACAAATCCAGAAATATATAAACTGACTAGGTATTAATGATATTATTTATATTTTGGTGTACATATAATCTAAAAAACAGAACCTCTTTTTTTTTTACAGATACATACTGAAGCATTTACGGCTGAAATAATTAATTAATATCTGGGATTAATTTTTCTAAATAATGCAGGTAATGGGGGCGCAGTATGTGTAGGGGGTGGAGAGACAGGATAGGGATATACGTGCAACAAGATTAGCCCTGTCTTAACTGCTGAAATTGGATGATAAGTAAATGTGGGTTTATTATACTACAATCTCTGTTTTCATATACATTTTAATTTTCAAAGTGTTTTTATTTATTTTTTTTGGCCATGCACACAGCATGTAAAAACTCCTGGGTCAGAGATCAAACCGGTGCTACAGCAGTGAATCCAGCCACAGCAGATCCTTAACCCACTGAGCCACCAAGGAACTCCTGATATACGTTTTTTTTTGTCTTTTTGCCTTTTCTAGAGCCGCACCTGTGGCACATGGAGGTTCCCCGGCCAGGGGTCTAATCGGAGCCGTAGCACCTACGCCACAGCCACAGCAATGTGGGCTCTGAGCTGCGTCTCCAACCTACACCACAGCTCATGGCAATGCCAGATCCTTAACCCACTGAGCAAGGCCAGGGATCGAACCCACAACCTCATGGTTCCCAGCTGGATTTGTTAACCACTGAGCCACGATGGGAACTCCCCGATATACATTTTTAATGTGCAATAACTTTTTAATACTTTATTTCCAGAAAAGGCATTGTTTTCCTCTAAGCCACACAATTATTGATGATTCATCTTAATAGCAGTATTATGAACATCAAGCATTAGTTATGATATAAAATATTTATGAGCTAACAAAAATTTTAAGGTACGATTTTTGCCAGCAAACCTCTTTCCAGCTTCTCTGTTTTGCTACCAGTTCATTTCAAATCTAATCAAAAATTAAATTCTCATCAATGCTAAGGGTCCTCCTCTGTCCATGTATATCTTTTTTTAAAGATATATGTGCTTTATTTAATAACACTATTTTAAATTATCAAGCGAAGACATGATCAGTATAGAACTTTAAAAACATTTTTTTCTGTTACTGCCAAACTCCTGATTGACCCCATGCCTGTGAATCTGTTTCTAAGTTCACCCGTATCATGTTTTTAGCTTCCACACATAAGTGATACGAAATGATATATCTTTCTCTGACTTACATCACTTAGTATATACAGTATACTTAGTATGTGTAGCATATATAGACACACTTTTATTTGTTCATCTTTTGTTCAACATTAAGGTTGCTTCCATGTCTTGACTATTGTAAATAATGATGCTCTGAACACTGGGATGTATATTTTTGAAGTTGCGGGATTTTGTTTTTCGTTTTTGGTCTTTTCTAGATATAGGCCGAGGAGTGGTATTCCTGGATCATAGGATAACTTTATTTTTAGTTTTTTAAGGAACTTCCACACTGTCCTCGAGTGGCTGTACCAACTTCCATTTCCACCAACAGTGCAGGAGGGTTCCCTTTTCTCTACCACCTCTCCAGTATTTCTTATTTGTAGACTTTTTGATGATGGCCATTACTCAGACTGGTGTGAGGTAATAATACCCCACTGTAGTTTTGATTTGCATTTCTCTAGTAGTTAGCAATGTTGACTATCTTTTCATATGCTTCTTGGCCATCTGTGAATCTTCTTTGGAGCAATAACTATTGATGTCTTCTGCCCATCTTTTTACCTTTTTTTTTTTTTTTTTGGACAGTGATGTCCATGTAGATCAACGTCTTAGCTGACTCAGACTGCCATAACAAAATGCCATAGACTGGTGGCTTAAACAACAGAAGTTTTCTCACAGTTCTGGAGGCTAGAAACATAAGGTTCCATCATGGTCAGTTCCTGATGAGAGCTCTCTTTCTGGCTTGTTGCCAGCCACCCTCTCTCTGTGCCCTCTTGTAGAGGGGAGAAAGAGAGCTAGCTCTCTAATGACCCTTCTTATAAAGGACATTAATCCTGTCAGAACTCTACTCTTTACGACCTCATTTAACCTTAGTTACTTCCTTACTCCAAATACATTGGGGATTAGGGCTTCAACATATGAATTTGAATTGGGTGTGGGGGGGGAGGGGCACAATTTAGTCCATGTCACTTAGCAACTTTTATATCATTAAAAATCACTAACTACTGACCATTCCATACTAGGCTACACTACTTCAAGGAGGACAGAAATGAACTCGTTTAACAAGCACCACAGTCAACTGTTTGGGAAGTCACATTTTTTTTCATAGGTGGGATGGGTCCCCTACATGCATGTTCTAGAATATTTGAGATCCCTATTACAGACTAAATCATGTCCATCCAAAATTCATATGTTAAAGCCCTAACTTCCATTACTTAGAATGTGACTGCATTTGGAGATAAAAATTGAAAATGCAATTAAGTTGAAAGGAGACCATTAAGTGTGGGCTCCAATCCAATCTGACTGATGTCCTAATAAGAAGAGGAGAGTGAGACAATGGGAAGACATCAGAGATACACATGCACAGAGAAACAGCCATATGAGGACAGAGTGAGAAGACAGCCATCCACAAGGCAAGGAGAGAGGCCCTAGAAGATAGAACACCTGCCAACACCTTCGTCTTGGACTTCTAGTCTCCAGAACTGTGAGAAAATAAGTTTCTGTTGTTTAAGCCACCCACCCTGTAGCATTTTGTTATAGCAGCCCAGCAAACTAATATAATCCTTCTCCTTAGAGCACAAATATCCTAGCTATTATTAATTCCCACCATAGAAGAAAAGATAATGAATCAAGACAAAACAAAGAAACCCAGCTACCTTTTCATTTCTTCCATCCCCATGCAAAAATAATTTGGGGGGGGGGCTACACCCAAAGCATGTGGATGTTCTCAGGCCAGGAATCTAATCTGCACTATAGTTGCAACCTGTGCCAAAGCTGTAGCAATGCCAGATCCTTAACCTGCTGCACCACAGGGGAAATTCCTCAAAAATTCTTGAAAATATTTTATTTGTAGCTCTAATTCTTCTCCTTTAATTCTCTGTTTAATCCATTCCAATCAGGCACTTGTCTCCATATGCCCTGGAATTGCTCCTGACCAGCTCAACAAAAGCATTTGTGTATCTCGGGGCAAGAAACCAAAATCTGTATGTCTAAATAGTTAAAAGTCATAAATCAAGCTACTATCCTTCTCATTTCTAGTTCTAGCCCACATATAAGAAACCTCACCTGAACACAAGATAACATCCCAGCCCAGCCTCCAGGCTCCAACCACATTTCCCACTTTACCCAACTCCCACTAGTAATGCCCCCAACTCAGGCCTGGGCATATGCATGGCTGTGGTACAGTCCACTCTCAGGCAGATGGACCTAGAAAACAGACTGTGAAAGCCAGATTCAAGGTACTTGGGCTAGGAGTTGTGAAGTCCCAGCTAACTAGTAAGCATGGTGGAGAAGGGGAGTGGTGGGCCCCACACTTACCTGGCCCACTGAATGCTTCCACTGGGGGAAGGTGCATGGCTTAAGGAGACCCAAGATCAGGGCCTGATGCCTGCACTTAAAGACTACTAGTCATTAAAGACCTACACATGCTAAACCCAGTGGTCACTGTCAGTCCCTATCTTACTGATCTAACAGTAGCATCCACACAACTGATCATTCCCGAAGCACTTTGCTTCACTCCTGCTTTTCCTCCTATCTCTCTGGCCGCTTCTGATACTTCCTAACATTCAGTTCCCCAGGGCTCAGTCCTTGGACCTCTTTCCTGTCTATACTTACTACCTCTGATGATCTCATCCAGTGGCACGTTTTCAAATGCCACCTGTGTGCTGATGCTGCCAAATCTGCCTCAATTTCTTCCCCAAATTCTATTCTCATCTTCTAATTTCACTTAGATGTGTAACAGGCGTCTCAAACTTAAAATGCCAAAAGTAATATTCTTGACATTTCCAACTGTTATTAACAGTATCTTCACCTTTCCAATTGCCTAGGCTAAAATCTTCCCCTCCAGGTTACTACACTGTTCAAAGCTAACATCTTCTCTTACCTGGACCATGACTATACCTTCCTTTCTGGTCTCCTGCTTGTATCTTTGCCCCCTATCTCCATGCATCTCTCCCATGAGCTAGAGTGCTTCTATAACAAAGTGAGTAAGAAAATGACAAAGGTCATCAAAATGGCCTATAAGGTGGCCCCCACTCTGTCTGGTTCCCCCATTATTTCTCTTGACCTCATTTTCTCCTACTCTCGGCCTTGCTCACTTTGTAACGGTTTTATTGGCCTCATCGCTGCTCCTCAAGTAAGTCAGGCCTGCTCCCACCTCAGGGCCTCTGCACTTGCTATACCTGCTATTCAAAATGTTCAGCCCCCAGAAGGCACACGGCTCACTAGTGCTGCCTCTCAGATCTTAGTCCTCAGTGAGTACTGTGCAGATCATCCTCTTATAATTGTAAACCTGCCTCTACCTAGCACCATCTAATGTTTACCTGTCTGTCCTCTCTCTCTTCCAAACTTATCCCCTGACCCCAACCACAATGCAACTAGATTATAGGCAACATGAGAACCAGGACTTCTGTTTTGTTCACTGTTATATCTGCAGAATCTAAAACAGTGCCTACAATTTATTAGCTGTTCAATAAATATTTGTTTAATCAGTCAACACGCACACTCTTTTTAGGCCTGCAACATGTAAGTCAGTCTTTAACATCTCTCACAAAATGGCCTTTGGAGCTATTAACAAAGAGTGTGACAGGGTCATAAAAAGCTAGCATTGTAGGATTTGCCACTAAGCAGAGCTTGAAAGCTGAGTGGTAACATGAAAAGTGGTATGTACACTAGTTAACTTATGGCCTCTATAATCATATAAGCCTTTAGATTCCTTATTCTTCAAAAGGTGCTATTGCTGATTTTGTTCTTGAAACAGTGATCATATGTAATTTAAGATATTTCATATAGTCAGGCATAGGATTATGAAATGAAAAGTAGCATATAATTGCAGTTAGTTTAATAAACCTTCATCCTGGCATTTGAAAATTTTAAAAGTACTTGTTCAGCAAAAGGTCAAAAACCACTACCAAGAGAAGTTAATAGCTCTCTTAGTATTATATATGCTTATTGATGAGATTGCCACTTTTAAATAATTTGGGTAATATGAAGCATTTAAAAATCCTCTTTATTTTACCTTCTAACAAGTGTTTAAAATTTAAAAATTCCTTTTTTATTCTTTTAAAATCATTCCAGCAAAAACCTTCTAACACATCCCATACAAAGGCAGAAATGTTTAAACCTGTGTACTACCATTTACTGATTTGATAATAATAACATTTAATTTAAAAAAACCAACTGGTTATAGAAGTAAACATATCTTCCTGACTAAAATTTTAAATGAGAAGGTAATTTCTAGGTACCTAAAAATGGCATAAGTTTGTATTTGTCATGATGAAAAGTAATATTTCTGTATGCTCTCCAGCACCAGGGCATGCCACTGGACACGGGGGCACTAGCTGAATTAATTCTCAGGTTATACCAGGTGGTTTTTAGCACTGTGCCAACAAGGTCCCCACACCCTACTCTATCTTACATCACTTACCTATGTCATCTGCCTGGGCTCTGAGGAATCTAAATTAGAGACTCAAGGTTTACAACAAACTTCACTACTATATAGTGATTTTCAATTGGCGCCAGAAGATTTCAAGTTATAGAGCCTCTCCCACTTTTATCCAGGATGAAAGAGACACAGGGCATGGGATAGTCCAATTTTGAATGAGAGGCACATGAGGTAAAGAAAACTTACACAGAGAATCATAAACTTCCCAACTATCAGAAATCCTTGGTCTAAACACATGGCATTGCTCCAAGATGCAGAAAGCTTCAAATACATAGTTTCCAACTCTTGGCAGGATTTTAGCTGATTTGCATAAATTAATGAAGAAAGAACTTGACCATTTTCCCTAATCAAACTCAGACATGAGAAGACAAAAATACCTGGACCCCTGGATATATGAATTGGAATCCCAGGCAAAGCAAGGTTCGTTCTCTCCACTGGAGGTCCACCCATCTGGCAGACAACTGGAGATGACACTAGGTCATTTTGAGGGTAAGAACTTAAACATGCCAATATTTGGCTATTAACACAGGGCTTTAAGGCCAGTAAGTGAAGGGTTTGCTATTGGATCTTGTAGATACAATGCTAAACTATATCCTCACTGGTACCTAGAATATCTCACTGACTGCATGTAACTAAGAAATGAAACAAATAACACTCCTGCTGTAACAAAACAAATATACAACCTTCTTGTTATTTCTAAAAATTACAAAGCTCCTGTAAATTACATTTTATTTCCCAATTTATAGATGGAAAACCCAAACCAGAAAAAGACTAAGTAACCCTAGTAAAGTCACAAAAGGCAGAAAACAGCAGAAGAGGCCGGACAGGAACCAGTGCCAGCCTGACTATAAGGACTATAACCCTCAGTTGTTATGCAGAGCTAGTGGAGTATAATAAGAACAATGTGACCTCAGAATTAAAAATTTCAGCTTCCCTTCAACCATGCAAATGTCCAAATTCTTACTTGATATTGAATATAAACTAATCAGCACGTTCTAAGGGTGGTCTTACAATTTAAATCAAGGATTAAACCATCTCTGTGATCATTCTCATCACATCATGAAAAAAGAGACAACTCACCATATCGGGGGAAAAAAAAAAGGAATGTGAAAAAGGATACAGATAAAATATGCACAGCAGGTAGGAAAAAAAAAATAAACTACAGCTATTTGGGATAGTGATGTGTTTTAAAATTATTTTTCACTTTCACATTCCAAATTCCCTAAACTCTGAACAGATCAAAGTTTTACAGATTATCCTTCAAAAAAAAAAAAAAGACAAGAAACACAAATTAATAACTATTTAAGAATTCTGTTTCATCATGATAACAAACAGATGGTTTTAATATTCTGGAGGCTAATTCCTGAACAATTAAAAACACAGCAAGACATTAACATCTAATGAAACATTTTAACTACCAGTATATGCATCTGCCATTAATTCCCACACAGTAAGGTCTTGGATCTCCTCAATCTGTTCTTTATTAAGGAAAGTTTTTCCACTCTGAATTTAGTGAAGTAGAGAATTAACAACTGTTTTCAATCAGCAATCAGCAGGATATTTCACCAGTGTGTACCGAAACCACGTACACTATCAGACTTAAATTTATTCTTATGATGGCTTTGATGTACACACATTCGCAATTTAAGAACAGATCTAGTTTTCTAATTAGGTGTTTTCCCCTCAAAAACCCATGCCACATTAGCCCCTTAATATACAACAGAAACTCTCATTGAGCAGTTACTAAAAAAGATGTATTTGTATAACAATGCAGCTGACTTTTGGCTCAAATTGCCAAACACATCACAGACTGCAGCTTCTACCACTAACAACATACGGCAACAATCACAAGAACATTGAGACACAACTAGATATACCGCATTCTCAGATCCGGCAGGTTAAGACAGGATGACTAGTTACCATTAAGCTGCTTTCATTTTTATGATGATAATAAACTGTACGCATTTGTTTGCTGTTATATAGTTTTTCGAAAGTTGTACATAGTTTATCTAATTTAATTCTCACATAAATCTTCTGTGGTAATAAGCAAAGTAAATCGGAATGTATCCCCATTATAGGCAAATAAACTAATGTCCAGGGATGAATGGGCCCAACCAAAGATCCCTAGAGAGGTGGTCCCGAGCTGGGCTACAATAGGATCCCTGGCCCCTGGCTGAATACTGCATTTACTGCCCTTGAGGCAGGGTCTTCAGTTTGCTGCCTGAAGCTATAGGTTTTTCTCACAGCTGTGAGGGAGACATAATTCTTACCATTTTAAGGCTAAATAAGTGGAGGCATATGTTAACCCAAGGCTAAACAGATAGGAAGAAGGAGACTTCAGGTTCACAGCCAAGCCTTTTATCCTGGGGTCTGTGTGATTCCACAATATTGTGCTATCCGCTATCCCGTAGAGTATCATCATTCATGGACATCGCAGACATGCTAAAACCAGCTGCAATGTGACTGTTCTTCTAGACAAAACAATAACATTGTGTGATTTAGTGACCAAATATGTTAGGGTGGGCTATTTGCAAATTAACTATAAATAAATATTCTGCTATCTTTCATAATGGAAAAAACTAAGTAAATATCATCACATATCTTGGTTATTTTTATTACCATGTCTTTCAATTCTGAGTAACTAATACATAATCTAATGTAGCTGAACCTGAAATACATTAAATATATTAGTCTAGGAACTGAATTCTACCAAATTATTTCAAACTTCTTCACAGAATGACAAACAACTGAAATACGCTTTAATAAGGAGTGGAGTTATTTTGGTCACATTAGACCCAGACAAGCAATGCAGAATCCAATCTCATGTACTTTAGCCATCTGAAGTAAGATATTTAGATTAATTTAATGATAAGGTTAAAAAAATAAACTCTAATAAACAAGTTACTTTATACTTCTTAATCCAAAATCTATAGGTGCTAAGCAATTCTTATCTGGTTTATAGTTTAACTGTTACTCTTAGCTTAGAGTATTTAGTATAAGATTACTAGAAGGGGAAAAAAGAAAAGCATGAAGACAGACAACTTGTCCAAAAGCTCTGCTAAATTCTGGTGTTCCTGACTACAATACCTATAACATATGTACATGTACACTTTAGACTTGGAAATGTGTGCAAGTCCCTTCCAAATCCATATCTTGAAACCTAATCCCCAATGTGATGGGATTAGAAGGTGGGGCCTTCGTGAGGTGATCAGGCTATGAGGTGGCGCTCTTATGAGTGGCTTAATGCTCTTGTGAAAGAGAGGCCAGAGAGCACCTTCATTCCTCCCACCAGGTGAGAAAAGTGGAAACGAAGGCCATTTATGAACCAAGAAGCAGGCACTCACCAAGCACAGAAATCTGCCCACACCTTGATCTTGGACTTTGCAGCTTCCAGGACTGTGAGAAATAAATTTATGGTATTCATCATCCACTTAAGTTTATGACGTTTCATTAAAGCATCCAAAAAAGACTAAGACATGGAGTTCCCGTTATGGCTCAGTGGGTTACGGCCCCAACTAGGATCCATGAGGATGTGAGTTCAATCCCTGGCCTGTCTCAGTGGGTTAAGGATCTCGTGTTGCCTTGAGCTGTGGTATAGATCACAGATGGCGGCTTGGATCTGGCATTGCTGTGGTTGTGGTGTAGGGTGGCAGCTGTAGCTCTGATTCAACCCCTAGTCTGGGAACTTCCATATGCCACAGGTGCAGCCCTAAAAAGCAAAAAAAAAAAGTGGGGGGGGACTAAGACAATATACGTTACATACATGTATACATACTTTATCTAAGCTTACAAAGAAATTGTAATACTATCTACATAGAGATGCCAGAGAGTTCATAGCTAGTTGTAAAAGGAAATCACCAAAACACTAAACATTGCAAAGTGAAAAGACTGTGACACTCACTGCATATTTCTTTGCCCCTGTACAAAAAAAACTTACTGACAACTTGAAATCAAAATGTCATGGGTAAATAAATACATAAAGTTATTTTTAAAAATATAAAATAAATGTGGGGTTTTGTCTAGCAATGAAGATAAACATGTTTTAAATGTACTCTATGACCACTATTTAGCCAGAGCAATAATACAGAGAATATTTTTTAAAAGAGTAAGAGGGTTCCTTGCCATTGCAATGACTAGATGACATGGAGAGGAAATTCAAGTTGGGAGAGAGAGCAAATATTTTTAGTGAAATGATGTTTTACTCCTACAGAAACAAACAAACAAACAAAAAAGAAATCTCTGAAGACATTAAAAAGTAATTATGGATACATATTTACTACTTTTTTAGGAGAAAGATGGGAGGAGGGGTCTGTACCTTTTTTTTGGCAGTTCTTAAGAAAATTCATAAGCCAGATGGCATTCAATAAATGTAAAGAGCTAAAGAATTTATTTTTATAGAAAAACATCAATTAGCATAGGAAAATTAGCAATTAAGCAAATCACTAGGCAACATATATCAATATTACTAACGAGTGAGCATATATACTAAATTTCTAATGTGAACTCTGTTAGAAACAAATATTTTTGAAGCACTGCTATTTTACTGTGAAAAGTGCATCAGTACATCACTGTAGCTATACTTGGGTACCTACCACATTACTTCCTTAATGTAATAAAGTCTTTTCTGGATCTCACAAACTACAGTGGTTCCTCACCAACTGACCATTGGCCCAAAGTCATTTGCTTTTCTTATTCAAATTTTTTAAATGTATCCACTTTTTCTATACCTGCAATTTGGTTTGCTCCTTTTGAACAAAAGAATGGTACAGTCGTTAAAGTTCTGTATTTCTACAGGTTCTGTGGTCAAGTCTATTGGGTAATACAGTGAGAAGAGAGCTATTTAAGCTCGATTCTTAAAGTTCCATCCTTAAAGATGTCAGACCAAACCCAGAAAATATCTTAAAGCACAAAGATAATTTGTGCAAAGATGGCTATAACCAAGCACTTTTTATGGAGACTCTGAATGAAAATGACAGATCCCAAATGCAAAAGACATTAAGATTCACAAGAGTAAGAGGCCCATGAAGTTCAATGAGACGTAAGATAAGCACACAAAGGTATTCTGAAAATAATCAAGACAGGGACAAGGAGAAGAGTCACTCCTGAAACACATTTTGGCCTTAAGGAACTTTCTTGTTTGAAAGCTTATGCTTTCTAAAACCCTGGAATACTTTCTAAAATACCTAGGTGTTGGCCATTTTTTATTGCTTTTCCTCTAACCCCCAATTTCTGGTGACACTTTAGTTTCAACATGCTTTTCAAAGATAGTTTCAGATGGAATCCAAATCAGAGATATGAAAATATATCTAACTGAAGGGTGGATACTGTAGAAGAAGAGACACTGGTACCAATTACCCCTTTTATCATCTCGATTCCCAAAGCTAATAAAGTGTACCTTTCCACTGCAGTGACTGGAAATATTACTGAAGAAAATGTTTGCAGAACCTGACTTTTCTAAAGAGGTCTTTGAAATTTAAGCATATCTGTGAAATATTCATCCTTTTTATTTAATATTAAATAGGGTCTGTAATTGAGACACAAAATATTTTTCTGCCATACAAATGAAAAAGGCCTTTCTAAATCAACTTTCTGACCTGTGTGGAAGAATAACTGATTTTCTATTTCCTGAAGTCTTGCTATCCTATCTCCAGGGCAGGGAGAAGACTGCTTGCAGTGAAGCGAGTCCAAGAGAAGGAAGAACAAGAACCCCTGAGCCAGAACCTCAGCTATAGGACCTGAAGCTGAAAAAGGAACCCCACCAGCCAAAGTAAATACTCAGAGACCTGTTACTCCAGTTACCTCTGGAAGAAATTTGATGGAGTGACAAATAGAGAAAAAAAGGAAGAAAGATGTTTAGCTCCAAGAATTTCAACCTGAGTTGATTTTTTTCAACCAAAGGAGAGAAAGAAAATCTACCTTTAAGTTTAAACTTTGGATTCCACAAAAAAACACTGATTCTACCCAGCTTTTGGAATGGAATATACATGAACTACCAGATTCCCTTTCTTACCTCCTTCTCTCCTAATTTCCAGGCTAGATAGGGAAAGAAAAGAGAGTTTTTTTTTTTTTTTTTAATAAAATGCTGATGAGGTTACAGAATCATCCTAAGGCCTGGGCCTTTGTCCATGGACTAAATGGCTAAAAGGTATGATGATGGGTAGGACTTACGGAATTAAAAGAAACACTTCTGGGGATAGGAAAAAATTTAAAACCTCTGGGTTCATGAGACCAAGGAAAAATAAAAGATATGGTCTATAATACCAACTACTAAAGAACTGCAAAAGTAAAAAATTACCCCTTTCATTTTTTTTCTTTCTAGAGTGAGACAGAAGAAACCCTAGTGAAACTCCAGGCTGTCAACCACTGGTACCCCACAGCTAGCCATGGCAACAGCTGCACAGCTCTGTTGCAATAAACTGGAACAATTTAATAGCTTTTATTGTTCTGCAGTGGTGTCTGAGCATCGCCACTCTCCCCTCCTAGGACTCCAGGGCCCCGCAAGGGCAGCAATGAGAGAAGATCTCATTTACCTAAAAGCACTTATAAATTTTTAATTTGCTTTAACAAGTAAATTAACAAGTCCCTCATTCAGGCAAGTTTTATGGCTTCTTGCCACTTGGGGAAGGCCGTAAAAGTTTTATAGATAATCCAGAGCTACTGAGACTGCTCATAATAAATTGTCTGTTTCCTGTTATTTTATCAAGCCACTGGGCTTCTAATGACTTAAAGTCACAGTTCCCTTATATTCAGGCTTTTATGAGGCCATATTTATAAACTCCAAAGAATACCTTAAATTATACTGGGCCCTTGCTAATCATTACAAAGAATTTTTTTTTTTTAATGGGAGCTTACCTTAGCTCATGCCCTGCTAATAATAAATGCTGCAACATGTTTTGGAGACAGCATGACGGCTGTACATATTATTTAAGATGCTGCCTTAACCAGAGTTTCCACTAGCAAATACTTTAAGGTAATGCAACCTGATCTGTTCTGTACAGACTCAACAACGGTTCCACTCACTGGACTGTGGCAATTTCTAGACTGCTGCATTTTCTCCTGGAAGGAGCCCAATGACTACGTGTATAGGCATGGTGAAAAAACCTAAGTCTCCAATGTGTAGATTAGAGTTTGACCCTGGATTAACATTAAATTTAACTCCCAGTTACCAAGAAGCCTTTCAGACCTGAACTAACTTGAAGATAGGGTGGCAGGTAGGAAAAGAAGCAAAGGTAAATCTCACTCACTAACTATGGAGTGCTTGTTATCAGCCAGAAATGGGGCTGCAAGGTGCAGAATACAGAGAGGAGTAAATGCTCAAATTGATTATAAGACACCCCACTTATTACTATCACAGATATATTCAGAATTAGAAATCAATAACAAAGTAAGGAGAAAGAAATATGCTCTCCAATTCAACCTCTGACAATGCGGAGTTAGTGAAAGTGCTAAGGAGCCCAGTCTGCTTTGTGTTGATCTTTATATCTTACACATATGCATGCATACACATACAAACATGTAAGGTAAAAATCAAAAGACATGTGCTCTTTCAATTTAGTCTATCTAGGCACAGAATCTTAGGAAAAAGTCACCCACCAGCAAGGACAGTATGATCTTTGAAAGGCCTTTAAACAAAATGATTCAAAAGGCCAAGAGATCATATCACAGTTCATAGGCATACAACATACACTGCAGGAAGCACACCAATCTCTTGTTAACATTCGTATTGATTTTTCTCCCCAGAAGATACAACTTCGCAGATTAGTATCACCCAGTGTAATCTCATATGAAGGTCTGTCGTTTAAATAACAACTATTCTTGTGTGGCTCCATATTTCTGATTCTTATTTTAACTATAAAATAGTGCTGCAGGGTATGAAACTCTTGGCCAAGGTGTCAGAACCTAGTCACTAATGATTCATAATGATTTCTTCCAATTCCATCCTTTCCTAGGGGGAACAAATTAAAGATAGCAAAGCTTAGTGTCAATGCTGCCACAAGTTCACAATCCAAGGATGGCGCATACGTGTTGACGTTGGTTATTCTGCCTTTAGGAAAACTTCATTTCAACCCTAATTTCAATGTCACATTCTAATTTGTCTAGAAAACTCTGCTAGTATTTGGATATGATGATTTCCAGTTTTTACATGAACTCAGAACTAACTTCTGATTTTCTTTGGATATAAGAGAAGGAAAATGGTTGGTCTCAATAAATGCTAGGGAAAATCCGAGTAACCATAAAAATAATACAAAATTCAGACAAGTCTAATTCTTTACAAAGTATTTCCACATACATGATTTCACTGAAACTTCGTAATCCCATGGACCAGTACAAGTATTTCCAGTTTGCAGATGTGAAACTCTTCAGAGAGGTTGACTAGTTGTCCCAGTTCACACAGCTAGGGAAAGGCAGACAAGGTCTTAAACCCAAAGTTGTGGAGATACTAGTGAAGGGGGCAATTATAAGAATAACTTCAGTAAATAAATTGGGTTTATATATGTGTATAACTACGCATTCTGTGCAGATACTATCTTGCTGCTCTTAGACTTGCATGCTAAATTAATATTTAGAACAATTTTAGGTCAGGTGGCTCTGCTTAATTCCACAACCAAACATAGCCAGTGTATTCCTGGTAAAAAGCAAATCATTGACGTCAACAGGAATCAGGCAAGGTACTTTTCCTTTTAAGAGCTTATCATAGAGTTCTGAACATATGGAGATGCCTGATACATTTTTATTGAATACCAAGCCAGTATAAAATTGGGTATAGATTTACATGATTATTTATTTTAGTTTGTCTTGTCACCAGTTAATAAACAACAGTAGAGAGACTGTGTGCCTTTTTTCCCACCACTGTATCTCCAGTGCCTGCCATAGTATCTGGTATATAGTAGGTACGCAGTAAATGTTAGTTAAATGAATGCATATGAACCAGCTCAATGACCATTCATTCCCACTCCTAAAAATATCTCCAAAATAGCAAGTGTTATAAATTCTTTCATAATGAGCATTATGGAACACTGTCTCTGAATGTGAAGAAAAACATTATTAGGTAGGCTCCAAGAAGTACATAAAGTTTGTAAGACTTTTATAGCACATACTTCTACAAGGCCTTAACCACATAAACATCCCCCCCCCACACACACACCCTTAATCTATGATCTAATCCTTTCAAGTTTACTGGTGATGCCTTTCATTAATCAAAATCATTAAAAAATATCTGCCCAGCCCTCTGCTTGTCTGTAGCAGGGGCAGGCAGCTTGCCAAATGTTGTTTCCACAGAAGTAAATGAGATCATTCCTTGGTTACACCTAAGTCCTTTAGAATTCAGGAGTTTTTCAGTTCACGTTTCAGGTTAATCTTTTCCTTTCTTTAAGAACAGAACATCCTCTTTGCAGATCTCCCTGAGGGCTTGGTATTTGCAACATCAAACAGAACACACAAACCATTGCACCCACTTCCAAAAGCCTATTATACTGTCAACTGGCTTCCTAACTGCAACCAAGGGAGAAGGCTTACAGAGTCCTAAGCTGCCTTTTTTTTTTTTTTTGGAGGGGGAAGGGGGTTGCTGGAAAGTATCCATATTGTCCAAGCTACCACTGCATTTCATTTCACTAAAGAACACCTAGGGAAAAAGCAACTTGAACTCACTAACTATAAATCTCACCCCTGTTTTATTTCTTACTCTCAAACTCTCAATTGCTGGCAGGCTCTGAGGATGGGGCGCTGTCATGCACGGCTACCAGTGAGTCTTTTCCATTCTCCTTAATGAATCTTAATAAAATGCAGATCCAAAAAAAAAAAAAAAAGTCCAAAGCAGGGTCAGAGTTGTGGCAGTGCCTTACGGTACTGTATGACTTCTGTTTTACTATTCACTATGGGATGCCTAAGAAAGGCTGGTATAAAAATGGGGAGGAAAACAAGCACAGACAGGTTTTTAACTTTCAAATCAAACAAGTATGTTCTGCGTGTTTCCTATGCTTCTTTAGATTCAATCCAAAGTAATACAAGCCTAAGGGGAATCTGTGGCTGTCAGCCTGTACCAGCAGGGATTCACCTCCTTAATTGTTAACACAGTTCATGAATATCTGTTCCAGAAGGACATCACCAATGGGTCCCAAGTAGGACAAGGCTTCCAAAGCATGCAGTAATATACAAAACAAGCACTCATGGCACACACACAAATATGTCTATAAATACACACAGATCTCCCAGGTTGAACATTAAACCGTTTATCTTCTCTAGAGGTCCACATTTTCCTTTTTTCCTTCCTGTAAGTTTTTCACAGTTGGTTACCATGGGGAAAATGAACATGTTCTCAAAGGGCTGCATGTCAGAGAATGGAAATGATGGGAAGACAATGAAAAAGGAGAGCACAGGAGAGAACAATACATGCTTTACCAACCGCCACACATCTGCATGTCTTAAGTGAGTCAAATCACAAAATTCTGTAATTTCCTACATATGGCCCCTAATCACCTCTTCCAGGAAGGCTTGACATAGCTGTGAAGGCTTCAACACGTGGAACAGTTATGTCTTAAAGACACTACATAAATTCTGGGTAAAGTCCTCAAAGGCTATTGAGTTTAGATCCTTGACAGAAGTTCTATATTCACACAATGACATACTCTATAAACAGCTTACATGTTCTCCGCCACCTGTGTGTTAGCAAGGTCACTTATTTTTGATACAGAATCTCCTGGCCTTAAGCCTAGGCAGCCTAGCAGTTGTAAAGGGGTGACTCACTCCATGTGAAATGCATTAGACACAGCTCACCTGTACATGCCCTTCGTGTCTCTGCATAATCTCCTTTCTCTCTATTCTGAGTTAATCTTTCAACTTATAAATTGATAAGAAATGCATTCACTGTGGATAATTTCTTCTCTCTAGAGAAGGCTGTTCTCTCATGCAAAGCCTGTCCATAAAAGTAAAGGAAGGAAGACAAGTGAATCATTCATCTGGTTAAAAAAAAAAAAAAATTAACTGAGAATGTTGCCTAGATCCATGGGTGTTACTGAGCCAAGGAGAGTTTACCTCCCACAATTCTTGACTTTTGATTTTTATTTAACAACTCATTTGTATAACCTCGATGAATGGGAGCAGCAGACCTGAAGAGATTTGCAGCTGAAGTTCTATCAAGTTGGAAGGTTATGTCAGCTGCCAAGTCTGGAAATGGAGCCCCGCACAGCAAGAGAATGGTGAGAGATTGGTTACAGCCATAAGTAATTGATCTGTCTGAAAATACGGGCTACGAATCATGGGATTAATGCTAGTGCTCCAGCTGGGCTGCATTGCTCATTTCCCTCTAGCTCTCTGACAACAAAGACATGCCTCTTTCTCCAGGGACAAAAAAATTTTTATTAAAATCTTTATACAACTTACCAGCAAAGCATGCTACAGATTTGGGGAGGAGGGGAGGTGCAGCCATCATAAGGAAATCATCCCACAATTTTCGTTTGATCAGGCTTTTACTTCAAACTAGTCACCAGCCTGCTTCCCATGGCCAAATGTACTTGCCCCTTAGCTCAGCAGGCGTGGAGAGAGAGCCCCGCTAGTGGGAGGCTTAGCTGGAGAGAAGTGGATGAGTAAAGCGGTGGAGAGCTGCAGGGAAAAATAAAGTGGGAAGGCATCCAAAACTGCAGCTGTGCTGGCCCATTAAAAAGCTGAAACTCATTCTGCTGTTCGACCTCATGCTTATCACCACATAACTATTCATCAAAGAAATTTCAGTGCAATTAATTAAATTATTCCCATGTCTGTGCCACAGAGTCGTTATTCCAATATCAGCTTTCACTCACACTCTCTTAAGCTCATGTCTGCATGCCAAGTCACTACTCTGGGGTTGTCCAGTCTCAATAAAGCTGTGCTCCTCACCACTCACAGAGGCTATCATTTCTCTTTTTTATTGCCATTTATTTTCCACTAGGATTTTGCTGCCAGTATATTGGCAGGACTTCCAGTATATGGATGTAATGAAATCTACCACAGACACTTAACACGGGGTCAGGATGGAGCTCAGCTCATGTGAAGCTGTAATATAATAAACAAATGCTTTCAGAAGGAGGATTTTATCAGCTCAAAAATAGAACCTGGTATTCTCTGTTACCAAGTGCAGAAAAAAGTTGGAGTCATTTGAAAATTCTTATGATAATTAAGTTTATGGCTGAAATACGCCTAACATAGGAAATCTGAGCTATAGCAGGGATTTCTTTTCATCTGTCAGAGCTGTTTTATTAAAAAGGACGAGAATAAAAATGTACTGCTTAAAGTCTGCTTTTTACATAGCCATCTCTTTAGTCATCGACCTGTAAGTAGCACACTCATATAATCTGGTGGATTTGACTGCTGCCAGTGGAACTTTTCTCCATTATAGCTACACCAAAATGTAAACGAGATTGAGAGAATAATACCCGCTACTTGATAACTAGCAGATAAATATTTAAGGCTCTTTTCTTCCTCCTGTACAACACCAGAACAAATTATAGGGCTGGGACAGTATATACCAATATATCTTCATACTAAATTTTACAGTCCAAGAAGAGGGCAGACTTCACACAAACACAACACTGGGAAGAAGTAGAGAGCACTTTAGGAAATGCGGTGCTGGTCTCACTTAGAACTGAAAAGTAGATGCTCAGATAACCACCACAGTACCCAGAGAGGCCAGCTACAACCTCGGGTTTGAGGATGATTTATTCCTCATTTAACCTCCAAGAGTATCAGGAGAAAAGCCAGCCAAAAAGGAAAATATGTGATTATAAAGGCAGAGGGTCTGGTATCTGATCTTCCTTTAAAATTTTTGCAATCTCAAGAGTTTAAAATTGGAAACAGTGTTTTTATCCAAGTGGTAGGGCTTGATTCTGTGTCTGTAAACATCAAAGCCTGGTAGTAACTTCTAGAGGAACTATTTGAAAATCTCTTCTTTGTTAGTATATTTTAAAAATTGGATCATTAGGTAAAGAAACAGTTAGCTGAAGAGAATTAAAATAGTCTGAATAACTTCTAAATTTGACAAAAACCATAAACCCATAAATCTAAGAAACTTAATCAACCCTAAGCACAAGAAACATAGAAAACTACACCAGTGTAGGTTATAATCAAACTGCTCACAACTAATAAGAGAGAAATTCGTAAAGCATACAGAGAAAAGGACACTACATACAGAGGAAAAAGATAAGGATGATAGCTGGTTTTGCCACAGAATATGATATAATTGAGACAACAGTGGAATATTTTTTAAGTACTGGTAGGAAAAATTACTGAGAATTTTATAAATAATTAAAATATCTCTCAAAACAAAAGTAAAATGAAGACTTTTTTGGAACAGAAAAGCTGAAAGAACTAGTATCACCAGCAGACTTGCACTATAAGAAATGTTAAACTAAAGGGAGCTCCCTTGTGGCACAATGGGATAAGGATACAGCATTATCACTACAGGGGCTTGTGTTGCTGCTGTGGTGCAGGTTCATTCCCTGGCCTGGGAACTTCTACATGGCATGGGTGAGCCTCCCCACCAAAGAAAAGAAATTTTAAAAGATGTCCTTCAGGCAGAAAGCAAGTGATAACAGATGAAAATATATATTTGTCAATACAGGTAGTATAAATGTTTTTATTATTTAAGTAACTTCATAAGATAATGAATTCAAAATCAATAACAACGTAGTATGGAGTTTGTAACACACACAAAAAATATATGACAGCAAGAGCATGAAGAGAAGGGAGAAATGTAAATATATATTTGCAAGGTTCTTATGCTACATACGAATTGTGTAATACTACCTGAAGGTAGACTGTGTTAAGATATACTATAATAACTATAACAACAAAACAAAGGGAGTGATTAAGCCAAGAAAGGAGATAAAGTGGAATCATAAAAAATATTCATATGATTTGTAAAAAGGCAGAAAAAATGGGGGAAAGAGGAAGACAGAGAAAATATAGAGAATAAAATATTTAAAACTAACCATATCGACAATCATATAGAATGTAAGTGATCTAAATACCTAAAGCTCAAAAGGCACAGATTTTCAGACAGCAAAAACAAAAAGGCCTAAATACATTCACTCTATGAGAAACATACTCTAAATGTAAAGACACAAAGAAGTTAAAAGAATGGAAAGGACACAAAGTAATACAAATCAAAAGATAAAATAAAGGAGCTATATTAAGATAAAGCATGTTTCAGAGAAAAATATTTCATAATAATACTCAACTCATCAAGAGGACATAAGAATCTTGGGTTTATGCATCTAATAACAAAGCCAGAAAATAAATGAAGCAAAGGCTGATAGAGCTAAAAGGAAAAATAGACAAATATAAAATATAGTTAGAGATTTCAATATTCCTTTTCAATAACTGATATAACAAGAAAACAGACATCAAGAAGGTTACAGAAGATCTGAAAAAACATTATCAACAATAATTGATATTTATAGAACACCCCAATTCAACAACAGCAAAATACATATTCTTTTCAAGTTCACATAGAATGTTTACCAAGATAGATCATATTCTAGGCTATAAACAAGCCTCGATAAACGTAAAAGTATTCCAGTGATACAAAGAACATTTTCTGACCACAGTGGTATTAAAGGGGAAATAAAGAAGTATTTTGATTCGAATGATATGAAAACACAGCATATCAAAAATTTTGAGATAAACCTAAAATAGTACTTTAGGTAGAAATATATAGCATTAACAATCTATATTTAAAAAGAAGAAAAGTTTCAGGTTAATGGCTTCAGATTCTACCATAAGGAACTAGAAAAAGAAGAGCAAATAAAAAGAAAAACAGAATAAGGGAAATAATAGCAGAAATCAACAGAAGAGAAAACTGAAAGACAATAAAGAATATCAATAAAACCAAAAACTGGTTCTTTTTCAAGTTCTGCAAAATTGATAACTCTAGCCAGATTAATCAGAAAGGGGGTCATGAATTACTAATACCAAAAATTAGAAATGTCACATCAGAGCAGGTCCTAAGAATATCAAGCAAACACATAAATAATATATAAAAGAAATATTATGAACATTTTACCCCAATAAATTTTAAATTTTAAATACATAAATCTATTGAAACATACAAACCACAAAAGCTCACTCAAGAAGAAACAGACAACTTGAATAGTCCTTTACTTAGTAAAGAAACTGAATCTGCAGTGAAAAATTTCCACAAAGAAAATTATAGGTCCAAAGGCTTCAGTGATAGATGCTACCAATATTTAAGAAAAAACTAATAATACTACAAAATGCTGCCCCCCCCTCAAATGACATCCTATAATGCAAGAATTATCCTGATATCAATGTAAGCTGGTACAACCACTATGGAAAACAGTATGGAGGTACCTTAGAAAACTATACATAGAACTACCATATGACCCAGCAATCCCACTCTTGGGCATATACCTGTACAAAACTTTCCTTGAAAAAGACACATGCACTCGCATGTTCACTGTAGCACTATTCACAATAGCCAAGACATGGAAACAGCCTAAATAAACAGTGACAGATGACTGGATTAAGAAGATGTGGTATATGTACACAATGAAATACTACTCAGCCATAAAAAAGAACAAAAGAATGCCATTTGCAGCAACCTGGATGGAACTAGAAACTCTCATACTAAGTGAAGTAAGTCAGAAAGAGAAAGAAAAATACCATATGGTATCCATTATATCTGGAATCTAATACATGGCACAAACGAACCTTTTCACAGAAAAGAAAATCATTGACATGGAGAACAACTTGTGGTTGCCAAGGCCGGGGGGAGGGAGTGGGATGGACTGGGAATTTGAGGTTAACAGATGCAAACTATTGCCTCTGGAATGGATAAGCAATGGTATCCTTCTGTATAGCACTGGGAACTATGTCTGGTCACTTGTGAAGGAACATGATAATGTGAGAAAAAGAATGTATACATGTATGTGTGACTGGGTCACCTTGCTGTGCAGTAGAAAATTGACAGAACACTGTAAACTAGCTATAATGGAAAAAATAAAAATCATTAAAATTAAAATAATAAATTAAAAAATAATTATCCTGATTATCAAAGCCAAAGTAACTAGAAGAAAATTATAGAATAATAATCATATTCAACAATATACAAAACATACCATAATAGGGTATTATTTATCTCAGGAATAAAAGTTTTAATATGTGGAAATAAATCAGTGAAATTTATATTATCAAACTAAAAAAGAAAAGTCATTCGATCATTTCAAGAGATTCATAAATGGCAGCTGACAAAAATCTAGTATCTATTTCTAATAAAACCTCTTTATTAAAGATTACCAAGCTTTCTTAACTTGACAAAGGGCATCTACAGGTAACACACAGCTATTATAATAAATTATGGAAAGTACACTTTTTCACCTAAGATCAGTGAAATAAGGATGTCCACAATCACCACTTTTATTCAACACTAGACTGATGAGTGCAGACAGTGCAATAAGACAAGAAAAAAATGACAGTCATCCAGATTGAAAAAGAAGTAAAACCGTCTTATTCACAGATGACATTGTCCTCTATACAAACGAATGCACAAAACAGCCACTAGCACTAATAAGTGAGTTATAGGATACATTATAAATATATAAAAATCAGTTATATAGGTATATCGTAGCATTAGAAATCAAAATTAATAAAACAACACCATTTACTACAGAATGAAAATAGACAAGGATAAATATGGTAAAACATGAAAGATATGTACACTGAAAACTATAAAATATTTCCTTTTTTTTTTTTTTTTTAACATCCTCTCCTATGGCGTATGGAAGTTCCTGGGTTATGGGTGAAACTGGAGCTGCAGCTGCCAGACTACTCCACAGTCACAGCAACGCTGGATCCCAGCTGGATTTGTGACCTAAGCTGCAGCTTGCAGCAGTGCCAAATCCTTAACCCACTGAGTGAGGCCAGGGATCAAACCCGCATCCTCACAGACACTATGTTGTATTCTTAAACTGTTCAGCCACAATGGGAACTCCTATAAAACATTTCTAAGAGAAATTAAAGCAAAACTTTAGAAATAAATACACTATATTCATGAGTCAAAAGATTCAATATTGCCGTCAACTTTTCCCAAATTGATCTACACATTCAATACAAACTATATCAAAATCTCCATGTGCTTTTTTGAAGAAACTGATAAAGTGATTCTAAAATTCATATGGAAATGTAAAGAACCAAGAATAGACAAATCAATTTTAAAAAAATATTAAGTTGGAAGATTAGCTTTACCTGATTTCAAGATACTTTAATCTAGACATGTAGTATTGACATCAAGATAAACCAGGCTTAGAAAATTTTTTTCTGAGATGGGCCACATAGTAAATATTATTAGGCTTCACACACCATGTATGATCTCTGTCACACTTCTTTTTTTCTTCTTCTCTTAATTTGCTAAACTCTGCACAAAGTGAGGCTGTGAATTGTATTTGTCCCATGTTACTTAGTTTGGCAACCCCAAGACAGATAAAAATTAATCAATGGAACATAACTGAAATTCCAATATTGGATCAACACATACATAGACAACTGATTTTGGACAAAGATGCAAAGGTAATTTAGTGGAGAAAGGACATTTCTTTTCAAGAAATGGTGCTTGAAAAATTATATATGAAAAATAAAATGATCCAATATATACCTTATATCATATACAAAAATTAATTTAAACGAGATGAGAGACCTAAATATAAAACCTAAAACTATAACTCCTCCAGAAGAAAAAAATCTTGCAGCCTTGGATTACAAATGATTTCTTAGATATGACATGAGGAAGAATAATCCATTAAAAACCTGTTAAGTTAGAATTCATGAACATTTAAAATTCTAATCTTACAAGACACTGTTAAGAGAATAAAAAGACAAGCCACGAACTAGGAGAAAATATTCGCAAATCATGTATCTGATAAAGGATTTGTATTCAGAATAAAGAATTCGCAAAATTCAATAATACATAAAAAGTTCAATTTTTTAAAAAATAGGAAAGAAATTTAAACCAAAGGAGATTAACAGATGAGAAGTAAATACATGAAAGGATCTTTAATAGTCATTGGGGAAATACAAATGAAAACCACAGTGAGATACTACCACACAACTATTAGAAGAGCAAAACGAACAAAGACTGACCATCTCAAATACTAGAGAGGATTTGGTGGCGAGAAAACTCTCACACAGTGCTGGCGGGCATGTATAATGATATAACCATTGTGATTAATGTTCAGCACTTTCTGAAAACATTTAACCTACACCTACCACATTATCCAGTCATTCTATTTCCAAGAGAAAAGAATGTATGCTCTGCTTGTGCACAATAATAATGAAAAATTAGAAACAACCCAAATGGCTACCAAAAGTGAATGTATAAACAAACTGGTATAGAATGAAATAATGCGAGCAATAAAAAGGAACTATTACTATACACGATGATATGGATAAATCCCAGAGTAACGATGCTAAGTGAAAGTAGCCATATGGAGAAAAAAAGGAGAATATACTGCAGGACTTCACACACATAAAATTTTAGAAAATGTATACTATTCTCCAGTGACATAAAGCAATTCAGTAACTGGGGACAGAGGAGGGTAGGAGGGTGGGAGAGAAGGTGACAGAGGTTGGAATTATAAAGGGATAGGAAGAAATTTCCAGTGATGATGAATATGTTCATTATCTTGATAGCAGTAACGGTACCATGGGGTATCTATATGTCAGATCTTATCAAATTGTATAGGTTAAATATGGGCAGTTCATTTTATGTGAATTACCTCTCAATAAAGCTATTAAAAACTAAAGAAAATATAACATATACAATGATGTATATATTGAGCATTATATATAATTTGAAGTATATATATACATATACACACACACATACACATAAAATGTATATAGTCAGATAACTTGAATGCCTTAGCCATATGAAATCACCTAGAAAGTATCAAGAAAATAAAAAGAAAGTAAAGAGTGAGCCTGGGCCAGAATCATGGGGGCAGAGGTGGGGGCAGGAATCAGCATTAAAAAAAGAACTATTAATGAATAATTTCACAAACCAGAGGTTAGTGATTTCATGAGGTTTCAGGGAAGAATGTCAATGAGGCTGGAAGATCAAAGCTCCACAATGCGAAGGAATATGTCTGCCTCATTAGCTAATGTATTCCTAGCATCAAGTTACATAATAGGCATGAATTAAAATGACTTGTGACTGGATGGATGGGATACGAGGAAAATCCACTAGGTTTTATGACTTAGAAATTTATTGATGATCTTTTATTAATAACGTTTTAGTAGAGAAGACCAGAGTCAGTCTGCAGTTGGTTAAGGGCTGAATAGGAGGCAAAGAGGTGTTCTGTTAACAGGAAATTCAAGAAACACAGGACTAAAAGGCCAGCTTTCGCATTCAGAGATTCCAAGAAGGTTTAAAGTAGATCCACTATATACTGTTCTTGAACTTCAGACACAGTTCAGACTGTTTGGAACAATTTCAGTCCTTTGGGAATGCCATCATTAAAACCAGAAGTAAAGTACTAAAAATCCAGCTGTAACTATAAATATTTTAAAAACATATGCAACAAGTAAAACCTCCTCTCTTTCCTATACAGAGACATGTGATCCTAGCCTGACTCCTGCTTTGAATTAGAAATGCTCCTCACTCCCCAACTTAGGATGATTTTTTTACAGTTTTAAAGATGAAATTCCTTGTAGGAGAGATTACAATAAATCACCCATATTCCATAAAATTTAATTTGGAAGTTCCAGGTATTAGCAAATCAACATTGCAGGCACGTAGTCAACACAGGAATGAAAAGCCGTTTTATTTCCACAGTTACATTCTTAGGATTAATAAAATTAGTTCTGGAATGGATCTTGGAGGTAGAGAACCATAACGTTAATAAAATACCTCCCTCTTTCACACACAGACACAAAGCAACTGTACAACACAAGACCAGGCAAATAAACATTTTAAAACACAAAAGAAACATTTAAAAATGCAAAAGAAAATCTTACCAAATTTCTTTTTCTTTCCTAAGTTAACAGTAACTGGCATAAACTGGGATTTCATTTCTTCATATTCACGATTCCACTAAAAGTGACTTTAAAATTATGAGATCACCTTGCAATCCTACTTAACAAACTTTAGCAAGCACATTTTGTTTCTAGTTAAAGTAGATTAAACAAAACATGAATGGAAATAACTCTTCTCTTTAACCAAAAATCTCTCACAGAAATATATTTTTACTTGAGTTGTCTTAGCTGGTTCAGTAAAAAGAGACAGAAGATCATTTTGCTTTGAATTTCTAATCTCACATTTTTTTTAAAAAAAGTTTCTTTCATATTTGAAGATTTTTAATTTATAATAACGCTTCCAGAACATTAAATTTCTTCTATTATTGCACTACTCCTCAGAGCAATGCAAAATTAAGGCCTACCCCCACTCTCTATTCCTCATGGATTAGGCTCTGAGAGAAAACCACAAATAGATAATTCCTCAAGCATTTGCTACTTGACATAAATGCTTTGGATAACTAAACTGTCTGCTTTGTGTCCAAAGCTCCTCCTCACTCAATTATCTTTCAATTCATTGGATTCCAAAGCCTTGCTGAGGTTCTAATGATATTTAACACCTCTCTTCAACACCCTCTAATGTCTTTTTGAATACGGTACACATGCTTCAAGACCCGGCAAACACTTTGTCCTTCAAGTGTTCTACAGTGGCTAGCATTCAAAATCTCATCTTTATATCCTGTAATCAGGAAGATTTCCCACACTGCATTTGATCCTCTCTCCATATTGAAAGTAAAAATCTCACCACTTACACAAAGATCATCACTGTCCTTGATTTCCATTTGGATTTTAAGAGTCTCATGCTCTACCAACTGAGCTAGCCAGCAACTCCCAATTTGGGTTTTAAACAGTGGTGTGTTGGTAAATGCCGAACAACCAGCAACCTGGGAAAAGGTATATGCATGAATACACTTACATGTATTTATTATAAATTTTACTGATATAAAGGATATATACCAAACATTTTACATATAATAACAAAGTGCATAATACTCTCTTTGTAAATTCCAACCAAATAGACAATTGATTTTCACAGAACGCTTCTGCTGTAATGTGTGGAGCTCTTATATCTATAGCCAATCACACTTGAAGAATGAGTATAATTTCGATGTGAAACTTGATGGATATTTTCAAACCAGCAAAACAAAAGTAGAAAAACTAAGACATATGTCAGGACTCCATTTGTCAATTAGATAAATAAGGTCTTAGTTGAACTGGATAATAGTTTTAAAACATAGGCAGGACATTTCCTCAATTTTTGTGCTATCCACAATGAAATGAATGCAGATATAACACATTATAAGATTTAGTCTGCATTAATAAGATTTTCTCCATTTTTTACAAGTCTAGATAATCAACAGGACAAGAGATCAAGTCTGGATTTGTACTGTTCACCAACTTAGTGGTATAAATACTCTAATCATGGCTGATTTCAAGCTACAGAAATGATGGCCCTAAGTGCAGGATTGGAAAGAAATGTTCAGTAGCATGTATTATGTAGCATTTCTACCACACTATAACCTCAAGGACATAGACAGTAGTAAAATATAGCCACATAATTAGGAAGTGATATGTCTTGAATATTTGTTATAATTAAGTAAATTACATTAAAAGCAAAAACTAAGCTTATATTAAAAATTGTTTAAAGTCTATGCTTATAACCAGCACATACAATTATTAAAAAATTAACAACTGGTTCCTGTGACTTGCTAACAAGCTACTTCCAAAACACCAAATTATGATCCTTTTGTTGCAAAAGCAGGCCTCCTGACCTCCTATCCTTGGCTAAATGATATTTTGCTTCTTCTCACTGGTTGGTAACGGTGCATAAGGCTATGAATTCTACAAGGTTACTCACAACCAGGCTGCCCTCCCTGACGGTTATGAATCTGTAAAAGCACAGGCAAAAAGAATGCTTCTCAAAGCAAAGTTAACCCTGGCACAACTGTTCCATGTTTTCTACCAAATGAGTCAACCAGTTAAGGAAAAATAAAAAGAAAAGAAATAGTCCTGATGTTAACAGTTATTTTAATTTACAATATAGATGATGTCCCAAGGCTCTCTTAACATCTCCTCCCATAATGCAATGAAAACATGGGAAAAGATGAGAGTTTTTACACAAAGGGGGCACATAAGTTGTACAGCAATAACAAAGCCTTCTCAGTATGATACAGGATGCTTTTCTCTTTCTCTACTTCCCTTGCTCACTTCCTTTTTTCTTCCCTTTCCTCGTCTCTTCCTCCCTCCTTTCCTTCCTGGAGGAGCTGGGGTAAGTTGATTAGTGAGAGAGATTCAACTACTGCATTTTTGCCTCCTTACATCCTTTTAAAAGTTAGTATCCACACACTCAGAAAAGGTCATTGAAAATAAAGATATGTGGTAGGTAGAGCATGGTAGGCACAGAAGAGAAATAAAAATTGCCTTGGAAGACAAACCTTCATTAGGCTGAAACGAGAGTAAAGATGAATCAGAGTTCTGCCAAAGCAAATAGCTGAACACTCATTGATTACCCACCGTATGTCTGATCCTGAGTACAGGCATGGGAAATACAGTGATAAATGGGCCATCATCCATGACCACTTGCCCAAGCACAAGTGAGACCTTGGAAGATCCACTGTTAGTCTCAGCAGTAAATCTTTCATAATTATGATGATAGCAGATGACTACTTTAAGAGATTCTAGACATCCAAGGGTTTGGAGTATAATTTAGCATGGAGGCCTGCACAGGAAGGAACAGAACAGGAAGGAGAAAAACAAAGCCATTCATAAGGGGTAGAACAATTCTGGTCAGACAGTGCAAGCTGATCACTTCCAGCCCATGTAAAATGCTGGCACTTGGGAGTTCCCGTCGTGGCTCGGTGGTTAATGAATCCGACTAGGGACCATGAGGTGGTGGGTTTGATCCCTGGCCTTGCTCAGTGGGTTAAGGATCTGGCGTTGCCGTGAGCTGTGGTGTAGGTCGCAGATGCGGCTCAGATCCCGCCTTGCTGTGGCTGTGGCGAAGGCCGGCAGCTACAGCTCCTGTTAGACCCCTAGCCTGGGAACCTCCATATGCCACGGGTACGGCCCTAGATAAGGCAAAAAGACAAAAAAAAAAAAAAAGTTGGCACTTGTGGAGAGTGTCACAATGAGAAAGAAAGGCACAGAGCTGTTCAGTCTATATCACCAATCTATTACCAATTCACAGATATGATTTCTGATAATGTTCCAGAGGTTTTCCTTATGAAGCCAGGATCAGTAAAAGAAAGACATATGGCTATGTCTCAGCTGTTGTTCTTCAGCTCAACAAACACCTATTTTGTTCCTACTAGGTGCAAAGCACCTGTTATGCTTTGCAATGACAAAAGTAAATGTGAGGGGAACTCTGACCAATCACATGAAGATGACAGGTAGAGACACACAGGTAGAATATATACATTCAGCATTTGAACCACAGAAACTCGGCAGGGGGGCTCAAGACATCTGGGTCTGGGCTCTGCCAGCTGCTGGGTCATCGGACATAGCACATTCTCCCTGGGTTTGCTTTATAAACTCTCAGAACTGGCAGTGCTCATTAAAAAAAAAAACACCTCATCCAATTATAAGTCAAAGTTAACTTTCACTCACAACATCCCTACAAGATTAGCAACAGGTGCCTATATCATTCCCAATGACCTAAGCCCTCCAAATAAAGCCTATCCCTCTTTTGGACAGTTCAAATGGTTAGAAAGTTCTTCCCTCTATATTGTATCTGCCTGTATTTTCTACCCACTGCTCTTACTTGTGTCCACGAGGCTCCCTCTATATTGTATCTGCCTGTATTTTCTACCCACTGCTCTTACTTGTGTCCACGAGGACCCGCTAGAATAAGTCCAATCCCTCTTCTACATGACAGCCTGTTAAATAATTGAGAACAGTTATTATGTATCCCTTCAGGCTAAACATCTACAGTTCTTACAACCATTTCTATTAGGACATGATGCTGAGTCCCTTCAACCACCTGGTTAACCTTCTCCGCAGGTACTTCAAGTTGAACACTCTCCTAGCTTTGTGCAAACAAGCCACCATTAAACTACATTTTCACAATCCGTATCTGTATTGTCGAGATGTAGTTTTCACTCCCGATATAGGGTTTCACATCTATCTCCTCTACTAGATTTGAAGTATTTTTTCAGTTAAGACCTTTTGGGATATTGCTCCTGCCAACCAGTACAACTGACCTCTCTCCGTATCAGGTTATCCACATATGTGATCCACATGCCAACCCTGACCTCAGCTGAATCACAAATAAAAATGTTGACAAAACTGAATCAAATGCACAGCCTCGTGGCAGGCAGGCAGAGACAACCTTCACGTTCACATATATATTCAACCTATTATAATTTTGCCAAGTATACTATTATTAACTTCAGACTGCTCCATGCCCTCTATAAAGACTTTGTGAGAGAGACTGTAAAATTACTTGCAGACATCCAAGTATACATCATCTAAGACATTCTTCTAAAGCAGGGGTCAGCAAACTATGGCCCACGAGTGAAATCAGCCCACTGCCTGTTTTTGTTTTATTGGAATACAGCCATGTCCATCCATTTACATATTTTCTGTGGCTGCTTTTTTTGCTACAGGGGCAGAGCTGATTAGTTCTAACAGAGACTGTGTACCTAGAACCCCTAAAATAATAATTTCTTGGCTCTTTACAGAAAAAAGTTTGCCAATCTCTGGTCTGAAGGAAACAACATAGGCTCTCCTAACATTTAAAGTGAACCCACAGTGGTTCCCAGGGACGACTACTTATTTTACTAAGTCCTCAGAAAGCATTCATTAGTAACACCTTCTAGTGTCTTTTTCTGGGTCTATTTTAAGCTTATATTAACCGATGGTTTCTAAATTCACTCTCTTCTCTATGAAAATGAGAAATACTCAGATCTTTAGTTGCATATTATGGAGACTAAATGGATACTGTCTTTTGGCAATGAATTCTACGACAAATATTGGCATATTTAAACCTGCAGGTTTTTTTTTTCATATAATATGCATAGTTTACATATTCATACAGTGTACCCAATATTGAGAGCCTTTAGATACAAGCATGCTGGGGCACCAACAGCAGGTCAGAAGAAAGTAGAAAAATTTTAAAGAAAACATATCAGGGATAGAGAAGCTAATGCTGCATTAGGCTATACCTCCCAAGGAGACTAAAATGCACAGTCTAAATCTTTAATGATCTGAACTCAAAAGGACAGATTCATTCTTTTAAAGACCCAATATTATTGTGGAGGACATAAGCATACACAACAGTTGTCTCTGAGCTGCGCTCATCACCAGTGGGAAAGCAATTCTTTGATGCACAGGAGGAGAATTATTCTGGATGAAGCCAGTTCCTATGGAGAAGCTGATGGTAAAATACAGGTCTATTTCCTTTGGAAGAGAGGCTGGCAAAGTTAAAGTGTCAACGTTTGAAGGCATCCAGAGAAGAAATCTAAGCCTCCTGATAACCATATACAAATAGGAATGATTTGGAGGGACATTCAGAGATGTACTTTATAGTACATGGGATGCTGAGCTCAACACAGATTAATTCCAGATATTATCAACAGAGTAAATTACTAATAGCCAGGATTAGTTCTAATTTGGGGATTGGTTAAACTAGAATTTCGAGGGCAGTGTATATGCTGAGATATTTATCCCCTCCAATTAACGGCTGGTATGGCCTCTGGGCCAGCTGCCTCCAGCAGCACGTTTTGTCTATTGACCTCAATGTGCTATACAAATAGTATCATCTTCTACATGGGCCATGGTTGAGATGAGAGTTGGGAAGA
Source organism: Catagonus wagneri (assembly GCA_004024745.2). Classification (NCBI taxonomy): domain Eukaryota; kingdom Metazoa; phylum Chordata; class Mammalia; order Artiodactyla; family Tayassuidae; genus Catagonus; species Catagonus wagneri. The sequence continues at coordinate 3,651,556 of PVHT021183583.1, forward strand.
ACTAGATTAAGTTAAACTGGTAGACGACAGGACTCTGGTATTAGCAGCTAAGGATTGGACCAGGTTGGGGGATGATGGAGTAGAGACAGGATTTTGGAGTAAATGACATAACTACAGTCAGGGAGAAATAAAGAGAAAGGATACAAATCTTGATCAGGGTTATCAGAGAGGAGTACAGAAGATTCTCCAAGAGAAAGAAATGATGCAAAAAAAAAAAAGAAGAGGTAGGCTAAGATTAAGCAATCATAGATAGATATATAGATAGATAGATAGGGCCAGTGCCACCTAAGGGTCCCAGGACATTAGCGAGGAATACAAAAACACCAAAGCAACTACATGGGATCCAGTTTCATCCAGATAAAAAGATAATTCCAAAAGCGAAAACACCGTATATATAAATGAAAAGAGAAAATAAATCTTCCAGATATCAAAGACTTTCTAACCAGATGGGCAAAAATGCCATAACAATTTTTGTAACCAATGCCAGTGACTTTTTTCCAGGAAAGCAAGAAACTGCAAAAGTCAGCTAAACCATAATCATTCCACAAATTTTGTAGGGACCCATAATATATTCAGTTGACAAACAATTCTGCCAAGTAGCTCTTCTACATGTTGATCATGTCAACAAAATTAATTTGACATTTACAGCTATTTTGAGAATAAAATGCAGTTGCTTAAATTATTCTGTGGAAGCAACATGAGACAGAATTATTCAGTTGACAAAATCTAATTAGGTGTAAATTATTTCAGGTCATATGAATTATAAAACCTTTCACAGATAAGTATTTTAATTCAAAGTGGCTCAAAGCGCTATAGAATATTAATAGGCCCACAGCCTCTTGCAATACTTTCATATTTCTGTTTCCAGTAATATCACCTATTCCCTAAATGTTGCCTACATGTTCTTATTCTGCCTTCTTGGGCCTATAGTTGTATAAGGAAAAAGAAGAAAGTTTATACGCTAGAAAATTCTTACAAGTTAATTTATTTTTTTTTTGAGCTGTAATTCACATATTACAACACCTCATTTCTTTTTTTTTTTTTTTTTTTTTATCTTTTTGCCTTTATCTAGAGCCGCACCTGCGGCATGTGGAGGTTCCCAGGCTAGGGGTCTAACAGGAGCTGTAGCTGCCGGCCTTCGCCACAGCCACAGCAACGCGGGATCCGAGCCGCATCTGCAACCTACACCACAGCTCACGGCAACACCGGATCCTTAACCCACTGAGCGAGGCCAGGGATCGAACCTGCAACCTCATGGTTCTTAGTCAGATTCGTTAACCACTGAGCCACGAAGGGAACTCC
>PVHT021183583.1:3653857-3753852 GCA_004024745.2 Catagonus wagneri
GCTAGGGGTCTAACAGGAGCTGTAGCTGCCGGCCTTCGCCACAGCCACAGCAACGCGGGATCCGAGCCGCATCTGCAACCTACACCACAGCTCACGGCAACACCGGATCCTTAACCCACTGAGCGAGGCCAGGGATCGAACCTGCAACCTCATGGTTCTTAGTCAGATTCGTTAACCACTGAGCCACGAAGGGAACTCCTCTTTTTGTTAAGTAATATTATCCTCCACTGACATATGAAAAAACTGAGGCTCAAAGATTAAGTAACACCCTCAATCATACAAAACTTATCCATGGCTGGAATATAAATACAAAGTCAATGGAATCTTCAATATTCAAGGCTTGCCTGTCCTTCTTGAGAGCCTAAAAATCAAAAGCCATGTAGTCAGTTCTAGACATCAGAATGCACAGATATTTACAGGAGAACAACTTTAGCAAGAGCAGAACGCTCTTTGCCATCAAAGATTATGCATGAAATTATAAGAGGAAGAATATTGGTCTGCTGGACTATGAAGGCTTAAACCAAGCCTGGCAACCAGGGAACAGAGAAGGGGAAAATCACCTCTGCCAGAAAGTAGCAGAGCTTAAGACAACAGCTGTGAATGGCTAAACCTTAAGTGCACATACATACACAGGCATATTCTATACCTGAGACAACGTGCTCAGGCCCAAGCCTCATTCTAGGCCTGCTCAGCATTCACTAGCCTACACTGATTTTTATTCTAGAAAAACAATACTACCATGATCGTCTATAACAAGAAACAGGTGGATGGCAGGAACCAGGGAGAAAAGGTAAGATAGAAGAGAAGTGAAATTAAAAAGGGGGAGAAGAAAGCAAGCAGCAAAACCCATTTGTAACCGTAAAATCATGTCCTCGCTTTTGTCAGTGTTCTCTCCCAATTCTGTAAGAGTTAAAGGCCGCCAAGTAATAGGGCCTGCAGAGTTTTCCCTTGGGTCTCAGCCAAGGCCAGTAACCCTGCTATTAGAGACCTGCCAAGCTTTGTCAATGCAATCTGCTGAATGCCTTGAGTGACAAGCGATCAATATTCTCCACTCTCATGGGTCATCACAGGTGACACAGGCCTAAGTAATAAAACAGCCCTGGCTGCCTCCTCTAACTTAAATGCTTCCCCAGCCACAATATTTCTTTTTTGTCTAAATGCCTCTAGCTAAATTTCTCGTAGATCGAACCATCTGATGGGGATAGAGATTCTGAGGAATTGCAATGTGTCTGAATTGATGCTAGCCAGTGAAAGCTCAGTAGACTGGAGAAATAGGTTCAAATAAATCGAAACGACTAGCTACAGAGTTATAATCTGCCAACATCAGACCCTGTAGCAACAAGCCAATATGAAAAAAAGCATGCTGACAGCCAACCACCACCAAGTCACCTGCTGAAATGAGAACCCATTTTTCCCTCACTACTGTGTTGATGACAGGCACTTTCTCGGTAACATCTCTGGTGGTGAGAGGGGGCAGAGGAAAGAGGCAGGGGTTCCTCATATTGTAGGAAACACTCTGTGTTATGTGCAGTCAATAACCATCGTTCCCCAGAAATGAGAAAGCGTCCACAAGGGTGGGTTTGGGGAAAGACATGAGGACATGTTGTCTTCTGGGAGCACATATAAGGCATCAGAATCTCCCTCCTCGTCATTGGCACAACTGTACAGAAGGCTCCTCCCTTCAGCCCTACAGAGAGGCAATCACAGACAAACGGGAGGGCCAGGAAGTGATGCGCTCATCTGTATGAAGACCCAAGGAGCACTTCTAGTTAGGATTCCCAAATGGAATTAGATTCCTTAGGCGGTGGTTTCAGAGCAGATGACAGAAAGCTCAAGTCAACTGACAATTTAACCAGAACAGGAATTTATCATAGACTATTACGTCCGGAAAAGACAAGGCAAGGTCTTAGGAGTTCTTTCTATCTGCCTCAGAGGACTACTGTACTTTCAGCAATCCATACTATTTAAAAATTACTTCTTTTAACTTTACATTCTCAAGTGTCAAGGCATTTTTAACGTACCTGGTCAATTCCTGTCCCATTTAAATACTTCCTGTTCAAATGGAAATAAATACATATATCACCGGCACTTATTCAGTATCCCAGGAGTGTTACCAGACTGACTGCACAGGTACCTCACATGCCCTCACGCTCATCCTATTACTTCCATGCACACGTGGCTACAGCAAGTAGCAGAACATCAGAAGAACAAAATTGTACTAAAATTGCTACGCCAACCAAAGCTTCCAGGATCAGGCGCCCCTTTCAAAGTAACAGGTCAAGTATTTACCCCTCATGGAGTAATGGGATAGAAAATGGAGAGGTTTATAATTTATATTCTTGGTCATAGTGACCTGCTCTCATTTAACTTCCAACTGTATTTAAATTAGCCTTTATTTTTTTCTCCCTATAATCATTACAAAAATGATCTGCATTCCGAATGCCATGACAAATGCTTTCCTGTTATAACAGGATGGTCCTCAATGATGCTTGAAAACTGGTACTGAACCAGCATATTTAATATTTTATACCTTGACACTCATACACTATAATTTGAAAAAAAAAAACAGACAATATAAGTAATAAGGCTTCTAAGCTCAAAACAAAACAAAATGATGGCCTTTGACAGAAGCTGACAGAAGACTCTCAAAGGGCAAAAAAAACAGCTGAGATTTTTGATTTAAGGTTATTGTACCCCACTGATAAAAATAAGGACCTTAGTACACAGGAAGTAACTAATTTATAACAAGCAATATCACTTGATAGATCTCAAAAAATAGCCTAGAATGAAGAAGCCTGATGTCAGACAGGATTACTGGGATAGACATTTATTGGTAACAATTTAAGTCTGGAAAATTAGGATAAATAAAGACCAAGTGATCAATACACGAATGTATGACTGCATCTGTGAGAGAGTCTTGAACTTTGCTTGGAACACCCTGGGACTCAATAACTCTCACAGACAGTAATTCTCAAGCAGGGGTTCTCACCAAACAACATAAAGGGCAGAGGCTCCGTTCTTTCCAAGTAGAGTCAGAGAGTTCTGCTCTGTGTATGCCTCCCTAAACCCCTTTATGAGGCTGACTTCTGCCTCCTCAACCTCCACAGAGGTCAGGATTCTTGCCAGTTGCTCCTTAATCACTTAGGGGCCTTGTTAGTCCTTGGGATCAGCTGGCCACATACTTAAAAGGGCAAAGTGACTTTACCTGTTCCCTAATGCTTTAGAAAAATAATAGAAGCATTAAGATGCAAGTGACAGTGAAATGTCTTAGTGGTAAAAAGAAATTGCTAGTCCAGGATGACTACGACAATCCTTCTGGATTACCCGTACTTACCAAAAGGTCTCAGACTGAGAAAGCATACTTCTACAAAAAGTGCAGATGCCCAAGGCAAAACCAGCAATCACTTGGATTTCATTCTGACATGTTTCAGCATTTCTCTGTGGTTTGTTAAAAACGTTTGCTTTGGTGAAGAGCATGTCAGCCAAAGAACTGATAGGAAGCTGAAGTAATTATATAAATCAACTGGTTGATATGATTGCCTTTCTTCGGTTAAGCCACATTCATCACTAAAAAATACTGTTCCTTCACTCTGAAGATACAGAACGATGTCCAGAGAAGTTTCCACTACTACGACTGTAATATGTTATAGAAGGAACAGAGAGTAGTTAATACAACATCCTTGTAAAATCATGTACAATTATAAAAAATAACGTGCATGTTTTGTAGAAAAATAAATCTACTTATGTTCTGTCAATCTATAGATAATCACTAAAAGGAACTAGGTGCATTTTCTTCCAGTTTTTGATTTACTCTTGTTCTGTACAAAATTCAAATAATTCTGTGTGTGTGCATGTATTTTAAATAAAGTTTTAATAAATTAACATATTGTAAATATTTTTCCCTGTATTCTTTGGAAACATTTAACCTCTGTAAGATATTCCAAAATATAAAAATAACATAAACTATGTATTGATTGTCATGATACAGGGTACTGAGATTGCATGAAGTTTTTCTTCACATCCAATTTGCTATCTCAGGAAACTGTCCTAGACAAAGAATTAATAGATCAAAAGATGTTAACATTCTGAAGACTCCCGAAACATAAAAAGGCTTGTGTAACATGATTGTTCCACTGTATTTTTTCCAGCAGTGACTAGTATCATTTCTACAAATACTATTAATTTAATAAGTGAAAAATGGCACCTCTTTGTTACTTCTAATTGCATTTCTTTAAATATTATGTATACTAACTACAGTGTTAGATATTTAATTCCCATCCTTGGAGTTCAAGTTGTGGTGCAGTGGAAACAAATCCAACTAGTATCCATGAAAACGCGGGTTCGATCCCTGGCCTTACTCAGTGGGTTGGTGATCCCATGTTGCTGTGAGCTGTGCTATAGCTTGCAGGTGTGGCTTGGCACCTGCATTTCTGTAGCTGTGGTGTAGGCTGGCAGTTGTAGCTCTGATTTGCCCCCTAGTCTGGGGTCAAATAATATTATTTTTTTTAAGCATTTTATTTTTTTTCTTCCCATTACTTAATGAATTTGATTACAATTATACAAAAACATTAGTCTCATCCTCATTCCAAACCAGACTCTCAGGGAAATAAGAAAGTGATTTTCAAAAAGCTTAAGAAAAAATAAAAGAGACTTTAAGATTCTTAAAATTATTCCCTGGGCTAAGATCTGGAAAGTAAGGTTTTTAAATGAAACCTCAGAAATAGTTGGTAAAGGTGATTGTTATACACAGACAAAAAACATCCAGTTTTTATTTCCTCCATCAAAGATAGCCTCAAATATTTATCTTCCCTTGAGAGAAATGAAAATCAAAACTCTTTCTACTGGGTAGGGAGAAAGGAATATTTATCTCCAAAATAAAACACCATATGCTTTAAAATTATCTCTTTTTAAAAATAAGTTAAAATTTCATAATTTATGATCAATCACTTGAGAAACTAGTCAAAAGTAACTTCAATTGCCTTATAAGTATGTGCTTCTGAGGTAGAAATTGCGACACATCCTACAAGTGATTCTGAACCATGATTTTACAAAAACACTTTAAAATTATGGCAAAATTATCTACACTTATTTTTTATTATTATAGTACCAACTATTTCTGCAGAATGTAAAGATCTGTCAGCAACATCACTGCAAACTCAACTGAGCTTATAAGACTTCTTTCTCAGTCAAAATATAATTCAGAAAAGGATCTGGCCAACATAGTTTTTAGCCAAGATATTATTTTTTTCCTTGAGTTTTGGTAGACAAAAGACAGATTAGACTTTCCTTTCAGTTCACTTAATGCACTGGTTTGGCTGTTTAATTTTCTTTTTATCATGGGGGGGGCAAAGAAATAAAAAGTGCAATGTAATAATACATCACCAAAATGTGTCTGGTTGGGGTTGACAGGAATGTCTGATGAAGGTGACAGGACAGAATAAGTTCCTCAAAGTTACTTGCTCAGGTGCTATATCAGGGTGCTGTTTACACACAACATAAAGAGATGCCCAGGCATATATTTCACATCTGTTTACTTTGTCATTCATTCATGTTCAATCATTTGTTTATTCATTCATTCACTTATTCAATAATTAATAATTACCTACCATTGCTCTGGGCTATAAATATGAATAGAACAAACCCTTAGTTAAAACTTAGAGGAGAAAGAACTGTCATTCACTGATAAAGTAATATTTCCTATCTGAGGAGACAGGAACAGTGGATGAAGCAACTCACAGTATTATCAACTGAAGTCCACATGGTTTTGCAGGTCTGATGGAGCTGTAGGTTAGAATTCTTAGCTCTAAGGTGAGATTTCAAGAGGGGACATACATCCTTCACGTTAGGACTCTTGACAGAGTTTCACCATCCACTCTGGAGGTGTGACTTCTATCTAGGATCAATCAAATACCACATTTACCCTAAGGTCTATATGACCAAATTACCCCCAAATTATAATCCTGGGTAAAAACAATGACCAGTGCACCAAACAGTTCCCCCTTGGAAGGAAATCTAGGCCCTGGCTCCCAGCAATGATAAACTCTCCGGCAAAGAAGGAATAGTATTGGTAGTGGTGTGCAGACAAGATAAACTACTTTCTTTTGTTCCAAGGCCTAAAAGCAGCCATTGTATATTATCTGCTTGCTGGATTTGTGTTGCTTCTATTGCTGTGTTAAAGGAGCTATTTCTGGAGCTGACCTCTGTATAAAAGCTGGGTTGAGCTGAGCTTTTCTGCCTATTAGAGTGAGCAGTAGAGCAAAGGGTAAACCTCTCTGAGTGGATGGGTCAGAGTACACAGACACTGATTCAGGTTTAGCTGACAGCGCCAGGGAAGGCATTTCTAATCTCCCCAGTTAGTACTAAATCAGCATGGTGTACACGAGCCCTTGACAGAGGACAGACAAATGGGGCTCACTAAAAGGATAAAGAGCGGCCTGGTGAAGCACAGATGCTGAATACGATCCAAAGCTTTCATTTCTTAAGCTTAAGAAGCCACATCCATTCAGGACAAGTCTTGGCTCTTGGCTCTGCTGTAGTAAAACGCCGCCTTCTAGTCTGATCCTGAGAAAACAGACAGTGCCTATTCCAAGAATTTAGAACTCAGTAATTAAACGGCATATTCTTGCCTCCCCCTCTATTTGCTGTTGCCTGGAGAGGAGAAAAGTCAAAGAAAAATTAGGAGGCTGCCATCCTAACCATTGTTGTTACCCAATGCAGGGTAATTCATGGTTTGATTTTCTTCAGGCTCTCCTGACAATCCATCACATCAAGCCACAGAACAGAAGAAATGTGACCAAGCAGGAACGTGAGCTCTTTTCTGAACTGTTCTCTTCAGGTTTACAAACACATCCAAAGAAGGGAAGGGAGGGCAGACAAACAAAAACTCTGACAAAATGATCCTTAAATGGAACACTGTCAATGGTGTGCTGTTAAACAGCTGAGATTTTCCTAATCTCAGAGCACTTTTTGTTTGTATCGTCCTAATACTCTACAAAGTGTTATCTAAGAGTGTTATCCAAGAGATGCTAGGATCCCTGGTTTACCCATGAGGAGTCTGAGACCGAGAGGCCCTAAATAACATGCCCAGGATCACACAGCCAGAAAGCAGAAAAGCTGGGATCCTAACCTTGCTCAGGGTTAAGACTCCAGAACCTAGGTATTAATCACTCTGCTATACAAAGATAACATCCTGTTAAGTGTGTAAATGGGATTTTTATACATAAAATACCATTTAAATACAGCAGAGTAACTTGCTATTTTAAAGACACTAGGGTGAACCAATTTGAAGGGGAAAAAATGAAAAACAACCATCCCTTGGTTTGTTTACCTTGTGAATTCAAATGTTGGGTGATGGTAGCTGCTGAAAATCAGGCTGATTTGCAAATGCCAAATGTGGTGTGCCTGTCTGTGTCCATCAAGCTACAGGGATGACGATGGGAGGGGAGAAGCCTTTACCAATGCGGACTCTCACACACAAACAAGGTTCAAAGTGCTCACTTTGCAGCTTACAACTCACACAAATGATTCTCGGCTTCACACTAGAAGCAATCACAGATCTCCTTAACAGAGGGAAACTAAGAGTCTTCTACCCTCAGAAAAAGAAGATATTATCCCCATGGATAACCTAATAAATAATAAGAAAGACTGAAAAGATTGGTCTGGAAAGTAATATTGGCAGGAAGGGTCTAGGCCTGAGTCTTCTGCCTCCCAGTACACAATCCAGTTCTTCAAACTCTGCCTGGGGGGCGGGGGAGACTTCAACCCCTGGCCTCTTACCCCAAAACAGCAGAGCAACTTGTCACTGACATAATACTAATGGGCAAGTTCAAACTTTATGAAATATTACAATGGCCAGCTATTTTACAGATTCCAAGAGCTTAGGAACTTGTTTAACATGAGAGAGATGGGCTACAATTTAGAAATGTCAAAATGGCATAAATATCACTGTAGAATGATCAAACCACCTTAGGAATAAAATTGGAACTTGCTAAAAAAAAACAAAAAAAAATGTGTATTGTTTATTTGGATAAATCTGTCTTATTGCCATAGAAAGTACATAAAGTAATTGAATTTACGGCAAGTTTTCAGAAAAAAATATTTCAAAGGAAATGCAAAGGCATTTTCTCTTTATAAAAAGAAAGACAGTGAGAGAAATTAGGTAATAAATAACTCTTGAATTCCATCCACAAGCAGATCCCAGGTTCACAAAATAAATGGCTAATCCATTAGGAGGTTTCTTTAGCCAAGAGGTGATATTCAAGCATTAAGTATTCTATGGTCACATAGTATTTAGCAGAATATTACCTTAAGTATGTTTTATTATGTTTTATTTATGTTACAGTAATATCTTTTCAAACTACTATTATTACAAAAAACCTCCCATAGTTGGGGATAACACTTTTTCTTTTTTGCAAATATAATGACCTAGTTCACTATGATTCAACCTGTGGACCCTAAATGTCAAAATATATGGTTGCATGTCCTGTGGAGTTTTATGCAAAAAAACAATCTTGAATATCAGAACTGAAGACACTACCCTGAAAAGGCTTCTCTTTCTCATTTTAGTAAGATCTCATTAATTTGGACAAACAGTAGGGAAGGTTAGCCTACACTGCTGAACTATTATGATGATAAAGTACTGATTAATAAATGTCACTGGATAACTTTTAAAGTCAATCATCTTGACCTAAGCAATGTCAAGTGAAGGCTTAACCAGCTGCTTAAATAAGTAACACTACTCGTCACTTATCACCTCAAAAATCTGCTATGGCTCCCAGGGCCTCACAAAGGAAATCCATCTTCTGTTGCCTGTCACTAAAGGAACTAAAAGCATATTATCCACAATGTCCCTACACTTACTGTGCACTCAGGCAGAAAGGGAAACATCCCAACAGAATGTACCTGCTCCAATCTCTGCGTCTAAACCAGGGCACCCCACATGACTCTACTCAGATGCCATCTCTTTCATACAGCATTACCACACTCCCAGTTCCCAAATTACTCTCGTAATAACTCTCTTATATTGACAAATCTGAAATTAAGAAGAGTTAAGATCTCCACACAGAAACCTGTACATGGATATTCACAGCGGCTCTATTCATAACTGTCCGAAGTTGGAAGAAATTAGTATGTCCAGGTGAACGGATAAATAAAACTGAGGTATATCCACACAATGAAATTATTCATCACCAAAAAGATTGGTCTATCAGACCATGAAAATACATGGATGAAACCTGAATGCATATTATTAAGTGAAAGTCAAACTGAAAAGGGTACATACCATATAATGCCAAATATACGACATTCTGGAAAAGGCTAAATTGTGGACATAGTAAACAGGTCAGAAGCTGACAGCGATTGGGAAGAGGATGGGGGTGTGAACAGGCAGAGTACAGAGGACTTTGGGGGCAGGGGAACTACTCTGTATGATATGACAATGGTAGATTCATGTCATCAAATATTTCTCAAAAGCCACAGAGTGTATAATTCCAAGAGTGGGCCCTAATGTAAACTATGGCCTCTGGGTGATGACAAAGTGTCAATGAAGGTTTGATGACTGTAATAAATGGACAGTCTAGTGGGGATATTTAGTTCTGTAAGCTGTACACGTGTGGAGGAAAAGGGTATGCCGAAACTCTCTGTACTCTGCACAATTTTGCTGTGAATCTAAAACTGCCCTAAAAATTAAAGTCTGTCAAAAATAATGTATATGCACAATCTTTTACATAAAAGTCATATCTATCTATCTATCTATCTATCTATCTATCTATCTATCTATCTATCTCTGAATTATTTTTCTGATTTCATCCAGACCAGTCTCTAATACTACCAGCATCATAAGGAAAACCAGTTTACAGAGGATTCACTTATTAAGGGAAGACATAAAGATCAGCAGGAAGTAAAACACTGGATTTTAGTTGATTCAAAAAGAGAAAACCAGCATGAAGTATGTTTCTTCCTAAAGGAAAAAAATTACAAATATGTCTTTCTCTTGTTTCAAATGTCTTTATAGGATTATAAGAATTTTTAAAGCTTCTTTCCAATCATTGTAGAAATTGACTGCAAATGCCTCCTGGAGTTTGAATAATGCTATTTGGGGGAGGGAGGGGACTGAGAGGCATGGAAATCTACTTCTGTTTTAATACTTTCCAGTAAAATTTACCTCAGAATCAAGTTACTATTTTGTTTAATGAGACCTCAATGCTACTCTAGTGATAGAAGGAGGTCACGGATGGTTTTGTAAGACTCCAGACATGGTAGAGTTTTGGGGACAAAGCCAGAATGGCCCCTAAGCACAGCTGGTTCCATCAGACATATAAGTAAGCGTCCAGCTTGGCTTCATTACTGGGTTTTTTGAATATATCTCTCAAATCATGGGGTTAAAAAAAATCATACTGTACTGAATGGCTTCCATTAGTTTCATTAATGTCTGAATTTCAGCAAAATCTTTCATCTGGGAATTATTCCAAAATATAAGAGGTTCTGTCACTAATGGAAGCCATTCCAATGGAACATGTGTTTCCTTAGATTTATTCCCATGACTAAAGGTCTTTTCAATGTCCTCTTATTTATTTTGATAGACACAGCCATATCACTCCTTGGACAACAGAACCCCTGAAGTTTTGTTAACTCTTTGGACGGTGGAGAAACTTAGAGGGGAAAGGCTACCAGCAACAGTAAAATGATGGTAATATTTTGAGCATTTGGCATGTACCAAGCACTGTATAAGCTCTTTACATACATCTTCTCCCAAGGACACTTTCCATCTTACGCTAGCAGATGCATATCATAACATGGCACAGGAGAACAAAGGGCTTGGGGGCACTGGAGAGCTTTTAAAAGAGAAGCAGAAAACAGTGCCTACTATTTGGAGGGTGGATTTTGTGTTTCAGCTTCCTATCTTTACAGTGGGAATGAAAATACTAATCCCTCATCAGCTATTTTTTGAGAAAATATATGAGATAACATAGGTAGAGTACCTGAAATTATAACCATCCCACAGTGGACTGGCCCTCTGGTATTTTTAAGACACTGAAGGACAGAATCTAAAACTTCTAGAGACCTTACAAGACTGCCCAATCCTGCTTGTAAAAAGCTTCCTTTAGCACCCTCCTGCACATGCTCAGGGTCTTAATGCAGACTGCAGGAATTCTCTGCCTAGCTCTAATAATAGCTAACTAACCCCTGGCTGCCAAATCTCTACCTCACATCAATATTTTCCCAAATACTCACAGGCAAAACAATATTCATTGAGCACCTAGCATCTCCCAGCTGTGTCCTAGGCACTGAGGATACAGCACACAAGAAGGGAGAGAAAATCTTTACTTTCCAATAGAGGAGAGACAGTGAGAAATACATAAACAAGGGCAGAAGTGTAACTGCTATAAAGGCAGTAAACAGGGTGAAGGTGATGTAGGAGAAACACTGGGAGACACTCTCAGAATGGTATTTGAAGGTTGAAATATATCAAATTGAGCAAAGAACTGTTTCAGGCTATAAGAATAACAATTGCAAAGACTCTAAGATGGGGAGGGACTTGGCACTTGTGAGTAACAGATTCTGTCAATACCCACCTTAAAAACCTTCATGACCAGTGGTGTGAAAACCCATTTAACCTTTTAGAGGCAAAAAATTGCTTTTATGTCTAGTGCAGTTCGATGACTGACCATAAGCTTCTGTCTGAGAACTGGAAAAGCAAAAGGTCTCCAGCACATGGTAACCTATGACTTCCAGCGTTCTCAGTATAACAGAGTCTAACGGTACAGCAAAACGGGACTCTTACAAACGGATAGTCATTATCACTGAAGTTATCTAAACCTAAAATACAGAATAAAAAATAAAGCCATGATTCTGAATGTGCAAAATATTTAACTTAAAAGTGGGTGGGTCTACATAATCTTGGTAGTACTTCATTTTTTTAATGGCCACACCTGCTACAAATGGAAGTTCTCAGGCCACCAGTGATTTAACCTGAGCAGAAGCGGTGACCTGCTCTGCAGGTAGGGCAAAGCTGGGTCCTTTAACCAACTTCACCAGGCTGGGAATCCAATCCGTGCCTCCTCAGTGACTAGCTGCTGCAGATTCTTCACCCACTGCACCACAGTGGGAACTCCTTGGTGATTCCTTTATGTGAATTAAGAGGAAGGAAAGGGGCAGAGAAAAGCACCTAAAGCTAGAAAGAAGCAAGTGGCATTGTCATTTAAAAGAAAGGAAATAAATTATGTTAGAGAAGGAAGAGGAAGAGAAGCAGGAGAAGAAAGAGGAAGAAGAGGGGCAGAAGAGGAGGAAGAAGGGAGGGCGGGCAGAAAGGGAGGTGGAAGCAGGAGAGGAGGCAGAGGGAGAGAGGAAGAGGAGCCAGAGGGAGAGAGGAGAGAGGAGGCAGAGGGAGAGAGGAGAGAGGGAGCAGAGGAAGGGGAGAGGAGCGGGAGGAGAGGAGGATCACGTTCCTGAAATTAGAACTCAAGACGGTTCAGGCCAGAAGAAAACTTGGAGAGGCTATTTACTCCCCTACTTAGAGGCAAGGAGAGAAACCTGCAGTCTTCCAGTGATTAGATTACAATTAGTCCAGCCTAGGCCTATATATATATATATATATATATATATTTTTTTTTTTTACTATGACTGATTTTGATACCCTCTGTGCAAGATCTTGGAAGGAATTACCGAAGGAAATTTTTTCGTGTATTGGTGAAAAAGAAGCAGTGATCTCAGGACTCAGCATGAGTTCACCAAAAATACCTCATCAGAAAAATCTTATTTGTTTGTTTTTAAAAAGTAACCAGTGTGACAGGATCTTGTGAACACTGTATATCTGGCAACGTCCCATCTGGACCACGTCCATGCGGAAGGAAGGAGAACATGGTCGGCAGGCCTAACCAGGGGAAAGATCAAAATCAATTATGCAGATTAATGGGGTTATTGTCAGCCTAACAACAGCACAGACAGGTGGGAGAGAACCTGGGCGAAGTGAGGACAGGGAAGGAAAGCACAGGGAGAGGAAGAGGACAGAGTGGGAAAGAAAATATGGAAGGTGCCAAGTGAAAGATGAGAATTTTTTAACAAAAATTTTAAATGCCAACTTAAAAAGGGTGAGGGGAGTGGATCAACATGTGAAGTGCCTGTGCTATTCAAATAGAAGAAAACTAGCCACAGGTGACTATATACATTTAAATTCATGAAAAGAAAATGCAATTCAAGAGTCAGTTACTTCATCACACAGGCCACATATCCAGTGTGTAAGTGGCTGGGGGCTACTGAACTGATTATCACAGATACAGGACACTTACATCATTACAGAAACTTCTACTGGACAGAGCTAAAGGCATAAAGAAGACTTTTCTTCTGGATCCCATGAGTGCCATAGCTTCTTAAGTACCATGTAAGCTTATTCCCGCTTTCTTTCACTGGAAGTTGGGAACACAAATACGGTTACATCGCAAAAACATACACAATTTCTATTTTTGATTGTTCAAAAGCACCCCAAACGGTGGATGCCAAAATGGAAGTCAGTTGTGGCTACACAAAGAACACACTGAAATCACAAATGCCAAAGACGATGCCCTCTGTGCATTTAGATTTTACAGCTCATTATTATTCACTTTGGTGCCTGGGGGTGGGGGAGGATGGTTATAGAGAAAAGCTTTTAATTTAGGTAGAAAATTCTTTTAATTACAGCTAACAGAAGGGTCTGGTAGAGCCTTAGGCCAGGAGTTAGAGCCCCTGGAACAGAGGGTCCTTTTAGAGAAAGGACTGGCTCTCCCATCTCAACCCAGGGGGCTGGGGTATGACCTCTAAGAGCATCGAAACAAGGTAAAGAAACGCGGACATGCCTAGTTTTAAGAAAGGTATCTTGGTGTTATTTATTGTCATCTGTAATTTCTCTTATTTTATATTATGATATTGATTGATTTTGTGTCCCTAATTGGATTACAATTTTCTAGAAAGCAGAGATTCCTATATCCCTTCAAGCAAATAACAGCATATCGCTGAGCACAGAGCAAGTGAGCAACAGATATAGGTGTGCTAGAAAACTCTCAGTCTCAGTATTCTAGGCTATTTAATTTATCTCAAATTCAATTTGGTCTCGACTATCTTTCTGAGTATCGTCTCATACAAAAAGCATATAGGACTTGGAACAGGCATTGCAGACTCTAAACCTGGCAGTGACTCTCATTATTCACACATCTGCCTAAGACCTTTGGATTCACAGTATGGAAGCCACTGGGGGATCTCTGAGGAAGTCGTTGGGATAGAACTGTGCTAAAAGAAACCAGTTTGCAGAAAGCCTTTAGATGAGGACTTCAGTCCAAGTCTCTCAGAATCTATCCACACACTCCTTTACTTCTTGAGTCCTGAACTCAA
The DNA here is from genome assembly GCA_004024745.2 of Catagonus wagneri. Lineage (NCBI taxonomy): Eukaryota > Metazoa > Chordata > Mammalia > Artiodactyla > Tayassuidae > Catagonus > Catagonus wagneri. The sequence goes on from PVHT021183583.1 coordinate 3,668,219, forward strand.
GGCTTTCACCTCTACTCCTATTTGACTCCACAGGGTGAGGCTCAGACCCAGGGAACTAAGATACCTGAAGAAATCACTGGAAGGAGAAAATCCAGCACCCCCCCCCCAGTTTTTTTTCAATCTTTTTTTCAATGTTTTTGTTTTTTGTCTTTGAGGGCCACACTCTTGGCATGAGGAGGTTCCCAGGCTAGGAGTCAAATTAGAGCTGTAGCTGCTGGCCTACATCACAGCCACAGCAACGCGGGATCTGAGCCGTGTCTGTGACCTATACCCCAGCTCATGGCAACACCAGATCCTTAACCCACTGAGCAAGGCCAGGGATCGAACCTGCGTCCTCATGGATACTAGTCAGATTCGTTTCCCCTGAACCACAATGGGAACTCCAATCTTCTGCTTTAAGAATAGGTAATTATTTTGAGTTACTTCAAATAAGTTAACTCAAATGTTTTTAGTCAGGTAATGGTTATGAGATTGGGTCAAAACATGAAGGCCTAAATGTATGTTTTCTCATAATCTGATGCTATTACCGACCCTGTTTCAATTTAAAAGAGCATTTCCTACCTACTCTATAGATATTTCAGCACAGACAATTCTTTGTTCCATTTCTGTAACAAAATGAATCTCTATAGGATCTTTATATAGCACATAATACTCACATTTATCCATTCATGTAGGAAAAAGAAAAATAAGAAAGTTTATGAATACGCTAATTCACTTAGTATGCCTTCTCCCTTCTCTAAGTTAAAGAATTATTCTTTTTCCAAGGAAGTAACCTCAACATTTAGATCATTTCATGTCACTAACTCATTTTATAAAATAAATTTGGTTTTAGTAAAAGGGGAATAAAAGTGGAATAAAAGAAAAACAATGTATTATACAATAGTGTATCCTGCAATAGGCAGTATCGTACAACAAAAATGACTTGACTTTTAGAGCTACACAGGATTCAGTTCAAATCCCAACTCTGCCACTAACCAACGTTATGACTAGGGCTAGAGCTGACCTAGACGAGACTTTGTACAAATTAGAAAAAAGTGTCTCCTCTGAGCAGTCATACCCCATAACGGTACTCCCTCAGCCTAATGCCCTCATGCAGTGAACAATTTGTACAGCTCTATGTGGGAACTCTGTATATATGTGACTTTGGAAAAAAATCTCTAAGCTTTAGTCACCTCATCTAGAAATGAATACCACACCATCTGTACCTCATTGGGTTGGAGGGAGGATTAAGCAGGGTAAAAGAGACAAAGCATCCAGCATGAAGCCTGGAGAATTAGGACCAACAACTAGGAAATATTAGTTGTCACCACTCTGCTTCCCCTGGCCAGTCATCTCTATGGTCAATATCCCTGGTACTTCCTATTAACAATGGATTAAGACACTGCCATTGAAAGTAGTTAATGGGCTCCAGGAAGTAGGCACTGCCTAGGAGCTCTGTTTACATAGCACTTGAGTATTAAAGCTCATTCTCTGTATGACCCACTGCATTGTACAGTACTAATCATTTAACCCATGTCTTCTCATTCCACTTCTTTCTAAATTGATTGATTGTTGTAACCAAATATTGTAGTATACTACAGAAGTGTGGGATACTAGTTTTAAATTTCACTTCATAAATTCCATCTGGGAAAGTTTTTAAATCCACCCAAGGACTGCAGTGGATAAATAGAAATCTTACCCACATAAACCCCAAACCTTAACCACTCCCATGATGTTCAGTCATTTTTACTCTGGGAACAAATCTGAATTCTTTTTTCCGAAATTAAAAACTCATTTTAAAGAAAAGTAGTATTAAACTACCTATAAACATAATAAACCACACTTAAGTCTTTGGTTGCAATAAATATCTCCTGCCTACAGCTATTAGATTCCACAAGTGAATTTTTAAGTTTTCCAACAGAATAGAATATTTTATTCTATGATCTGCTTTCTGTGGCTTGATGTTCCCTTATTTTTCTTTCTAATACTTGGTGGAGGTGGGGGTCTGTCTCTTATTTAAGAGACAAGAGCACTATCACAGATCACTATTTCACCGCTGTGAGATCAGTTTTGGCCTTAGGACAATATATCAAATAGTGGCATCTCTGCCTCTCCCATTTCCTTAGTGACTGATTAAGGCTGTGAAAATCAGCCTGAATAATGAGCAAATTACCTAGCATGAGTTAAAGATCTGGGGCAGGTATTTTACTCTAAGGCCTGGCCAGCTTTTCAAAATGAGTCCTGGTATATATTTGCTCACCTAAAGAACTCAACAGGGGTTGGGGAAGGAGCTTGTTTTCATATGATGAGTAGCGACTTGCATCAGTTATTCAAAGTGGGTAATGCAGGTTAAAAGGATCTAGAGTAACACAGAGAAGGAGTTCCCATCTAGGCTTGCGGTAACGAACCCGACCAGTGTCCATGAGGATGCAGGTTTGATCCCTGATCCTGCTCAGTGGGTTAAGGATCTGGCATTGCCTTGAGTTGTGGTATAGGTCACAGACATGGCTCAGATCTCTTGTGACTGTGGCTGTGGTGTAGGCCAGGATCTGCAGCTTGGATTCGACCCCTAGCCCAGGAACTTCCATATGCCAAGCGTGCAGCCCTTAAAAAAAAAAAAAAAAAAACGAAAGAAAGAAAAAAGAAAAGAAATAAAAAACAGAGTAGCACAGAGAAGAGAAATGTATGCACAAGTTATCCTGGACTCCAAATTCAGCCACTGACATTTAACATCTACGCACCTAGATCGGGTATTTCATCCTAAAGCAACTCTGGGTTGGAGCTGGAAGGCAACCACACAAGGGGCCCAAGAGGGCCAACTAGTGACAGAGCTAAGGGCTAATGACAACCCGCTTTCACATCACTACCCACCTTACACCCAAGAAGGTCCTCATCTCCAATCCTATAAAACCTCTTACTTAGACTATGAAAATTCATCTCATACTTAAAAACCCTGATGATTATTCATCAAGGTCTACTTTAAAATTCCATAAAAATAGTTCCATCTACAAAAAAAAAAAAAAGAATCTTCAATTTGGTAATTCCTCTAGCTCTAAGTTTCTCATTTCAGTAAGATAGTAAACTAAAATTATCTTCATGTAGTTTTTCGGTTTCAGGCAATTTTAAACCTAAAAATACAATGAGAAGAACTGAGCAAGTGGTAGTTCACATTAATGTGACTTTTCCAAGAGGTAACTTGATAATACAGAGTTAAAAAAATAAAAGACATATTTTTCATCAAAAATATCCCCAAAAAAAGATTTTTAAAAAGACAAGACTACTAGATTGTTCATCAAAGTGTGATTATTTCAGTGAAAAATCTGGAGCAATCTAAAGATCTAATAGCTGGGAACTGGTTAAATAAACTATGTGATGGAGTGTTAGCCTACTAGTATCTTGCCATTTAACAAATGACTACTTACTGATATTTAAAGACACACAAGATATTAAGTTACAAAAACCATCAAGAACAATACACAGATTGATCCTTCTTAAATTATTTTTGTCACATTCTTGAAATGACTTGAAAGATTTAAACCAAGCTATCACTGTGTGGTAGGATTTGGGATACTTTAGGTTTTCTCCTTTTCATCAATTTTTCTAGTGGTTTATTACGCTTCGGGAGTAGTTTAATATTACTTTTCTTTACAATAAAGGAATATATACTGATTTTCCAATAAGAAAAATGGTTTTGATAAATAATTTAGATTTCATCTTATTCCTGATTACACTTGAATTTTGCAAGATCATTGCATGTTTGAGATACAACATACTTCTGAACACCTCCAAAATCACTAAAGTAACACCTCTGGCTCACAAACAAATGAACTAATTCAATAACAGATTCACTGAGCATCTATTTGCTAAGTGTTCTTCCATAGCTGGGGACGTAAAGGAATTTCTCTATATTTTAGGAGTTCACAGTCTATAAAGAATGAGAGTAAGGCAAGTGATAATTACTATACACTGAGAGATAAGTGCTAGTGAAAAGAATATATACAAAATCTCATGGGCTCAAGGATGGAGATATTAGCTGGGCTAGGAGGAGAAGAAAGGGTTCAGGGGGCAGGTACTAACCGAAGATACGGAGCTTGTTAGGAGGAAAAAGAGAGGTAAAACCTTGCAGACACATGAAACACCATGTATGATATAGGGAAGATACAGAACATGACAAGTGATGAGGCCAGTAAACTGTGACAGATATGGGGGATGCTCATATATGTTGCTTTTGAGAGAAGAGCAGAACTCTTATAAAGGAGGCAAAAAAATAAATAAATAAAGAGAAACTACAAAAAGCCTCGAAAGATGTACTTAAGTATCTGGAAATGTTCTGGAAGCACAGAGGAGAAGCAGATGATGTTATATAACAGCAAGATGATTTTAAATAAGAATCATCGTATCTAGACCATGACTTCCTAAGTTATATGCCTCTAGCCCAGACACTCTCTCCTGCAACCTTGCAACTAGATCCATATTCTCAACTGCGTATCTAATGGTTTATCTGCCATATGCTCCATGAAGTCCAGTATCTCCCTCAAACTCATGACATCCCACATCAAACATTTTATCAAGCCAGAACCATCATCACTCTTCCTTCTTTGCCTTCACATCTCGAATGTGCCTTAAAATCTTTCAAATCTCTCACTCCTCAATTCGGCACCTACTCTTTAGTTCAAACATCTCACTGTGTCCCAGGTAGATATTTCAGACAGTCTTTTACATGATCCCTGTGCCACTCTACCATCAACACCACAGCGCTGTTGCTACGAGTGATCTCACCAAATAACAAAAAGCAACACTCCACTCCCTGTTTCAAAGCCTCTGAGGGCTCCCAAGTGCCTATCACTTAAAATGTAAAGTCAAACTCAGCCGCCTCGTGAGGCTTTCTTCAGCTTTCTTAATTTACTAACAGTTTATAGAAGAGGGTTTCTTAATATATTAACACTTGGTTCAGATCTATGTTAAAGCCACTTCATAAGGTCAAAGCAGTAGGATACAAATATGTGCCAATAACACAAGTGTTTCTGCAACAGCAGGAGCTGTACTAAAACGTGTATCCTTTAGTACATGTCCCCTGTGAACTCTATTAGGAACACACACACACACACACACACACACGTGTGCACGCGCGCGCGCAATACAGTAGCAATACTGGCCAGTGTAAGACTTTTGATAAGTTTCCTCTTAAAGACCACCCTAAAAAGATTCTTCCAGAGGTAAATCTCATCTGTGCATTCCATCACAAACGTTAATTTCATTATGACAATTTACCAGCAACCCAGATCACCCATCAGGTGTCTATCAACATAAGACACTTGTTCTTCAGTGCTATCTAGAGTCTTAACCAGACCACAAGTTTTAAATAGCAAAATAAAAACCCACTAACTCAGGTTGTTTAGCCCCATTAAAGAATACCCTGAAATGACACATTAAACTTGATAAGTGTGCATTGGCATTGCCCTAAAATTTAAACAGTTCTAGGACAATACAGAACAGTTACCCAATAGTACAGGATTATGAGGTTCTCAACTCTTTATTAGAAAACAATAAATATAAAGATAGCGTCTAAAACCTTAAAATTGCTGACCAATATACTTCATGACAGGGAAATACGCTAAAAAGTTACAGCAGTACCGAATTCATATCAGGAAGGGAACTCAATCTATGATTACCACAAGTTTCTTTTTTAGGATGTTCTAATTATATGTCCCAATAAATGAGCTCCCCCTTTTGTTCATTTAGTTCTGTATTTTCAAGTATTGCTGCTTCTGGGTTTTAAAAAATATATCAGCCTGAATACTGAAAGCCAACATCTTTCATTTGCTTGAGAATGGAGCTTAAGCTTGAAGAGTCTATCAAAGCTGTGCATTTTTTTTGGGAGTTCCCTTCGTGGCTCAGTGGTTAACGAATCCGACTAAGAACCATGAGGTTGCGGCTTCGATCCCTGGCCTTGCTCAGTGGGTTAAGGATCCGGCGTTGCCGTGAGCTGTGGTGAAGGTTGCAGGCGTGGCTTGGATCCCGCGTTGCTGTGGCTATGGCGAAGGCCGGCTGCTACAGCTCCTGTTAGACCCCTAGCCTTGGAACCTCCATATGCTGCGGGTGCAGCTCTACATAAAGGCAAAAAGACAAAAAAAAAAAAAAAAAAGCTGTGCATTTTTTGACAATAAGATATTTATCACTATAATAGTGAACACTTATACAGTGCCCATGTAATATGTGTAAGTTCCAGTGTAAGCTTTATATTTTCTCTTATTTAGTATACAGAACCCTTCAAGTAGGTCCTATAGTATTTCCATTTTACAGATGGGACACTCTAGACACTGAGAGGCTAAATAACTTGATTCAGATCACACAGACTGTAAGTGGCCAAGCAGGGGTTCCAACCTAGAGTCCACTCTCTCAACCTTTATATCCTACTAGATGAGATCTCTCCATTAACATACTAAAAGGGGTAGGGGGGGTTGACAGATAAAAAGGAATATTTCAGCCTAGGGCATTCTAGTCAGTATTTCCTCATAAATATTCAGGTTACAGATAAATAATCTGTCAAATTTCATTCATATTTTGTCACCCAATTTTGAGTATTAATGTATAATCAAAATGCATAGCATTTTCTACTAAATGTACAATTTTGAAAGCTTTAGTGAATATATTGGTCTATAATCCCCCCCCCACAGCCACTGGACAACATTACTTTGAAACAGCAATGACCAATAATAATGTGAGTCATAAATGCATGTCATATCTATAATTTCTTTTTTGTCTTTTTGCCTTATCTAGGGCTGCACCCGCGGCATATGGAGATTCTCAGGCTAGGGGTCTAACAGGAGCTGTAGCTGCCGGCCTTTGCCACAACCACAGCAACGCAGGATCCGAGCCGCATCTGCAACCTACACCACAGTTCACGGCAACACCAGATCCTTAACCCACTGAGCAAGGCCAGGGATCGAAACCGCAACCTCATGGTTTCTAGTCGGATTCGTTAACCACTGTGCCATGACGGGAACTCCCATATCTATAATTTTAAGGGTTTTTTTCGGGGGGTCTTTTTAGGGCTGCTCCATGGCATATGGAAGTTCCCAGGGTAGGGGTTGAATCTGAGCTGCAGCTGCGAGCCTACACTGCAGCTCGTGGCAATGCTGGATCCTTTAACCCACTGAGCAAGGCTAGGAATCGAACCCACATACTCATGGACACTAGAGTAGGATTCTTAACCCTCTGAGCCACAATGGGAACTCCTAAGTTTTTTTTTTACTAGTCACGTTTAAAAATATAAAAAGAAAATAGCTAAGATTCATTTTAATGATATAGTTTAACAATGTATCAAAAGTATTATTTCAAATTGTAATCTGTATAACTTCTTAGAGTGATACTGTAAGTTCTTGTTTCCATTCTCCAACTCCAAAATGCAGCCTGTATTTTACATTTATAGCACATCTGAGTGAGGACTAGTCATTGCTCCTATGCTCAAAAGCCGCATGGAGCCAGTGGCTGCACGAGAGAACAGCACAGTTCTAGAGCATAGATCCAATTTTGTAGTTAAAGTAAATATAAAAAGATGCCTCTTTTCACATTCTTCCGTCATAAACATTTTCCCATGATCAACTCTCTTCTTTAAACTAGGAAAAAAAAAAAAAAAAAGAACACATCTATGTAATACCTTCAAGGTTCTATGACAACCAAACATTAATTGCTAACTGAAATGGGCCCCAGACAGTACGTCATTCTAATGTGCCAAAGAAAGTGGGTTCAATTACACGTTCCTCAGCTCCAGTGTCACCACCGTTTTATAACTGTTCTGTGGGGCCAAACAACAGGAGGCTTGAATAGAGAACTGAGAAGTAAAAACATGTAGTTACTTTCTGAAAAACATGCTGTAGGTAAGTCAAACTGTCTTTTTATTTCCAAAGTCTAACACTCTCTCTGTGCAGTCACCTACATGGAATGTAGTTGAACCCTGTCATTTCAATCTGACATTTTCTTCAGTTCAAAGTTGATTTCACCCTAAATTCCCAGTCTGGATTTTCTCTCTCAGCAGTCAGTCTGACTCTGTCAACATTAGATCTGTGGGAGAGAGTAGGATGTGGAGAGGCTGGGAGAGGGGGTGTCCTATGGATAGCAAGGCTCTTTTTTTACCATTTATGCTTCATTTACTCAGCAATTAAGCACGTTAACCCTACCACCCTATAATCTTGGAAATGTGAAAAACTAACTTGAGCAAAAGGTCCCTCCCTAGCCTATCTAAGGGTAGGATAACATCTAGTAAAAACAGAATTATACTCCCCCTGCAACCTCTGTACCGGCCCAACCACCCATCTGAAAAAAAAAAAAAGGAAGGAGGAAGGGAGAATGTCAAAACAAAAGCCTGTGCTAGAAAATTTACAAGGATAAAGAACAAACATCCTCTTTGGGAATGACTCTAGACTACGCAACAAAGAATTATAGCACATAAACTGAGGTTACATAAACACTCTAATAAAATCCAGGGCTTGATTTATAGAAGCAGCCTGTTTCGTGCTTGATTCCACAGAGGACCCAGGCCTGGAAACCAGCAGAGCTGCTCACCACCTCTCCAGTATCAGGAGGAAAGGGCTTGCTGAGCACTGTTATGCTTTCCTGTCACTGTGTGTGTGTGTGTGTGTGTGTGTGTGTGTGTGTGCGCGCGCGTGTGTGTGTGTGTGTGTGCTGTTTGTGTGGGGGAGAGGTACCACAGATTAATCCTTTTCTTTTTAATGGCAGGAAGTAATAGCTCCTATGTGCATCTAGTGATCAGTCTATAGAAGGCTCTTCACTGCCAGCCCCAAGCACCAATCCCCATCGCCACCATGAGAATAAAATGCAAGGGAGAGCAGTTAGTACCAATGCACAAGTGTTCAGAAAATGGCCTGCTTTAAATGTGCTTCGAAATTTGCAAGTAAAACAGTGAGACAGAACTAACCTAAATTCTAGAACAACAAGTTGATTGAAAATAAACCGAGTACCCCTCATCCACCCTCAGATACAGAAAGAACTATTAAAATGAAATTAGCTTGATAAACGCAGGCTGACCTGTATGGAGGCCCCAGTGATAATCAGGCACAGCTATGTTTGTCAAACTGGCTAACACAGATTAATTCAAGGAGTTAGAGAACATTTAGGTCATTCTTTGTACAAACCTGCTTCCACTTCCCCACTCCCACCCCCACAAAAGCCCCTGCCTCTGCCTAGGGAACTGGCATTCCCTTCTTAAGGCAGGTGCTGCTTCACCTTTACTGACAGCTGCTTTGTTGAGCTACCTCATCAACACACATTTTTCATCAGTTTCCCACACATCACTCTTCATACAAGACAATGGCAAAAGGAGAAGCAGCCTTGGTGAAAGGGTACCAGACTTATGTTCACTGTTTCTGAAGGCAAGGGAAGGAGAGAAGAAAGTTAAAGAAAGGACAAAAGCAAGCTTCACAAGTGATCTGCCTACCATATAGGATCCCGGTGTTTTTAGTAGATAAAGCTAATTCTACCTTTCGGGAAAGATGGTTTATTTTTTATCAGTAGCAAAGAAATGGGCCTGGCTATGAACCTGCCTCAGACCTACCTGACACCAGAGACCTGATCATTTCTTTTTAAACTCTAAACTGGCCTTGAGAATAAAAAGACATGTCAGAAAAATTTTATTAAACTTCATTTTCTTAATTTAATCTGACAAATCTAAAACTCAACAGACTATCAGAAAGCATTTCAAGCTCTGTAAGATTTTTTGAGAACGAGTGTGTCCATGTGACTGCACTTGCACTCTCACATATAAAATACTTCCAAAATGTGTCAATAATTGTACTGGCCTGTGAGAATGCTAAAAGTAACACTGCTACATTGTATCACCAAGCAAAACATATTCCATGTGCAGCACCTAGATTTCTAACAGATAGTTTTTTAGGCTCATCTAACAGCAAACATGCAACTAGAAAGAACCACAAGACCTAAAATAAACAGCTTCATTTCTAAGTCAATGGCCTTTTACAAGTATTCATAAAACCTTCATGCATAATACAGAAGTGTCACTGGTGAATCTGGGCTGAAACAGATTCTCCCAAAGAAACTTCCAGAACATGACTGTGAAATAGAACTAAACAGTGCCATCTGGTGCAAGAAAAACAGGGAAAAATATTAGCTAGAACTATCAGGCAGCAACTCAGTCTACATCCCTCCTTGTATTAGAATTATTAGCACTTTACTTTTTTTCAGAAAAAGGCCCTAGTGTTTCACGCATAATTATTTTTTTTTACGTATTGAAAATAACGAGGTTTTTAAAAAATGGAAACATTAACAAGTTTTCCAGCAATCTAAACCATCAGCAATTAAGTTACATAAACTCAAAAACCATTATCACTCCTGGTGCCAGTTTGGATTGGACCTGCCTCATCTGTTTCAATAGGTACCTTAAAATTTTTATCATCAATTTTTTTTACCCTTTGAATTTCTCTTCAGTTTAGCATGACCTCTATTTAATACATCTCCTCTATTTCTCTTTTCGATAAGAAATAATATTGTTCAAGTAATATTCTTCTACTCTTTGTAATTTATGCTCAATCACTTAGTGCTTATGGGGGGATATGCGTTTTTTTTTTTTTTTTTGTAGAGGGAAACTTTTTGCAGGTTTTTTTTTTTTTTTGGATATGGTCATTTTTAGGGTTGCACTCACGGCACATGGAGATTCCCAGGCTACGGGTCTAATCGGAGCTGTAGCTGCCAGCCTGCGCCACAGCCATAGCAACACAGGATCCAAGCCGTGTCTGTAACCTATGCCACAGCTCACGGCAACGCCGGATCCTTAACCCACTGAGCGAGGCCAGGGATGGAACATGGATGCTAGTTGGGTTCGTTAACCTCTGAGCCACGAAGGGAACTCCTTCTTGCAGTTTTGAATACTTTATCGCTGGGCACTGCAGAAACACTTAACCACTTGCCAATAACAAACACAGTATAATGAAACTGCAATTCCACCAACAATTTACAAGGAAGATAGTAGTAAGTTAATTTTAATAGGCCATTTCTAACAGAAAATTGTGATTCTGCTAATACTGTAAATACTTTATAACACAGTCACTCAATCCAATCAAATTTCCTAGGTTGCCAAAAATGATGATACCAGTTTACCAATGTGAAAATCAAACAAAACTAAAATAAAGAAACGGGGGGTCTGGGGAAGAAAATACTACCTCTCTGATACCATAATTACAAGTTTACCAGATCCCATGATAATAATCCATGTCCCAAACTATTTCTGAATATTGAATCACAGAATCTTGGGGACAGAAAAGATTCAGAAACAATGTTGAACCCAAGAGACAGTATATCAACTTCATCTAAAATTAAAAAAAAAGAAAAGACACACAGAACCATACACATACATATGAATGACACAAAAAATGCCTACATTTAGTTTTCGTCTATGAATGGAAGTAAATGATGCAATGAATCCTTTGAGCATACAGAAGAGCTAAAATAAAATGTCCCTGGCTGACAGGCTTTATGCCTCAGGTCTTATGGTGTGAACTATTATGAATCAACCTGCTGTAATCCATACGAATTTCAGAGTCATAGCACCACCCTTTATCATTACTGGAGCTAGGAAGAGAAGAGAAAGAATGAGACAGTTGGAGGGAGGGATTTTTTTCAGAAGCAAAGGAATGAAATGGGGATCTGAATTCAAAACACATAGCTAAGCACATCAATATTCTCCTGGTTCAGTCTACCTTGGAGACATACTAAGAAATGAATGTCTGAGGAGTGATAGAGAATAAAAATATTTAAATGAATAAGTTCTACAGACAACACATTCAAAAGAGAAAGTATGTGTCTTTTTTATTCCCTTTTCCACGATTCCTTTGCATTTAGGAGCCACACAGTTTTCCTCTTGAGTAGCCTGTAGATGGTGCTACGAACCTGTTTTTCTCTTGCCTGAAAATTGCTGCAGTTTTATCACTAGAGGAAGCTAATTCATATTATTTCATTCCTTGTAAAGCCTGAGGGGAAGGGGGAGCGTGAGAAATTATTCCATCTTTCCAGTGATCACACTATACTTACATATGGGTTACTTTCTTTACAAATCAGAAATGCTAATAAAGGTAACACATTATTACAGATACCTCATAAATAAAATGACTGGCGAGGTGGAAAAAGCTGTGGAGATCACCTTGTCCTGTGTAATTCTACATCCAGACATACACAAGTAACAGCTACGAAAGCAACTGGCCTAGAGCATAGGAACTGTGCCCCCAGGGTGACGCCCATCTCACCAAGTCCAGCTGGCCCAACAAAGAAACCTATGTAAAAGGCATACTGTTGGCCTTTCCTTTTCTCTATACAATTTAGCCAGGGAAGAGGAGTTCTAGTCATGGCTTAGTGGTTAACGAATCCAACTAGGAACCATGAGGTTGCGGGTTCAATCCCTGGCCTTGCTCAGTGGGTTAAGGATCCGGCGTTGCCATGAGCTGTGGTGTATCTTGCAGACATGGCTCGGATCCTGCGTTGTGGCTGTGGCATAGGCCGGCGGCTACAGCTCCGATTAGACCCCTAGCCTGGGAACCTCCATATGCTGTGAGTGTGGCCCTAGAAAAAAGACAAAACAAAGAAAGATCCTAAATTGTTTTTAGGATGTTTTTAGGTTCTAGGATGGTCACAAGCTCACAAAGCTCCTTGACGGCGGAAAAAATTACAACCCAGCTGCAGAGCCAAGCCAGTGCACCCTGAAAGTCCAGTGAAATCTTGTAAAACATGTGCTTCCTTTGTAACATGGCTGTTCTTTAAATACACGTTTTGAACATCATCTATTAACTGCATCTATAGTGAAAGTGTATGAATAAACCAACCACCATCTTTACATGGTTTACTTTCCCTCCAAAGCAATAACCCATTTTCAAAAAATGAATAACCTTTAGTTTTTTCAAAGTACTTTGAATTTCACAGCAAAATTGAGCTAAAAGTACAGAGAGTTCTCATATACCCTCACCTGCCCCCTTCCTCCCCTCTGTCAACATCCTGCACCACAGTGGTATGTCTGTTACAACAGACGAATGGATACTGATACACCATTATCACCCAAAGTCCATCATTTATATTAAAGTTCACTCTCAGTGCTGTATATTCTTTGAGCTTTCACAAATACATAATGACATGGATCCACCGTTGTGATACTGTACAGAGTAGTTTAATTGTCCTAAAAAGCCTCTGTGCTCTGCCAATTTATCCCTCTTCCCTCCAACCCCTGGCAGCCATTGGCATTTTTTTTTACTGTCTCCATAGTTACCCTTTTCCAAAATGTCATATAGTTAGAATCATACAGTACCTATGAATTCTTTCTGAGTGGCTTCTTTCACTTAATAATACGCATCTAAAGTTTCCCTATGTCTTTCCATGGCTTTTCTTCTTTTCCCTTTTTTTGGTCTTTTTAGGGCTGCACCTGTGGCACATGGAGGTTCCCAGGCTAGGGGTCAAATCCGAGCTGTAGCTGCCGGCCTACACCACAGCCACAGCAACGCGGGATCTGAGCTACCTCTGCGACTTATACACCACAGCTCATGGCAATGTCGGATCCTTAACCCACTAAGCGAGGCCAGGGATCGAACCTGCATCCTCGTGGATACTAGTCAGATACATTTCCCCTGAGCCACAACGAGAACTCCTGGCTTTTCAGTTTATTTCTTTTTAGCACCAAATAATATCCCATTGTCTGGACTGCCACAGTTTATTTAGCCATTCACCTACTGAATGAAGGGCATCCAAGTTTTGGCAATTAAAAATAAAGATGCTAAAACACTCCGGGTGGGGTTTTTGTGTGGACCAAAGTTTTCAAGTCATTTGGGTAAAGACAGACAACTTTTAAAACAGAAAGTTCCCAGCTGCTCTAAAAGACACAACATTCAAAGCTGCTCTGAACATACACTATTTCCTGCTCAAGTCTCGTTTCAATGATAGATTTCTTAAAAGGTCATGCTTAGAGTACTAATATTAACAGGTATAAGAAATCTAAAGTGCCAAAAACTTAGAAAGAAAATCGCTCCCTAACTCTTGCTTTAAATATATTTTCCCCACATTATACTTTTAAAAGTAATTCGAGATTTTTAAAGGCATTCAGAAAAGCAGTAAGGAAAAAAAAATTGGGAAAACACAAGAACGCCAACTACGTTCTAATCAAATACGTTCTAAGTTTAAGAGGAGAGCTACTGGTTAGATGTTTGTTTCTCTACATACTGTTATATCACCCGTCCTCTGAAAAATTCACATATACTCTGCTCCGAGTTCCTTGAGAGAAAGAATGATGTTTGGATGTTTCTCAGTGTCCAACAAGACTGGATTTAGCACTCAGCATGCACTGAGTGAAAATGAGTCAATTATTATACTGGATTAGTCAATATCTCAAATAATCAACTCTCTCATATCATGCACATGTCCAATGCACAATAAATTAATCTCAAGTTTTTTTAGACTATAGGAAATACGCAGGGATGGGAAAATCTCCTTAAATAATTTCACAGTTAAAAATAAACCGTTAGAACTGAGCCATGATAAGAAGCTCTTAATCTGAAAATTTATCACTGTAGGAAATTTAAAATTCATTTCAGTAAGAATTTACTGTTGGAGCATGAATTCCCTTAGTCACTAAGCCCCATTACACCTGAGTCAAATAAAGGCGACTGAAATAATGATGACAATGGGTAAGATTGGGACTTCCTGTCGTGGCTCAGTGGAAACGAATTTGACGAGCATCCATGAGGACGCAGGTTCGATCTCTGGCCTCACTCAGTGGGTTAAGGATCCGGCGTTGCCGTGAGCTGTGGTGTAGGCCGCAGATGTGGCTCAGATATGGCGTTGCTGTGGGTGTGGCACAGGCCAGCAGCTACAGCTCTGATGATTTGACCCCCTAGCCTGTGAACCTCCATATGCCCTCAGTGTGGCCCTAAAAAGACAAAAAAAAAAAAATGGGTAAGATTGGTGTAGCACAAACCAGTGGTTACCAATTTTAATAATAATCTTAGATATCATAACTCCACGTTAGAAATAAGGGACCTGGGGCTCAGAGAAGTGATGTAACCTTCCCAAGGTCACAGAGCTATTAAGACATGGAGCTTGAACTGGGTCTGCCTGACAGCAAAATCTACGGTTTTTAACCCTGAACCACATGGACTGCAAAACCAAAGTAATTTATAGACAGTGGTGCTAGAATTATTATTATAAATATTCACCCCTGTTAATTCCCCACAGAACTGAAATGTTATATGCTTTACATTTAACCAACAAAAAACAAAAGCCTGAATAATTTGCACAATTAGGTAACAGGATCTGGTAAGAGAGGGCTTACAGCATAAGTCATGGGTCACACTTTCTCTGCATTTGCCCAGTTAATAATCTGACTGAAGAGTATCCATTTTCTGAATTGCGCAGGCAGCAATCTTTGCGGATGTGTTTATCAAAGTTTCACGGTTCTCTCTTTGGAAACCAAAAAGTTATCAGAAAGTAAAATACATTCTAGTCAATCCATCACGTTTACGTAAAAATGACTGGGTGGATTGGGTTCCAGAGAGCAGCAGACAATTGGTAATACGTGGTTTCCAGGTTGAAGGGAAGTCAAGCCACAGGTAAC
The DNA here is from genome assembly GCA_004024745.2 of Catagonus wagneri. Taxonomy (NCBI): domain Eukaryota; kingdom Metazoa; phylum Chordata; class Mammalia; order Artiodactyla; family Tayassuidae; genus Catagonus; species Catagonus wagneri. The sequence continues at coordinate 3,683,817 of PVHT021183583.1, forward strand.
TCCCTGGATTACTCCAGGAGCCTCCTGATTTATGAGCACTGTCTTTACTCTTTCTGCACCGCAAGGCACACCACACCCACCTGTCAGGACTGTTTCTGTCCACAGCATTGCTCAGGGTATACCACATAAAGAAGGCCCTCTACCAACTCCCTCAGTGCTGCTTTCTCGGTTTCATCTCCTATTACTCTTCAAGTTGGCTTTAGTTCAAGTAAAACTGAGATGGAAAAATGGGGAAAGCATTACAGGATATTTACCGATTAAGTTCTTGAAAGCAAGCCTCATTCTCCATATTTTTGAAAGCTAACATGTATTAGGTGCTTAATATCTGCCAGGCTTTGTACTCAAGATTTTATAAGCAATATATTATTAAATCTTACAATAACACCTAGAAGGAAACATTATTATCTTCATTTCACAGATGAGAAAACTGAGACATAACCAGGAAGTGGTGAAGCACTTCCCGAATTCAATGCCAGTGCTTTTACCCATTACATCAAAATTATCTCTGTCTCCAGGTATTTCCAGTTTGGGCTAAAAGTCGTTAAGTTTCCAGCTGACAGTTTGTAAAGGAACAGTTGCCAGAGAAGGAAGATGTCAATGGTAGCATACAAGCGACTCAAGGGATGGGACCGTGGCACACCTGAGAGGTGCTCTTGCCAGCTTTGAGGGGAAAACCACTGATGTGAGTTTGCAGGTGTATTTGAGATCTTGGTGTAAAAACAGGCTTTGCAACCTTCACACAAGTCATCCTAAACCCATCTCCAACAGTCACTTTCTTTTATATTCTTTGGTCTGGCCACCAGTCTGGAGAGGAGAGGTTAAGGGGCATCCATGAGAGCTTTCTGTCCACTACCTACAGAAGGCTCCAAAGCCTAGTGTACCTGAGGGCTCACTAGGGGCAAGGACTGTGGCAGGGAGCGCAATAGGGTAGACTTCAGAATCTGCTCCAAAAGATTGCCCTGTACTTATGCCGGCTCTCACCCTGCACAGCAGTATCAGGCCCCAGCATGAGGGGATGACTGGGCAAAGTCAAAGAGTCTAGATACAGCCTTCCTTCCCTGATCCCAAATCCGTAAATCAGTACAATGCTTCTATAATCAAAATGATCTCAACCAAATAAATAGAAAGACAGGGACCGGTAATAAAAATTCATGGACCACACTCTGAGAAATAATGTTCTACAGCATTTTATTCTAGATATGATCTCCTCAATTGTCCTCATTTAAAATACTCTTGGTTTTAAAAATAACTGGTAAAATATTTACCAGGACTACATCCAAAGTGACTTTCCAAAGGTACATGGCTTGTTTACCCAGCCAGATTAAGGTTTTATAGGGAAAGAATCTGTTTGTCTTTTATACCTTTTGCCTCTCTGCATCCCCATCAAATGTCAACGTAAGTGGTGCCTAGAATGAACACACTTGGCTAAGTATATTTAACTGATCTTCATAGGGACTAGAAGAAACATTATGATTCGTGTCAGCTCAGTCAAGGCCTCAGTGCCTACACCTGCTGTGGCAATGACATCAGTTTTGCTGACTGACTTTGGAATTTCTCCTAGAAGAGGCATTCCTCTTGAATACTGTGACAGGCTCTCTATTTCAATTCATCTGCAATTCCTAGCTCTCTAGAGTCAATGAACCATAGGCCAAAGGCACATCTGCTTTCTGAAGGTCTACTGATGACTATTACTGTTGTTCTCACAGCATTTCAAGGACCAAGGGCTGATGAGAAGAGGTGACCAAATGCAGAGAAAAGAGATGGGAGGAATCAGAGTGGGGCAGACAGAAGAAAGACAAGGCAGAAAATTCTAGGAAACCAGGGGCTCTCCTCTGTCAGAAGTACAGCGCTGATATGCAAACTTTGCGCCCAGCATAAAATTGTATTCTCTTTAAGCATAGTACACTATGCTATATGTAATTAAGTATTAATGCAAAATTTAAATGTGTTTTTAAAGTAGCTTTGAACTGTTCTGAGTTAAAGTAGGAGTCCCATCTTGTCATCACTGAAAACTGGTCATAGCTTTTACTGAACTTAAAGTGAAAATCTTTACCTTGGTTTCAACAGAGCATGCCTTTCCACACTCTTATCAAACTCTCCCTAACTCACCACACTCCCAGCCACACGGGCCTTCTGGTTCCTGCAAGTGGCTCATCTCATCTCGCCTGGGGCCCTTGTTGGCTGTTCTGCTCTTCCTCTCACACTGCCCCTGGCCAGGCCTCTAGCCTTTGGAAATTCACTTTGAGAAAAGACACTGAAACTGGGTCAGTTACACCTGCTTTTCCACTCACAGTATCCTCTTCTGTTCTGTAAGAGGACTTACCATATTTTGTAATTATTACTGGTTTAACGGTGCTTCTACTACTAAATTTTGTTTCATTAGTACTGGAACCCTGTATTTTTCAAGAGTATACATCCAGCTCCTAAAATACTGCTTCCCTCATTTGGGTATACCAAGACAATTTTTAGGATGTATAAAAGGATGGATAGAAGAAGGACTGCAGGAGATGGGGCGAAAGAGGCTGAAAGATTAAAGACAGATCATGTGGTAAGAGGAATCAAGGAAGAATAAGAAACGGCACAATGAGGACGTGATTACATAACCTTGGAACAGGGAAGGATCAAGGACCAGCTGGCCCCACGTCCTCACTTCATGAGGGAAGGACATTGTAGTGACTTAAGATTTCACAGCTGACACGAAATTTCAGATTTCTTAATAAGCCTAATGTTGCACCATTTATACTAAATTACAAGCATACATATAATTTTCGAGAATATGGTTCACCAAGGTCTTTAAAGCCTTGAAGAAGTGGAGTTCCCTTCGTGGCTCAGTGGTTAATGAATCCGACTAAGAACCATGAGGTTGCGGGTTCGATTCCTGGCCTTGCTCAGTGGGTTAAGGATCCGGCATTGCCGTGAGCTGTGATGTAGGTCGCAGACGCGGCTCGAATCCCACGTTGCTGTGGCAAAGGCCGGCAACTACAGCTCCTGTTAGACCCCTAGCCTGGGAACCTCTATATGCCACGGGTGCGGCTCTACATAACAACAACAACAAAAAAAACTTGAAGAAGTTGTAATATGACAAGTCTGGACAAAAACAGGGCACAAGAAACTCAAACAAACAAAAACATCAATACCTCAGACCCACCCTATCTCCCTTTCAGGTACTACTGACCCAACAGCCCCTCAGAAATTATTGTATTCTGTGTAGCGTGTATTACACCTTCCACAATCCCCTGCCTCCATGGGGCCAACACCATCATTTCCCCTACTTTCAGATGAGGAAGTAGAAGCTTAAAGAGGGTAAAGTCACTTGCCTAATTTTTCTGTTTGGCAAAAGGGATTTAAAAGTCAAACAACAAGAGCTTCACATGCAGTAGAAGTCCTCACAGAAGGCCTCTCATTCACATCATCAAAAGCATTCCACATGAGTCTGACATTTTTTAGTGGGTGGCATGAAATGGGAAACAAGAACACGAACGCTCTGTTTTTGTTATTTTCCACTGGGGAGAGAATTGTTAGGTGCCACAGACAGCAGAGATTTGTTTCACTGGAATGATACTCTCAAACCTAAAGGCCGAAGTGTCATCAAAGCCAGGATTGTTCTGACACTCATACTCAAGACACATATTAACTACCAATGTTTGTTCTGGCTTACTCGCAGCAGAGAGTTTCGTCACAGCAAGGAGACCAATCCATCCACTACCAGCTTAATTTCTATCTGCAGTCCTGTCAGTCATCAATAATTGTTAGAGTTCCTATCGGGGATCAGCGGAAACAAACCAGACTAGCATCAATGAGGATACAAGTTCGATCCCTGGCCTTGCTCAGTCAGTTAAGGATCCAGTGTTGCCATGAGCTATGGTGCAGGTCACAGACATGGCCTGGATCCTGCATTGCTGTGGCTGTGGTGTAGGCTGGCAGCTACAGCTCCCATTCGACCCCTAGCCTGGAAACCTCCATATGCTGTGGGTGCAGACCTTAAAAAGAAAAAAAAAAAACAGACACCAAAAAAATGTCAAAACTGTCACTGGGTATGGGACTGTAAGTATAACAATACAGTAAAACTAAAAGCAACTTCAAATTCACCATAGAATGAGCAAATACAACAATGACGTCCATTAGCATCAACAGTACTAGTGCAGTAATTCTTTTTGTTTGTTTGTTTGTTTGCCTTTTTGTCATTTTAGGGCCGTACCCGTGGCACGTGGAGGTTCCCAGGCTAGAGGTCTAATTGGAGCTGTAGCCGCTGGCCTATGCCGCAGCCACAGCAATGCAGGATCCAAGCCTCATCTGGGACCTACACCACAGCTCACGGCAACGCCAGGGATCGAACCCGCAACCTCATGGTTCCTAGTTGGATTCGCTAACCACTGCGCCATAACGGGAACTCCTAGTGCAGTAATTCATATTTGCTCTTACAACCTTTGCAAACTTGGCCAGAAAAATAAGGCAGTAAGGCCAGTCTCTTACATTATATATTGCTCTACAGTTTCGTAAGCACTTTTGTCCCTTCCTCCCTTCCTCTGTTCCAAAAATATGTTACATTTCTATTAAGCACAACACAATGGGTAAATGCTATCTCATTTCATGCTTGTGCAACCCTTTTGGGTAAGAGGGAGGAAAAAAGGTTTGTAAAGTTACTCATTAAGTGTGATGCAGGAAGAGACATAGTTGGATTAGAAGCCAGATTTCCTAATTCCTTACCTAGTGCTCTCTGGGAATGTTACATGTCAAATGGCACTGATTTTTCAGAAGGCACTAGGTAAACACCAAACAGATGAAGGAAAACCTACACTCATCTTCAGTTTTCCTGTGTTCTCCATCATAATGGCCCTAAGATACCAATAACCTCCTCCACTTGCAACCTGAAGGATTCTTTTTGTTTTGTTTTAGTTTCTCCATTTAGCACACATCTAGGCTTCCACCTAAAATTAAAATAATTCATATTACCCCCCATAATAGTCTTTCTCCTTAAACCCTCTTGCCATGGGCTGTACTTCTTTCTCCACCAAGAAATACCAAATACTTGCCAACCTCTCTGGAATTTACCAGTTCCAACCAAACTTGCCACCCTGGACCCTGCTCCAGCCACACTGCTTCCCAAGGTATGACACCCTCTCATTTAAAAGGTCCTTCTTTTTTCTCTACAATTCATGTACATGCTAAAACTAGCACAATATGGCTAGCCCCTGGATAACACATATTATGGTTGTACAAACACATATATACTCACATGACAAGTTCAATGCTTAAAATCTTTTACCTGTTGGTCACACTATTTAACTCAATGAAATGAAGTACCTATTTTTTTTTAATAACAGCTTTACTGAGACATAACTTGCATATGAGTCAACCATTTAAAGTATAAAATTCAGTGGGTTTTAGCACATTCAGATAGATGTGCAACCATCACCAAAAACTAATTTTAGAATATTTTCATTATTCCCCAAAGGAAAACCTGCACCCCTTAATAGTCACTCTCCATCTTCCTCAGCCTTAGACAGCCATGAATCCCCTTCAATTTTGCTAAAGATTTGCCTTCTCTAGACATTTCAATATAAAAGGAACCCTATAATATGTGGTCTTTGATGCCTGACTTCTTTCACTTAGTATATATTTTCTTTTCTTTCTTTCCTTTTTTTTTTTTTTTTTAAGTTGCCTTGATCTATTTATTTACTCATGGCTTCCTGGCAACTTTTCTTGGAATAACTAGGGAATAAAAGAAAACCAATACAGAAATTACACGGGAGGTTCGAAAGGAGACTCCCTCAGATAGTCCTTTAGAGGCTGTGAAGCCTATAGCCCTGCAGCTTGTCCATAGGAACATCCTAACACTTTCCTCACAAAGCACACCATGGCTTTAGTTTGAGGAAGCTGCAATGACATTCATGTTCTGTGTATACCCAGAGGCCAACGGGGTCAAGAGAAAGTCTGAACGAGGTCATCACATACCAACTATATGAGTAGCTTTTTTTAGAAGGATGATCACAGGTTTGAGAACAAAATCCAGATTCAAGTTCATCAGTCTAATTAAACAAACTGTCTTCTATTGAAATATTTACCAAGAGAAAAAGGTATTTGTTTTCATGGAAAGGTTTTATTCTTTTGTGAAAACCTTGGCCACAAAAATAGTCCCCAGGAAGCCCTTCTAAATCCTAAAAAGATGAGTGGAGGGACTGTTAATTAAATGTTTCATTAGTGTTTGCCATAGAGTAAGCCTATTCATTTCAGCGAGGCCAAATTTATGATACAGCAGAGTTAGAATTTTATGTGCTCTATGTATACTTTATAGTACATTGGGGCACCTCATAAAAATCACTTGTACAGTACATTTATGCCTTTAAAAAAAAAAAGACCTGGGCCATAATTTAAGATTTTAAATGATTAGAAAGGTTTATAATTTTTGCCTCTTTACTTTTATGACTCACTATGAGAAGAATTTAGTTGATGCCAAGACTTTGATCAGAAATATTACCCAACTACTATCGTGTTTCTTTGGGCAAATATGGTTCACTTTTTAAGATGATCTCTATTTTTAAAAGTGGCAGCTGTCATTATACAGTTTCTTCTCTTCAGTTACCTTATGTTCGTGTTAGTGGGAGTGATGTTTTTCAAGTTTTAGTCTAGTTTTCTTCTCCTCATTCAAATCACAGATTCTTTGTGAGCACTGGACTCTGTTTCTTTTATTTTCTAAGTGATACACAGTGTATAGCTGGTGCTAAAGAAATGGGTTTTCGGCTTCATTGAACTAACACAGAAATAGGAGCAGATGTGGAGCTCTTATGAGAAGGCAAAAATTAGGGCATCACTCCTATACAGGGAAACCTGAGCCCCTGATCAATCTTGTGGGGAAATCTGTTCAATTACTCAATATCCTCAAAGCGCCTTCTTCAAATGAGCATGTTCGGGGGCTCAATCCATCTTCACTGCGCTATGGCAAATGAACTGTTCTAACATCTAATTCTTTTTATAAAGCTGAAAATGTTTCTCAAGCTCTTTATGGCTGATTGAACTAATTTACTGGGGAACAGGCAGGAGCCTATCTTTAGATAAATGCTAATCAGGACGTGAGTGCTCTCTTCGGTCTGACTGCCACTATTATGCTGAAAGGGAAGGTCAACAGCTAATAAACCCAGTTAACAAGCCATTCTGAACTTCACTTTAGCTTAACACTCTTCAAAGTTGCAGTCATTAAATCCATAGATTATTAGAGGCTGTCCTACTGTTTTCACTGCACACGAAGACAAACTTTCAGTATAGTCATTAATTGAATTAACATTGTCTAATCCAATTTTATAGAGTGTAAACTGAGATATGACCGAGGGGGAAGGCCTTCTCAAATGCCCTCACAAAAAACTCAGGAGAATAGTCATCAAAGATTAGCCTTTGGATGAATAGGGATAGGAAATATGTCCTGTTAATGGTTTCTTTTCCCTCACAGCCCTCTCTCCATTTCTTTCTTCCCTGAAATCTTTCAATGAGTAAAAGAAAGGCATTTTGTAGCTGCTAGAGGATAGTTTTACACTGCAGAAAAGCCAGGCAGAAAAACATCAGGCCATTTGTATCACGTCCCATACAAGCCAGGACGAGGGTGACAATGCAGCCTCAGACAAGCAGTAGCAGATCCCTTTCTGCCAGAAATGATGGGATAATTAGCTCAAACCCAGACCTCTGAGAGACTACCCCTGAGAGACTAAGTCCTGCTGTAATAACCAAAGGGCGGTCAAAACATTCTCAAGTTAGACCAAATTGCTCTAAGTCTAATTCAGAAACTAAAACATTTCAACGTTATGCACTAGAGAATTCTCTTTATAACACAATGGGCAGCAGACTATTTCATCAACAGTTTTTGATTAATACTATAAGAGGCTCACTTCCCTGCCCTTATCAAGTTTAAAAGGGGCCTCACCCGTTTATTTCTAACTGATTAGTCTCCCCTTCTCAAGCAGAAGGAGAAGGGTATACAGTTAACCATTTCCTTTAATGAGAAGACAGCTGTTTTCTCTATGTTGCCTACCTGTGGGTACCAAAATGAGCAAAAGGCATATGGAAAACCTAAAGCTTCACAATACAAATCAGGTCTGGTCATGCAGAGTCATCACATTCATCAATAGAAAAGGCCTATTTATGTTATAAGAATAATTTAAGTCAAGTCTTAGGATGAACAACAAAGAAATCTCACACCCGTGAAGACTTACTATGACAACATAAGACATGACATTTGATGTACGATTCAATGGTTCTCATCTCAAAAGGCCACATCAATGTTTCCACTTGATGCAGTTGGGTAGGCCCCATCCCCAATCCCATGATTCCCTGTGTGTCTGGGCCGTTCATGGTGGTCCCATTCCACTGTCAGTGACTGATTTAAGTGTGAGAGTATGATAAAACTTGGGGCTATTAAACATGTGAGGAATCTGCTGAGGTCTTCTGCAAAAGGCATCCTTAAACCTAAGGAGGAAATAAACAGATGAAAACAGACTCCTCTTTCTTTGGATAGAGCGCATGGAACTTTTGCAGCCAAAAGCATTCCAAAACAATGAGTGGTCTACATGGTAATGATATAGGTCAGGGTTGGAAAGCTACAGTCCACTTTTTTGGCAAAAATTAAGTTTTACTGCTACACAGCCATATCCACTCATTTGCATTTTGTCTATGACCACAAAATCCAAGGTGAATAGTTTTGACAAAGATAATATGACTTGGAAGGTCAAATATATTTACTATTTGCCCAGAAAAAGTTTACCAATCTCTGAATCAGATTCATATCCAGTTATTTTTATTCTGATTAGCTAAACAATAAGCTAAACTTAAGTGCAAGTATACTCGTATGACAATGACCGTTATTTTCAGTTTAAAACCTAGTTTTAAGAATTATATTACTGGAGTTTTCTGCTGGCTTAGCTAGCTGGTTAATGATCTGGTGTTTGTCACTGCTGTGGTGCAGATTCGATACCTGGCCCTGGAATTTCCACATACTGTGAGTATGGCCAAAAAAAAAAAGGAAAAAAGAATTATATTACTTTCTTAGCATATTTACAGTTATAGGACAGATGGAAGTTACTACAGTAGTTCAGCTGAAGCATCTTCTAGATATAATCCAATTCAACAAATCCTTATTAAGCACCTACCACGTTCCACAACACAAGTCTGGATAAAATACAATCTTCCTACATAAGGAGCTCAAAGAACAACAGGCAGGAAGCTCAAATTCACAAGTAATATGAAAAGGGGGTAGGCAGTCAACCTATTTCATATTATACAGTGGTAGTCCTTGGTTATCTCTGTATCTATGTTCTATACCTATGACTGTTTGTGTTTTATGATGTTTGTTCGTTTTCCTTTATAGATTCCACATGTTTACATAAGTGAAATCATAAGATATTTGCCTTTCTCTGACTTATTTCACTTCAGCATAATAACCAGTAGGTCCATCCATGTTGTCACAAATGGCAAGATTTCATTCTTTTTTATGGCTAAGTAATATTCCACTGTATATATACACGTATATATACACATCTTCTTTATCCATTCATCTGTGAGCAGGTTAAGTTTTAGTACAACGATCATAAGGTAGATACTATTGCTACGTCCATTTTACAGATGTGGAAAATGAGGCACAAAAAAAACCACATTTGTCCAAGTTCTCAACCCAGTTAAGAATTAGTCTAGCCCCACTGTTTATATCCCTATCACCATCTTCTACTGTTATAGTTAAATACATTCTAAAAAAAAAACAACAACAGAGGCCAGGGGCTAAGAAAAAAGGAAGCTTGTGAGAAGAACACTCATTAGCCCTATTTAGCTAAAGGACAGCAAAATAACTGGAAGCAAGAGAAATGAAAAAGGGAGTCATGGCCACATTACTGAAGATCTTACAAGTCAAGCAGAGGAGTCTGTACTCAATCCATGGGCCATGGGGCCCCTTAAGGAATGTTCCTCAGTATGAGTATGTACATTGAAAAAAATAAAAGTATTTTATTCTGACTCATATGAAGAGATAAACAGAAATCAGAAGATTTTAAAAAAATCTAGGCAAGAAGTAATATAGCAGTATCACGTTAAATAATGGAAAAGAAAGGGAAACGTACAAAAGAGATGGGGGCTGAGCAAGGAGAAGGAACAAACAAGCACAGAGCTGGTAAGCTCAGGAGGATAGGGTGCTTTCACAGAAATGATAACTGAAGAAGAGCTGTGCTGTAGGAAGTAAATACAAACAGGACTTGGACATAATGATTTACTATGAAGTGATCTAGCCTGTAGGAAATGCTGTGCTGGAGCCGAAGTTTTATGTAATACCAAGATATGAGGTGATTTAAGAGGGGTGGAGGGCCTTTGCTTCAGAGCAGCTGCTATGGCCAGTTCCATGCACAGCATTTTCTAAGGGAATCTGCTGGATCACCAAACCTGCCATCTAGTGGCAAGGTACTGGTCCATCAGGACACCCTTAGCCTGGAAATTTGAATTATGAAACTGATAGCAAAAGGGATAAATGATAGGCAAATCCATAAGGTTTAAGACTAACACAAACTGAAGTGGATAGGGAGCCAAAGACTCAGAGAGAGAGAGACAAAGAAGCAGCTAGGTGAAAAAAAGATGAAGATGAAAAGATTACAGCTGTGTGTGTGTGTGTGTGTGTGTGCGCGTGCGTGTGTGAACGCACACCTATGTGTATGAAAGACGGGGAGGGGGACGGAGACAGAGAGACAGACACAGAAAGAGAGAAAGGGAGTGAGAGGGAAGGAAGAGAGGGAGAGAATTAGAATGAATGTGGACAGAAACCTAACAAATGATCAAGACCAACACACATGAGAATGATCATATGACCATCTTGGTTCCACTTCCTATGAGCCCTACTAAAATAAGATTTTCTTACTATTTCTTAAATGTTTTCTTACTATTAAAAACCACAAGAAAAAATATCTTAAGGCAATGAGAGTGGGTCCTTGGTTCCTTGTATCTAAACTAGTCAGAAGAGGAAGAACACAATTTCCCATATTCCCTGAAGTCCACCTAGGTTTTTTAGGACAAGTAAAGAACAAACATGAGGGGTCTTTCTCATTCATTTAACTAATAATAATCTGGATTTATTGTACGATACTTCATTTCCTAAGGGTAAGAGAAATGTATCCATTAGGAACACAGGTTTTACTTACATTATGCCATATGGCAGGTACTCTTATAACAGGAAATAGGTATAGCTTCTTTGACAATATGTATCAGTATCTAAAATGCACGCTCCTTTTTACATAATGTCTTATCTCTCAGTCATGCGGATGCTGCGGGTTAAAAGACCATATTATAAGGATTATTAACACAGGAGCTACATGAATAGTGATCAGTGAAGAGCAGCCCAAGGAAACAGGAGAATGAGAGAGTCAAAGAACAAACATTAAAAATAGGGACATTTAAGGCGTATCCAAGGAAGAGAGGCCAATCATGGCAAAATATTTCCTGTAGCTTGAGGAGAACCAGACAGGGCTGAAATCATGAAAAACCAAGAGCAGAGGGTGTCAAGAAAGAAGCCATCACAAGAGTTCTTAAATAATTCAAAGATAAGCATAATTAATGAAAAAATAAAAATCACTATATTTAAAAAAAATAAAATAATGCTGCAGAAAAAAGTTAAGTGTATTATATCCCAGTAGAACCAACCAATTAATGGCCTCAACAAGTCCCCACCTTGGCAATCAGCAGGGTCTTCATCTCCCAGCCAAATCCATCTGTCTCTTGTCCCTGCCTCCTTCCTTCAGTCATGCCCATTTGCAAAATCACACGGAGCACAGAAGTACACTCACCCAAACATATTAAAGAGGAACATATTGATGTCTACGTCCTTAAAAATGGCAGCCCTTGCCTGCTAGCCATACAGCTCCTCAAAGATCCACACAGTCATCTGAAGTTGGGAAACTTTTCCAACTTGTCAAGACAAAACCCACTGAAGCTAACTTGCCAGAACTCGAGTTGGCACATGGTGTGAGGCAAGCACCATCTACAAACATTCAAACTATTCCTTGCCAAGCTGTAGGAAGGTGCCAACCTACATCTCCAATTAGGTCTTGGAACAAGTAAGCTCTTCCACTGTGTGCACTTTTTAACATCCATCGGCACTACTTCCAATGTGTGCTGGAAGAAGCAGCCTCCACAGAGGGAACTCACAGGCTGCTCTCACCTCTTTCTGTCGAATCCCACTTCAACACGCCAGCCGCCTAGCAGAGGCTGCTGGCAGTGACTAAAAGCAGGCATGGGAAGATGGAAGACAATGGCTTGGAGCCACCAAAAAGGGGAAGAATATTATTAGGACAAGTTTCTGTAGATGAAGCCGGCTCCTCCAGTGAGACCAAGGACAGCTGCCTCGCCTTCCTTCTAGTGAAAATCTGGCAGCAGATTTAGTAGGCACTACCTGAAGCCTCATGCACCAGAACTGTAGCTGCACTGCCCATCCACTGTGACTGATCCATCTGTGGGCTGAGCCAGCACATTAAGGCTCTGGCAAAAAACAAGGAAGCAATCCATTGGTATGAAAAACAAGCCAGAAGGCACCAGGAGGTGACCCTCCTTACAACTTTTCATGCCTAGTTCGGAAACTATCTTGTCTGCTTGGCATAGTGATAGCTACCCTATCCTACTTTTAGTTATCTAATCTGAAAACCCAGGTTGCTCAGCCATCATCTGAACTACCTACATTGATAACCTGCCTTGGTGAAAAAAAAAAAAGAAAAAAGGGAATGGAGACATTAAATTATTTAGCCAAGTAAAATACTGCAAAATAAGCAATGATAAAATAAGGGAGGAAATATTAGGGTGACAAGAAGATGCAGAGGAAGGGACATGAACAGGGAAGACAGATCAGAGTCTGGATCTTGAGCTCAACCACTGAATAGCTTGCAGCTCTTTGAGTCTCAGTTTCTTTACAAATAAAATAAAATAAAACAAAACTATGTAATCTCTGTAAAACTGTGAAGAGTATTATTTGACATCATAAATATAAAGTATCTAATACATAATAGGTACTCAATCATTGCTAGCTATTATTATGATTATTATTCTGTTACCTGAAGTTCATTAACACTAATGATGCTTCATAAACTCATTTGTGTGTGTACGAGATAGAAACATAGTGAGGAAATGGGAATGAGAGATTGAGATGGCTAATTTCATGTGTCAACTTGGCAAGGCTGTTGGAGCTGGTTAATCAAACATGAATTTAGGTGTTGCTGGGAAGGTATTTCATAGATGTTGTTAATGTCTACAAGCAGTTAACTTTAAATAAAGGAAGTTACCCTCAGTGATGTGGGTGGGGCTCATCACTCAGTTGAAGGCCTGAAGAGCAAAAACTAAGGTTTCCCAGAAAATAAAAAAATTCTCCTTCAAGATTACAGCATCAACTCCTGCCAAGTTTCCGGCGTGCAGCCTGCCCTACAGATTGTGACCTTGCCAGTCCCCACAATCAAGTGACCCAATTCCTGAAAATAAACCTCTTCCCTCTGCCTGCCCCTTTCCCTCCCCCCCCCCCACCCTTCTATCTCTCCTCCTTTGGTTCAGTTTCTCTGGAGAATCCCAGCTGTTACAGAGATATGGAAAAACAGATACACAGACTAACAGAAATAAAGACCAAGAGAAATAAAGAAGAGAGGAGGGAAAAACATAAATTAGGTGGTACTATTTAAAGATCTTGGGGCTCCCTATACAATTAGTCCATGATTAATGGAAAGGCTCACTGTATACCCCCACCAAGTTAAACAACTTTATAAGCAACACTGTTTGTAGTTTGTAACGTAATACATGTTGATCTCAATTCAGTGCCTACTTGCTTCACTTGGACACTTGATACCTGCTTGTTTCAAGGCATATTGCTGCATCACAATTGCGTTAAGACATAATTAGGACTGACTACATCTTAAATAACTTATGTTTTCTAATAAGGCCAGAACTTGCCTTTTCAACCCAGCCCCTGGTCTTTTACTTAAAGACAGGCAAAAATGTTAATCACTAAAACAAAACGTTTGAGCATCCAGAATTGTAAGGAAAAAAGGAGAGGGGGCAGAGGAAAAGGCTTGGCAGTAGTACAAAAGCACTCCTAAAATTACTGTCATCTGCTTGAGGGAGACCTCTCTGCCCATTAAATTAGTCTTTGAATGGTCTGTGTATACTTTCTAATCCAATCACTGTTTATGAGCTTCTCTTCCAGTCTAGTCACTAAAGTTGCTCTTTGGTATTATATAAAGACATCACAGATAACAGAGGTAAAGGGAGAAGTTCTAAGGATCTCTGACAAACTCTTTTCTCTAGGGGTCAACATCCTTTTAATTGCACAGAAACTACATTAGTTTGGCCCAGGTTTGCAGCAGAATGGACACACAGACAGATTCAACTCAGACCTATTCTGTACTTAGGAGTCTCACTTTGGGATGTTTATTATTTCCCTTGGAAACCATTTCAATGGACTTAAAGAGCGTTTAGTTTAATTTAGTTTAGTGAATGGTCCTTCCAATCCTCAGACCAAACTCCAGAAAAAAAAAAAGTAAAACACTGCAAGTCCTTACTATGGACCAGGAAGTCTTCTCAGTGCTTTGCATTTACTAACTCATTGTCCTCACTTTCCAAATGAGGTCACAAAGGCCAGTGAAGTTGAGAAAGATGCCTGTGGTTGACAGAGAGGCAGACTCCAAAGCCCGGACCCTCCTCTTGTCTTCCATCAATAAACCACCAATACACCAACTCTGCACACAAAAATCAGACAGAGTCTAGACACAATAAATGTTGGAGAGGGTGTGGAGAAAAGAGAACCCTATTATACTGTTGGTGGGAATGTAAATTGGTGCAACCACTGTGGAAAACAGTATGGAGATTCTTCAGAAAACTAAAAACAGAATTACCATTTAATCTAGCAATCCTACTCCTGGGCACCTACCCAGAGAAAACCATGACTCTAAAAGATAGATGTACTCCAGTGTCCATTGCAGCACTCTATACAACAACCAAGACATGGAAACAACCTAAATATCCATCAACAGAGAAGTGGATAAAGAAGATGTGGTACATATACACAATGGAATACCACTCAGCCATTAAATGAAAATCAGTAACGGCATTTGCAGCAGCATGGATGGACCTAAAAATTATCATGCTAAGTGAAGTCAGTCAGCGAGACACCAACCTCATATGCTATTACTTACATGTGGAATTTAAAAAAAGGACACAACGAACTTCTTTACAGAACAGAGAGTGACTCACAGACTTTGAAAAACTTATGGTTTCCAAATGAGACAGGTTGGGAGTTAGGGAGATGCACTGCGGGTTTGGGATGGAAATTCTATAAAATTGGGTTGTGATGACATAGACACACAGATAGACATGTGTAGATATTACAACTATAAATGTAATAAAATTCATTGAGTAATAAAAAAAAATCAGTGATACAGATCCACTCTGAGTTTGAGAAAGGAACTTAAGAAAAAGAATATTCACCAGCAATGCGGGGAGGAACTGGCAAAGCTATCATTTAGGTTTAACTTAAAGTGACAAGAAAAGTTGTTAATGATCTCACTTAACTCAAGTTTCCTTGTTTCTCCAATTGATTAGAAATTAAGGTACATTTATCATCAGTGATAGTGATCTTATAAAAAGCACACAATTAAGTCAAAGTGTATCGAGAAATCACCAGTTAGAGGGTTGCCTGTACAAATGCTTAAGTAGTTAGGAATTAAACAAATGATAAGAGACACCAGAACCACCCAGCATTACATCCACAGGAATGCTGCTTCCCAGGCCTTTCACTTCTTTAACTGAATGGCTGGCTTACTTAACTGTCCCCTTTGAAGTGATTTATTGAATGCAAAAGGTGTTAAAATCTATGCACCTAGCACCCACACAAGTTCAAGGAACAGGCTCTGTGGCAATAAACAGTAACGAGCAGAGGCTTCTCCTGAATACTCTCCCTAGGTCAGCTTATCAGTGCTGGACTTTGGATGCTGGAAGGCCTTCATTCAGTTTAGATACTAACAACTCTCCCTTTCCTCCACTATTTTGTCCAGTTATGGCAGCCTGGGAAATATGTTGTCTAGTGGCCGCTTCTTACATCAGTGTTTGATTGCTTTCCATGTAAAACATGCTATTAAAGTTAATCAGAAATTGACTCTCACCAAAAACACCTTTTAAACGGGTCAAATTAAGATAAAACTCCATGCTCTTTGCCTCTGTGAAACTGGGGCACTAAACCAGACATTAATGCCAGTATACAGATTAAATGTCATTAAAGGCAATTTGTCACCTACACACATTTACCTCAATCTAATAATTAGCTAAAGGTCGGAGATAAACCTGGGTATTTGAATCTATATTCCCTTTCCTTTAGGATTCAAAGCAAGACTGAAGGCAGTAGGCAAATTCACATAATCTTAAATAAATCAATCAATTTGGAAATATTCAACAGAATTAAACACTAGCAGGGGATAGTGACCCAAGAAGACAGACTGAGGAGCAGAAAGGAGGAGGTGCTCTGAAGACCTTAAGTGCTGGGCATCACAGCTTTATGGAATCACTCTCTTTATTTACTCTTGTACTAACTTACCTGCTAACTTGACCCTTTCCACATTACTTTACTAGAGTCAATATGTAAAGCATTTGTTCTAACTGGCATAAAGTTCCAAGAGTAATGAATTCAGGAGGCCCAGTCTGGAGTAGTAGATGAGGCTTCTCCAATCCAAGGAGAAATAACCTCTTCCCTTTTGCTCCCCCTTGCCCCTCAGTCAGCCTCATGATTCTCAGAATACAACCTTCCAGTCAAGAGCAAGTATTTTAAGAGTAGGTTAATTCTGATAGAGATAAAAATGCAGATAATTGGGAGTTCCCTGGTGGCCTTACAGTTGGGGATCCAACATTGTCACTGCCGTGGCTTGGGTTGCTGCTGTGGAGTAGGTTCACTCCTTGTTCCAGGAACTTCTACATGTCATGGGTGCAGAAAAAAAAAATAATAATAATAATAATTAAAAGAAAGTTCGAACGGACAACCTTCCCTTAACAAGGGAAGGTCCTTAAGCATCTTCTACTAGGAAGAAATTTGTGGGGGTGGAGGCTGCAGGCACAGGAAAGAAGAAAGGGAGGTGGGGACCACCCATGCAAATTCTGGCTAAGATAAAAAGGCTTTGGATTCTACCCTTTGGAGCACTCAAGATTCATTCATTCAACAACAAAATCTTTTCCTTTGTGCAACATACTGTGAATATAATAATGAACCCAACATACTGTCTTTGTAAACTGACTCTATCCTGCAGAATCTGAAAGGAACAGGTAATGGCTACAGAATGTTTAAACTGCCAACTTTGAGGTAACTCAAGGCAGCAGATCTGAAGAGATGCCCTTGACCCATGTGGGGATGCAGGCAAGGGTAGAAGTAAGGTTTCTTCAAAAGGTGGCTCCACAATTTTGACCGGTTGATACTGCATTCCATTAAATGCCTTTCTAAAACACTGCTTAGTGTTTGTTTGGCAAGAGGTGTAAGTGGGTGCAGGAACCTGGCAAAAGTCCTGTGTAGAGGAATGGAATCTAAAATAGACACCATGTTCTACATACATCAATGCACTTCTGTGTTTGGCAGAGTCACCATTCAACAAATATTTCTGAGAACTGCTCCACAATCAAGTCTCACCAATATTCTCCTTTACCTTTCCCCCTATCCATCTTGGACATGCCCGGAACTGTGTGCCCTGGTCCAAATGTGACCACAAAGTAGAGGAAAACCCAGTATCAGAACTAAGCAATGGAATATTCTGGTAAATAGATGAGCTTCATCCAGGGGAGAAGCTGTAACATAACCAGTGGAATAAGAGATCTAAATTATCTAAATTATGTTGCTGCATTCCCTACAGACCGCATGAAACCACATATGAAAATTTTATATCAACAAATCATGTGATAACCACAATAATATTAACTAACACCCAATGAACACTCATATATGCCCAGTACTATTCTAAAAGCTTGACTTTTATAAACTCATTCAGCTGTCCCAAACAATCCTATGAAGGTTTATAGAGACAGTAAGTGACACAGCCAAGGCTGAACCAATCCAGTAGCTCCAGCTTCAGAGTCCGTGTTCAAACTGCTACTTTACACAGCTGATTGTAGTCCTACCAAGACGTTATGACTCATCAATGAACACAGATGCAAACAGACTTAGGCAAACCAGTGTATAGCAGAAAAGGGGAAAGCACTCACAAAAACTACTTTAAAGGTAAGATTTAAGATAACCTCTCTCCCTGCTATAAGCAGCTCATCAAAGCGAACTGCAAATAAATCTCATTTCACATTAGAATACACCACAAGTTAAGTCAGATTTACTGAGCATTACTTGTTATTAATAAGGAATCTGACTGTGGCAAACTTGGAAAGCCATGGTATCTTTTGCAAAATTAAGAGTCAATGACATAGAGAAGAGTCTTGAACGGAAACCAAATCATGAAGTTTCAGCCTTAGCGTGGCTATGATAAGTTACACTGGATAGTCTTTTCTCTTTTATGGCTCTTAGTTTCCTGACTTACAAAATCAAGAGGTTGAAGCAGGTATGTTTTTTAGTCTTCATAAGCTGTGGGGTTTGTGAAATCCAAATGTTCACTGATTTTAAGGATGATTAACTGCACTTTATTACAATGAATATGCTTTAATTTCTTCAACTGTGAATATACAACTCAGCACACAAAGAACAAAAATGAAAATATATAGGATGCAGTTAAATAAGTTTTTTAAAAGAATACTATACTGATAAAACCTTATGGATAGTGCTTCAGAAGGGTTAAAAAAAAACCATACATACAAAACTATTTCCAGATATGCCAACTAAACATAGTTATTTGCATTTCTATGGGAGGCTTGATGATGGTTTGATCTGAGAAGGCTGCATGAGACAGAGACCAAGGAACTGAAATGAACATGAAAAACAAAAAACCAAACAAAACCTAGATTCCATTCTCAATCCTCCTTACAGGTTCTCAAGATGAGTTCTGAAGAGTCACTTAACCTTCTCATGCCTGCATTTCTTTCCAAATTGTCCACTTCACCCTTCCAAATAGTTACAAACGGGATCCATTTTTAAAAGTACTTAAAAGAAAAAAAAATCATCACAAAAGAATTGAGTGTTTTCCAATTTTCATTCTAAAGACTGCCTTTCTGTGGGCATCTCATCTGTGATGGCCAATCTGACTTTATCTGGAGAAAAGAAAATCTGAAAATACTTGTCTACGAGCAGAAAGTCTTGTGCCGTTGAAGAGGCCGTGGTGGCCCTGTGGGACATGGTCCTGCCAACCCTCTGCAGGGCACGGAACCAGCTCTGAGGCCGACACGTGGAAATTCTTATTTGCTCAAGTCATGCTCATTCAGCCTTTCATGAAATGACAGCATAAAGCTCAGAGGAACACCACTCTGCCCTGCAGCTGTGGCCAAGAATGCAATGTTTAAAGGTTACAGTGATTAAGCACTGTGATTAATTTAGTCTCAGCAAAATCAATTCCAGTCAACCACAAATCTCTAATTTACATACCAGAACAAGCTAAATGTGGTTCTGATCGATATAATCTGAAATGTATGATTATCTCCCATCCTCCCTTTCCTAACCTTGCCCTCTGCCCTAGAAAGAAAGGTATATTATGGGGAAATAACACTCATTTGGACAAAGTTAATGTAATCTTTTATTAGGCTAAGCAGTATTTTATTTTCCTAGTTTGGCCATGTTAAGTGATGAAAAGTACTGAACTTGAACCTAGATTGTTGCCTAAAGCAAGAGATATAGAAACCTCCTGGAGTTTGAGGTTTTATGACATTGCCTGGTCAGTCTTTTTCACATATACCAGTTCACAACCACATCAGAGGAGTTCCTGTGGCATAGGAGAAACAAATCCAGCTAGGAACCATGAGGTTGCTGGCTCGATCCCTAGCCTTGCTCAGTGGGTTAAGGATCTGGCATTGCCGTGAGCTGTGGTGTAGGTTGCAGAAGCAGCTCAGATCCTGCGTTGCTGTGGCTGTGGCGAAGGCCGGCAGCTACAGCTCCTGTTAGAACCCTAACCTGGGAACCTCCATATGCTGTGGTGCGGCCCTAAAAAGCAAAAAAAAAAAAAAAAAAAAAAAAGGATAATAACAAAATCACATCAGAGTATGCTATGTTTACTTGTATACCATAACCATTCCTACAATACTAAAAAGTCTGTCAAGGAAATGAACACTTAACTTTCCATTCTCTCCATGGTGGGCTGCATAGTGTGTAAAGAGAAAGGAATGAAACATGGGACAGAAGCAAATGAAACAAGACATCCTGTTCACAGCCGCCCTCCCTGACCAATCATCAGGAATTCCTTGTTTCTGTGGTGCAGTCTCTAAACCAACTTTACCCCACAGACGCCACCAGAATAGTTCACCTTTATAATCACCTCTCCATCTCCCAAATCTCTTCCTGAACTACCACACAACCCTAGTGGTTAAATGAGAAAAAAATATTACTTAAAAGGGGACTGAGGTAAAAAACATGGAAAACACACCCGTTAGTTATCAATAACAATGTCACCTGCGTGACATAAAATTAACAGAACATTTAGGTCTGTCAAAGTGACCTTCGTAAAATGACCACACTTCCTTCTGCTTTTAGTCCAGCTCAAGCCACAATGATCACCTAGAAAACATTTGCTTGGAGTTTTCATCATGGTTCAGCGGTTAACAAATTGGACTAGCATCCATGAGGACACAGGTTTGATCCCTGACCTTTCTCAGTGAGTTAAAGATCTGGCGTTGCCGTGAGTTGTGGTGTAGGTCACAGATGTGGCTCAGATCCTGTGTTGCTGTGGCTGCGGTGTAGGCTGGCAGCTGTATCTCTGATTCGACTCCTAGCCTGGGAACCTCCATATGCCGAGGGTTTGGCCCCAAAAAGAAAAAAAAAACAAAACAAAACAAAGAAAAGAAAAGAAAGAAAACATTTGCTCGACCAATGGAACTGCCGTCTATTTTTTCTCCTTTCTTTCATTTAATAACTGCTTTTACAGTGAGTTCTGTTTTTACTCATAGCCTTTGTATAGTTTTATTAATATATTGAGATCTGCCTTCCATGCTTATGAAATTTTTCTCCCAAAAGGAAGCAATAACTTTACTTTGACACCAAGTAGTCTTTCAGTTCCCCACCTGCAACTGCTACAAATATGGACATTAGTCTGAATTTGAAATTTGAGTTTTGAACAACTTCAGACAAGGAGAGTGAGAATTCTCTGCAAGCAGAAACGCAGCCCTGCATGTCTAAGCACAAGGCAAAGAAAAAAAAAAACAAAAGATGACCAGTAGATGTTGAAAAACATCAATAAAACTCAGACAGAACCACAATATTTGCCTGAGCCATGAACACATAAATGCTTTACCAATTTTTCTTAAAAGGAGATACGGATAATTCATTCAAGAATGAAATTTCATTTTGTTTGGTGTATTACAGTCTGCTGCATATTATTTCTTTGCAAGAACTGTGAATTGAGAAGACAATCCTCTCACAACATGGACTGTGTTACCTCAACTAATTCTTTTTTTATTGTCCTTATAAAGCTTCTGAGTAAAGGACTGTGTCATTTATTGTGGGTATTACACTATGTTATTTATAGTGCTTAAGAATGTGAGCTCAGAATTCAGGTAACCTGCCCTGAAGCTCCAGGCAAGCCACTTAACAACTGTGAGATGTTGTGCAATTACTTAACCTCAACTTTTTTGTGTCTGCATCTTGAAAAATGGGGATAATGATAGTATCTTCACTAAGTTTTAGTGAGGACTAAGTAAGATCACGCCTTCAAGTCATGGTATCCAGCTCACGGCGAGCCCTAAACAAAAACTTTCACTTTTTATTGTTGACACTGATCTGCCACTGTCACCAGCACAGGGGAGAGAAGGACAAGTAAGACTTTGCCTTCTCAGCTGAGGTGACCAGATTAGCTCTTGGTTTGTCAAGGAAAAGAAAAAAGTGAATGCAACAGGATCTGGGAGGAGAGGACAAGGGAAAGGAGTCACCGTGTTTCATCTCTTTGCACTTGAAAAAGTGTTTGGTTAAATGAAGCAAATGACAACTGCTACTACAACAACAACTAGATATAAAGATTTCTCAAAGATGTAAAATAAACACTGTGTGCATAATTTTCTATTTCCAAGGAAATGGCAATAGTTTAGTACCACATATATTATTGTGGCTGCCAAAAAAGAAAGACATCACAGACCAACAAGCACCTTTTTTGAAAATGCTCCTTGGGGAGTTCCCATTGTGGCTCAGCAGTTAACGAGCCCAACTAGCATCCATGAGAACGTGGGTTTGATCCCTGGCCTTGCTCAGTGGGTTAAGGATCAGGCGTTGCCGTGAGCTATGGCGTGGGTCGCAGACGCGGCTCTGATCTCGCGTTGCTGTGGCTGTGGTGTAGGCCAGCGGCTACAGCTCCAATTGGACCCCTAGCCTGGGAACCCTCCATATGCCCTAAAAAGTGTGTGTGGCCCTAAAAAGACAAAAAAAAAAAAAAGAAAGAAAGAAAAGAAAATGTTCTTTGGAGCCTCTTGCAGAACCAGCCCTGGGAAGCTATCAGTGGCAGTTCCACCTTACCAGGTAGAATCGCTGGGCAAAGTACCCTCAAATGTCCTGTGCCACCACTAGGAAAAGGACACCAATAAGACAAGCTCAACCTAGTACCTTGCCTACTGTCATGTGTCATCCATCTGAAGAGGCATGCACACCAAAGAAGCAAAGTCTTGTGTGTGAGCAAGAGAATAAGAGAACTACTGATAAATCAGAGAGCAACAGGGAACAAAAAAAAACACAGGACTTAAAAGAACAAGAAGTGAAACTAAGCATCAACATTGAAACCTTGATTCATTGAACAAATACCCTTTGAGGACCTGACAAAAGACAGC
The DNA here is from genome assembly GCA_004024745.2 of Catagonus wagneri. Lineage (NCBI taxonomy): Eukaryota > Metazoa > Chordata > Mammalia > Artiodactyla > Tayassuidae > Catagonus > Catagonus wagneri. The sequence continues at coordinate 3,706,731 of PVHT021183583.1, forward strand.
AACAAGCACCAAGGACAACAACAATGTACGAGAAGACCGCATTTATTTCTGAGGAGGTGGGTTTTATTTTTAAGTGTTCTCTTTTTTCACCATCAAAACCATCCCAGGAAAATAAGAGGTAAGAGGAATGGTTTTGATTGTAGACGGGCCTTTCCTTTCTAAGCCTCCTGACTAGTTAAGAGCAATGCCTCACTCAGTGCTTTACTGGACTTAAAGCACTTGTCTCTCCCTTTTAACCTAAGAAAGTGGGCTTCAGTTTAGGTTCAGAGTCTTCCATGGGGAACAATATCTATCTAGAATCTTGTAATATTTTGACTGTATTATATTCATTTTCACAGTTAGCTTCTTATGGTATATGACACTTGCCTTCCGTTTGTTATGATATAGTATTTCTTTTTAAATAAATTTGTTTTTCTTAAAAAAAAGAAAAAGGAACCAAAACTAGTCAATTTAAAAATAATCTGCTGGAGTTCCCACTGTGGCTCAGTGGTTAATGAATCTGACTAGCATACATGAGGACGCAGGTTCGATCCCTGGCCTCGCTCAGTGGGTTAAGAATCCAGCATTGCTGTGAGCTGTGATGTGGGTCGCAGATGCGGTTCAGATCCTGCCTTGCTGTGGCTGCGGTGTAGGCCAGTGGCTACAGCTCTGATTCAACCCCTAGCCTGGAAACCTCCATATGCCATGGGTGTGGCTCTAAAAAGCAAAATAAAATAAAATAAAATAAAATAACCTGCTGACGGAATTCCCTGGTGGCCTAGTGGTTAAGGATTCCACCTTGTCACTGCCGTGGCTCAGGTCCGCGCCCTAGCTGGGGAACCTCCACACTCTGCAGAAAAAAAAAAAAAAACAACCCTGAAAAGTCTCTCCGCAGTTCATCTTCTCAGTTATATCCATCTCCTAGCCTGCCTTGAATGGGTCAGGACTGGGTCTCATTCACAGATGGTCAAATGTGGACAGGAAGAACATGAAGTGTGGGTGATTAAATAAAGTTAGGCCAGTTTTTTGCCACCATTCAATCCAATAGTTCTTCCTCAGTATGGGGGCATTTAGGAGAACGAAAAGTGATACTGGCTTAAGCAGAATTCTCAGCTCCCAGCTCCTAGGCTGGAGATCCTTCTCATCTCTGCCAGTTTCTCTGAGTTTAACAAGATATGAAATTTAGAAGATAGGATTTATTTTTCCAACCTATGTTAGTTCTCAAGGTTTAGACAGTCAGTAAATTATTGACACCACCTTTAGGAAAGGAAGCAAATCTTCAGTCACAGAAAGATTAAGAATCACATCGTGTTCACTGCATAACAGGTAGGAACAGCTGCAAGCTTGCCACACAAATAATCTTTCAGTTTCCAGCTGCATCTGCACATTTCTACCCTTTGGTGCACCAAACTTTAAAGAGAAGTGAAATCTTCCAGTAAAGTATATTTTCCCCAAAAGGTGCTGGTTTCTAGAGAAAGCAATTTTCTGTATAAAATATCCTTTCTCTTCCTTCTCCCCATTTCTCCATGCCCACAACACACACACACACACACACACACACACACATGCACGCTGTCCTATTCATCAGCACTTATTTCTCTGGGACCAAACTCTAGAAAATCCTCTTATTAAACTATCCCTTGTTTTATCTTTTATATTCATAGCAGAAATGCCTTAAATTATAAATACAACTCAGCTATCTGATCTGAAAAGCCATCATCACATACTGATCATATCACAGCTTTTCTTTCACCTGAAGTACACAGGCACAAGATGTTTTCTCAGTGTCAGTGTGGTGAGCTTTCAAATATGAAGCTTAATCTGATCTTCCCGATTGCAAGGGTGAAGTTACAGTTTTCTAACACCATTCAACGGACAATTGTCTGTAAAGGATAATGACATTTCTACATGCACGGTTTCCTTGGGACACTGTCCTTCCCTCTAACATGGATATCTACACAGAGAAGGAAAGGAGTGTGGGTGACAAGCTGAGGGAAGGATCAAGGGAGAAGAGGAAAAGGAAGGGTGGGGTGGGGGAGAAAAGGCTCGGAGGTGGCTGGTGACTAAAACAAGTGAGACAGTGAAGGGAAATAAAACAAAGTATGGAAAACTCCTAACTTCAGAACACTCAATACCACACAGTTCTGTATTTTTACAGGACGTGTTCCATAAAATGGATATTAAGATCATTTGCAGATTAAACAATAAACTGACATGTTTATAAAGGAGGTCGCTTTGCAGAGAACTAAAACTATCAACCACGCAGGCAGAAGAGAATTGCCCTAAATGCCAGGGCCCAGGGGCAAGAAGGAGCAGCGTGGAGACCAGGCTCCCTCCAGACAGTCCTGCTGTTCTGCCCTTCAGAATTGCCCCCCCACCCCGCCCCGCCTGAAGCATTCAGGGAGGTTATTAAATTGTGACCACTCGTTAACTCTCCCTGCCCTCTTTCCTCACATGAGACCCCAACTGGCACCTCAACTGGTGTCACGACCCAGCACCATCAGTACTTTGCAAAGAGCAAGGGGTGGTGAAGATGAAGGCGGAGAAGTGGTAGGTCATGAGGGGCTCCCCTCCCTGAATGGCAGCACCAAGAGAGCAAGCCTGGACCCCTCCTCTCCCAGGGAAGTCTGAGTGAGTCCTCATCCTCGCAGTCCTTGCCCATGGTGGAAGAGGCTCATGAGTCATATGATGACAGTGTAAAGACTGAGCAAGCAAGAGGGGGACTTTCTACTGTAGCCTTATCACAGGCAGGCACAGTAGAGGCTCAATCTTCCAACAAGGGCTGAGAGGCTGCAAGGCCACCGTGGGGCTCAAAATCCATAGATGGCCAAGTGAAGGATGACAGAAGCCATCTGGAATATGCAAAGAACTGCTCTGAAGAGTGAAAATATGGTAGAAAAGTTAAATACTGCTTTTTCAGGCCATCAGTACCAAAGACCCATGCCGCCCACCTCCCATCTACACAACCTCAACACATGTACAGTTCCCATGGGGCTCCCCATGGGGTTCCCATGGACTCTATGTCCTTTCCCTTTTTTTTTTCCTGTTTTTAGGTTTGCACCTGCGGCATATGGAAGTTCCCAGGCTGGGGGTCAAATCGGAGCTGTAGCTGCCGACCTATGCCTCAGCCACAGAACGCAGGATCTGAACCCCATCTGCAACCTACACCACAGCTCCACAGCTCAAAGCAAAACCAGATTCTTAACCACTGAGTGAGGCTAGGTATTGAATCCATATCCTCACGGTTACCCGTCAGGTTCATTACCGCTGAGCCAAACATGAAGTCTAGGACTCTAATTTTTAATATCATTAGTTACGCCAAGTTTATTCATTTGGGACATAATATTTCTGTCATTTATTTCATGGGAAAAAATGGTTTACAAGTTCCAAATCAGTAACTGACAAACCATTATTTTGGGAACAAAGACCTTGATGAGCTACCTTAAAGGAGAGAGGGTGAGCAAGGAAATGAGGGTTGAAGTGAGGCAGTAGAATAGGAGAGGGGGAAGTATAAGAAGAAGAAGAGACATGGCTGATGCCAGCTTTGTTGTGTCAAGATTCAGTTTGACAACGACGTCAGAGCTGTATGCCCATTCCAGAACCAAGCAACTCAATACCATGTCATTCTGATTTGATTCTCTCATCAGCCAAAGTGACGGAGCAAACTTTTCCATCCTCAGTGCCCTCCCCCCATGGTTTATTTAGTCACAGTCAAAAATAGGGCCCTTGTGAAAAATTTTGCCTTTTCCAATTTCAAATCCACACCTAATAAGCCTTTGCTCCTATTTAGGCCTACCTCCAGCAAAAGTTACCTAGTAACCTGGCAGACCTGGATGACTAAAAGCAAAATCAAGTATGTGTCAAAAATTACTCAAGTAACAGAAGCAAATGTCTACCAAGGCTGTCCAACAACGGCTTTGATCCCAGGCACTGAACTTTCCTTTATAAGCTTTTCCTCCCGATTTCCAAATCCTGTTTCATGAGCATTGCTGAATGGATAAATCCTGTTTGGAGATACTGGAGACTATCCAGTTTGGGTATAATTTAAGATCTCTAAACTGAATCAACAAAAAGATTTCAATAACGCATAATAAACACATTCTTTTGATCCCGCCTTAGGCCAGGTTAGGCCATACAAAGTCTTAGTGGCTAAAAATAGCAAAGGTTTATTTCTCATTCATATTACGTCTACTAAGAGTCAGGAGCAGTTCTCTTCATCATGGTCATTCAGGAACCCAGACTGAGGGGGCAGGGTGAATACCACTAAACCTCACATAGAAGAAAAGAGAATATGGTAAAGTATACACCCAGAAGTCACACTCACATTTCCTTGGCAAAACAAGTCATATGGCTTCCCAAAGATAAAGTGGTTAGAAAAGTGCCATGTGCCAACGGAGAATGAATTGGAATATCTTGCAGACAGTCTTAATGACTACCAAAATATGTGGCACTATTTTAAATATACCTGAGTATGAAACTTCCAAAACAATAACTATAAACTGAGATGCAAACTTTTTACCTAGTCCTTAAGGTTGTGAGAAAAAAAAATCATGATTGGCAGGCTGATGACAAAAGACAAATCTGACAACTTTGCACTTCACTTTTTTTTTCTTTTTTAACAGCCATACCTATAGCATATGGAAGTTCCCGGGCCAGGGGTTGAATTGGAGCTACAGCTGAGGCCTATACCACAGCCATGGCAACACTGGATCCAAGCCACATCTGCAACCTATACCGCAGCTTATGGCAACGCCAGATCCTTAGCCCACTGAGGGAGGCCAGGGATAGAACCCGCATCCTCATAGAGACAATGTGGGGTCCTTAACCTGCTGAGCCGCAATGGAAACTCCAAGTATTATTTACTTTCATCTGGACTAGGACAAATGTTAAAATATTTAGTTAAAAATATCCTTCATGACAGCTGAAATACACTTTAAAAAGAATAAAGCTCATCTATAATACAATTTTGTTAACTGTCACCATATAAGAGTGAACAGGGAAGACAGGTATCTGTTAACCCCCAGGGAATAACAAAGATAAAGCCTTACATTTGAATAGCTGAAAAAAATATTTTGACCTATGTTAATTCTGGGGAGGCACCTAAAATACATTTTTTAAAAATTTTAAAAATGGGCAAGTTAGATATGCAAATCTCTCTTTTAAAAAAAGAAGAAGGGCTTGAAAATAACCTATTCAAAATAATGCCAACTCAAGTCTCCTAAGAGCTAAGAAGCTAGAGGCCAGGCCTACCACTTACAAATCACTCATCCTTGGGCAAGTACTTTAGTACAAGTTTCATTTTCTTCATATGTAAAGTGGAGATAACATCTTGCGCCAAGCTACTTCATATGGTTATTATGAGGATCAAATAAAGAAATGTATTTCAAAACACTTTTAAGACCATAAAAGAGGACTCAACAAAGGGGGGGGTCATCATTTTTATTACAGAAGATCCTTGTTAATAGCTGCACTTACCAGGTGCATAAAAATCACAGAGGTAAAGGCAAGAGGCAGGTCTTTCCTTAAACAAAATCAAAGTAACATTTTGGTATCACCAAGGTTACTATTAAGGTTTGCTGCAATTCAGAAAGAAAAAAACATCCCACTTGTCTTTTAACCAATGTTATTTCCAACCTTCTCAGTGCTGCAAGAAAATTGTTCATTTGCCACAAGTTGGGAACTTTCAGTAATAACTGCAATAAATACGTATTTGGTTTTTGTCCCAGGTTCCTGACACAGAGCTCCTAAATCCCTTGGAATTTCCTGACAGAAGTGTCACTCAGGTTTGGCTCTGAGACGACTTTTGCACATCTCTCAAACAGCTGCAGGATGGGAGCTGGTTGACAGAAAGACCAAGGCGTTACTATGAGCTGGAACTTTTAGTCATACTCCTCCCCACCTCCAACTGAGGTGGAGAGAGAAAGACTAGAGATTTTCAGTCACTGATTGTCAGTGATTTAACCAATCATGCTCATGTGATAAAACTTCCATAAACATCCCTAAAGAATAGGGGTTCACAGGGCTTCAGGAAACTTCTGGGCTGGTGAATCCATCGAGGTGCTGGGAGAGTGGAGGGCCTAGAGAGGTCTGGAAGTTTTGCATCCCTCCTCTCCATACCTTCCCCACGCATCTTTCCCATGTTTGCCATGTGGCTGCTCCTGAGGTGTATCCCTTATGGGTTTTTTTTTTTAAACTGCTTTTTCATATTCTTTTCCACTACGGTTTATTACTGAATATAGTTCACTGTGCTATAGCACAGTAGGACCTTATTGCTTATTAATCCTATATACACTACTCTGCATCTGCTAATCACAAACTCCAATTTTTCTCTCCCACACAGCAGCCACAAGTCTGTTCTCTATGACTGTGGGTCAGTTTTTGTTTCACAGATGTGGTGATTTCTATCATGTTTTAGATTCCACACATAAGTGATATCATACAGTATTTACGTCTTTCTGATTTATTTCACTTAGTATGGTCATCACTAGGTCCATCCATGTTGCTGCAAATGGCATGATTTCATTCTTTCCTAGGGTTGAGTAGTATTCCATTGTATATATGTGTCACATCTTTATCAATTCATCTGCCGATGGTCAGTTAGGCTGTTTCTATGTCTTCGCTATGGAGAACAGTGCTACTATGAACACAAGGGTGCATGTATCTTTTTGAATTATAGTTATGGCTGGATATATACCCAGAAGTGGGATTTCTGGATCATACGATACTGAGTTGTATCCTTTATAATAACCTAGTAATAGTAAGAAAAAAGGCTTAAACAGATGGTAATAGGTAAAATAAATAAATATACAATAAGGTACATCATGGAAGAGTGGAATATATAATGTATAATATTTTACAAATGGATTAGAAAAACAGAAACAAAAACAAGAAAAAAGATCAACTATCAATAAAATAACAAAATTAGGGCCTCACCTCATGTCAGATATTAAGATAAATTCCAGATCTGAATTAAAGAGTTGGCTATAGGTAATAAAACCATAAAATGAAGGAAAACATGAGCTAAAATCACTAATTCATGGGAGAGGTATACAGAAAAAAATATATGGATATATACATACCTTAAATATTCACACAATGTATAAGTAATTTGTTCAGAAATAAAGCAAGCCACGGAAGGAAACATTTTTAAACAAACATGACAGAGTTAATATATTTAATGTGTAATCAGTTTGTACCAAAAAATTAACCAGTCGATAAAAGCAGCAGGCCAGAACAATTTACAGATGAAATACACATGATCAATAATGCATGAAAAACGTCCAATCTCTCTAGCAAGAACAGAAGGGCTAAAGTAAAAAAGTAAACGTTATTCACTCCAAACACCTGTTAAAGATAAAATACATCTGATGATATCTGAAGACGGCAAATGTGAAATGAGTAGTCTTATGAATACGGAAAATATGAAAGGATTAAAAATCTTAGGCAGTATGTAACAAGTGTCAAATATACACAGACCTTTTAAAGAAAGATGGACAAATTGCTAAACGGCATGAGCTTCAGAGACAGACTGTAGATTCAAGTCCACCTTCACCTTACGTGCACTTTGTGACCTTGGGCAAGCAACACAATGTGTCTCAGCCTCCACTTTTCTCATGTCTAAATTAATTCTTACTTTATAGGGTTGATAGGGGAATTGAAATGTGCACTCCATGCAAAGCATGTACTACAGTGACTGTCACTAATAAATGTCTGATTAAACTTAGCTATTATCATTACATCACCACTACCACTACCACCAAATCCATTCTGGAAAAGGACCAAAGTAGTAAAATAAGTTTATAAGGATACAAGAGAAAATATATGCAGCACCCATAACTCTGAAGAAAAATCTACAAGGAAATATACCAAACTGTGGTTACTAGAGAATTACGGACAATTTTACTTCTTCTGTAACAGATTTTCTTTCTAAGTTTTCTACAAGAATATGTTCATTCTCTGCAAAATGACTATTACTTTGAGGGAAAGAAAAGGAGAAGCTCCCAGCTTGAGATTATTATTTCTATTTTCTAATAATAAATATAATAAAAGGGAAACAGAACCAAAGCTGTTTCCATCAACTATGTATAGGGCATTTATTTACACAGTCTGCATTTATTTCTAAGTTCCTATCCTCAGTAAAGAATCCAAGATCAGTGAAGAATCCAAGAAAACTATTTGAAGGGATAGATATAAAAAGAGCAGTTAAAGATAACTATCTAGTCCCATGAAAAGGCATACAGGAAACCCTTGAACAATGCAGGGACTAGGGGCACTGACATAGACCTCATCCCCCAACTCTGAGCTCCAAGTCAAAAATCTGGGTATAGTTCCAGCGGCACAAATGAACCTTTCCACAGAAAAGAAACTCATGGACTTGGAGAGGAGACTTGTGGTTGCCAAGGGGGAGGAGGAGGGAGTGGGATGGACTGGGAATCTAGCGTTAACAGATGCAAACTATTGCCTTTGGAATGGATAAGCAATGAGATCCTTCTGTATAGCACTGGGAACTACATCTAGTCACTTGTGATGGAGCATGGTGGATGATAGTGTGAGAAAAAGAATGTATATATGTATGTGTGACTAGGTATCTTTGCTGTACTGTAGAAAACTGACAGAACACTGTAAACCAGCTATAATGGAAAAAATAAAAATCATTTTTAAAAAATCTGGGTATATCTTCACAGTCTGCCCTCCTTATCAGTGGTTCTGCATATGCGGATTTAACCAACCATGGATCACGCAGTACTGCAGTACCCATTTATTGGAAAAAATCTGCATATATCCAAACAGTTCAAAACTACGTTGTTCAAGAGTCAACCGGACATCATCTGTTCCCAATTCTACTTAGCAAAAACCTAGAGAGGGAGACAAGGATATGAGAACTCCTATCCTGGGTCCAGAATAGGGAGAAAGCATGAGCAGAAATCCTTTATTTTTATGGAGGCAAAGGTACCATAGTTCACTCTCTCTATCTCTCTCCCTTTATGGAGTAAAACCTCAGAAACAAAAGAGTTGCACCAGCAGAGGTGAGGTTTCTATAAGGACATGACAGAGCAGGCTATTGAAAGTCTCCACTGGATCCCCTCTGCTTCCTTCCAACTCTGCTAACAGGATAAAGTGAGTGACAGGGGCATATGATCATTTTATAAAGGTACCACACAAGCAAACTTCTTTAGAACTGGGGAGGAAATTATCAAAGCTCTTGTACCATCTGTCTGTAGAGGGATTAAAAAAACACAACAACAACAACAGCTGGTGCAAGAAGTAGCAAGATGTTGGTCCTGGAAGTGACAAGATGGGAAATGACAGGAAACAGCTTTTCACTCCTCCAACAGCAAAAGAAGCGTGCAGCCTGTGTTCCAGTGTTTGAAAACCTCCAGATGCTGCCCTCGTCTCACATTTCCATATCTTTGTTCAGACAACATCTGAAAGCCTGCCTTTCTTTTTTCAAGTACTCTTTCTTTGGAGGAACATACAAAGCTATCAAATGCAGGCTTCTCCCCTCCTCCTTTCTCCTAAAGGCAATGTGGAATGAATTTTAAGTGTAGCCACAGAAGAAAAAATTGTACAAATAGCATCATGTGAGCCTCCGTGAAACTTTTTCCAATTGTCATTTTCAAGAAATATTTACCATGTGCTCTGGTTTCCATCATTTGGTAGTTAAACCAACATTAGATTTGGAGTAGAACTTCTAAGGAGCTGAGGAATAAAAACCCTACAATGAGCAGAGTTCAGGGTATGCGGAAACACATGTATTAATGGACTACTTGGAAACAGTGCCTCCTGACTCACTGCACTAAGCACTACCACGTGCATGCATTTCTTTCCACTTTAAACTCTGGGTTTATGAAGTCAGAAAGGAGGTAATGTTCTAAACAATATACATGTAGTCCAGGTCAGAATTGCAAAGGACTGGCATACAATGTTAATCAAATATTCTCATTTAGAGTTGTCCCATGTGCTAAACATAGAAAACTAATTTTCTTATAATCCTGGAATATGCACTGAAATATACTAAAATTACACTGAGTAAAATTTAAAACTTCATTTGAACACAGATCCTATGTGGGAGCTGTACTGGTTCAGGCTCCATCAGCCTTCCTACGTGGCCTTGCACAGCTGCTACACAGTGCAAGTTCCCCCCTCTAATCCTTCACCAGGTCAGCTCAGCTTTTAGGACCCAGGCTGGGCTCCATCTCCAGTACACCTCCCAAAGGTTCCTCTTTGAGAGAGTGAATCGTTCCCAGGAACTCAAAAAGTACGCATGCATCATACAGCCTTCGAGACGGTAATTTCTCTGTTAAGAGGCAAGTCTATCACAACTCATAGTGAGCTCCAACAGGGAAGAGGCCTTGTCTTCTTGATCTTCACATACCAGTCCTAACATAATGCTTGACAATCATTAAAAAAAAAAAAAAACTATTAATCACTACTAGCTGTCAGATATCAGAGATTCAAAGTTTGAATGGAACACCTAGGTCCCTTTCCCTTAGGGACTTAGAGCACAGTGAGAAACTGGATATAAAAGTAGTAATTACGATATGTGTGTTCAGTGTTACCAAAAAAGCATTCTGGAAATACAGACCAGGCCACCCATGGAAGAAGCTAATGAATGTTTCAAAAATTAAAAGATCTTTACAACAGGTTAAGCAGTTGAATGGGCTACTAGAGAACTCTATTTAGCTGTGCGATTTTGGGAAAGGCACTTCATTTCTTTGTGCCTCACTTTCCTCATCTACAAAATGGAATAACATCATAAAGATTATATGAGAATTCACTGAAATGATAGTTTAAGCATTTAGAACAATACCTAGCATGGGATACATACTCAATGAAAGTTAAATCTTACTTGTTAACACCTCTTTCGGTTTCTACTGCTAGAGTAAATGCTCTATTAATTACTTTATTAATCCAATTAACTGAAGGATAGTGTGTGTTTAGGTGAATAAGCAGTCTATTTCTCTCACATCCCGCATCTAACCTGTCAGCAGCACCTGTCAGAATCCCCTCACTTCCTACCACCCTCCACTACTACCTTTGGCCTAAGGTCCCATCCCTTCTCTCTGTTTTACTGTGTTAGCTGCCTAACCAATCTCCCTGCTGCCACCTTGGTCCCTCGCTCAACACAGTAGCCAAAGCTATCATTTTAAAACGTAAATAAAGCAGATGACTTGCCTCCCCAAAACCCTCCCAGTACTTCCCAGCCAACGTCTTTATGGTGGCCTACCATGCGTTCCGTGGTCTGACCCTTTAATTTTCTTCCTTTCTGACCTCTACTTCTTCCCCGCCTTGCACTGACCTCTTCTTTGGAACTTTTTTCTGACTTAGAACCTTTGCATTTGCTGCTGCTTCTACTACAAACATCCTGCTCCTTCCTCTGCTCATGGATCATTCCTTCCACCCTTCCAGGTCACAAATGCTAACTCCATGTTCAGATGTCACCTGATCAGTGAAGCCTTGAAAAGACTTATCTGAAAGTCTTGAAGAACTTATTTGAAAGCCTTGAAGTAGATGAACAAGATTTTAAGCCTTTGAAGCCTTGAAGAACAACTTATTTGAAACAGCAGCACCCCACCACCCGACACACACACACACCCTCAGCACTCACTGTTCCCATTTACCTGCTTCATTTTTCTCCATTGCTCATGATTGCACCTGACATGATTTGTATTTTACATCTTAGTTCTTCATTACTTCTCTTCTCCTCCAAAAATCTAAATTCTATGAGGGCAAAAGCCTTAGGCTGATCTATTCACTACTATATCCCTCACATCTCCGAATGAAGTTTGGATCAAAACAGATACTCAATAAATTTCTGATTACGGAAAATGAATAAATGAATGAATGAAGAGCAATCTGAAATGACAAATGAAAACAGACGTACAAGAGAATTCATTTTCTGTTATTTTTAACAACATGTATACAATTACTTATCATCCTTTGTAATTTACACATTGCTACCACACATACTCCTTTATTTGAGCCTCTTAAAAGTTATGGACAGGGAAAGAATGATCACCACTTTATAGAGAAAAAAAAAACTGAGGATGAGAGAAATAAATGGTTTGTGTGGTACATCAAAGTACTTCAGCTGTGAAGCTGGTATCTGAATCCTGAGGCACAGTACCGGGATACACAGCTTATATATAAGTAGACCAAACAGATGAACACGGGGACCAAGGAGATGAACAAGATTTATTCACGGTCCAGTTTTCAAGAAATAAAGAAAAATAAACATAGACTGTTCTTTTGATGGATTGTTTAGAAAAGTCCCAAATTCCATTTTTTTTTAATGGCTCTCTACTGCTTACCAAAATGTGTATAAATTTTATCCTGGGCTTGGCATGCTGTGACCCCCAACAAACACACCTGGGTCTGTCCTTCCTCTTCCTATGTCCGGTACATCTGCCAAACCGCTGCTGCATCTTCATACTCCATGTTTTACAACTCTCAGGTCTTAACACAAACTATTGTCTACTTTTGGAAACAGCCTCATTTTGACCTGCTGAAATTCTATTTGCCATTTATGACAATGTATTAATCTGCTTCCTGTTAACTTGAGTCATTCATCCAACCCAGATTTGTCCCAGATTTTTACATCATCTTGCCTTGAATTAGAGTCAACCACACCTTCCTTGGTACCCAGCATTGTTTCACCCTCAAATGCGTGCGCGCACGTGCACACACACACACACTTTCTCTCTCTCTCTCCACCTCCCTCCCTTTTCCCCTCCCTCCCTGCCCCACTCTCTCCTCTTGTCTTGCCTTCCTTTTCCCAAATCCCTGAAGTTCCTTTAAGGACTTAGCCCCGATCTTGGCTAGCTCAGAACTTTGATGAATTTTTTTCAATTGAAGTGACTTTTGCTTTTTTTTTTTTTTTACAAATTATAAATCATGTTGTATTAAATTATTGTTAAAATAATGCATTCACTCCAAGACCTGAAAGAAAAGCAGGCATTCCAGAAGTGCTGGGTGAACAAAGCAAGACACCAAATATTAATGTGAAAATGCACCACATGAAGTAACTCAATGAAAAGATGCAATGAGACAACAAGAAGCTGTCAGGAATTACATTAATGAGTCATTACCAAAGTATATATGGCAAACAGACTGGCTAAACAATTGTTCCTTTAAGTGGTGTCTGTACTGGACAGTGTACTGTCTACACTTAAAACAATACCTACATTTCACCTAATGATAAAAGCAAAAATGTGGACTTAGACTCCCCTGTGAATAAGAGATGAAATTATGAAAGAAAGATATACTCCGGGTCCTGAGGGCACACTAGGGTAAGAAGGAAAAAAAAAAAAACAAAAAACGGACCGACTCTGAAGATACCAATTCAACGCTTCCTTCTACACTACTTTCTCCGAACTATCCTGAGTCCAAGACAATAAGCAATAAATCCTAAGGGAGAGAAAAATGTGCCAATTTCCAGGCTCAAACGTCAGCTCCCCAAATTAAATTCTAGGAATCCTCATCTTCCTGTTTATGAAACAAAAGAGCTGTGCTTGTTCCTTTGTAAGGTTCCTTTCTGCTCTGGAAGGTTAGGCCACATAAACAATCAAAGACTCAATTTTCACTGTGCACAACGAGGCTTTCACTTTTAATACTTAGAGTATTTACCTCAATACCTATTTATAACTACTTATTAGCTGCCTACTATGTGCTAGTTGGTGGGCCAGGCCCTGAAAAAATGACAAGATCAAATATGATCCCCTTACCTCAAAGGAATTACAGACACAAGGGAAGGCTGTTATGAGTATAAAAATCTGAGTGAACTAAATTAAATCCAAATACTTTATAAGGTGTCTAAGCATCAAGTCCCAGTTTTCTAGGATGAAAGCAATTAATTAGAATGATGATCTCTAAATTCTAGCTGAATTTTACAACTAGAAGGAACCTATGCCACAAATGTGAATAAGATGTTGTAAGTGAGTAATAAAGAGCAGTTTCCAAAAAATCAATTATAAAAGACAGTGCTTCTAAGTCTGCCAAAACCTGACTTAGGATTCTCATCCTCACTGCTTACACCAATGAAACATGAGGCAGTCAGAAGCCCTTCCTGATCTGATTTGCCAATCAATTTTATATCCCCTTAACCTAGACCTTTTTTGGGGGGTGGGGGTCTTTTTAGGGCCACATCCATGGAATATGGAAGTTCCCAGGCTAGGGGTCAACTTGGAGTTGCAGCTCCCGGCCTACACCACAGACAAGGCAATACCAGATCCGAGCTGCGTCTGCAGCCTACACCATGGCTCACAGGAACGCCAGATCCTTAACCCACTGAGTGGTACCAGGAATTGAACCCAGGTCTTCATGGATACTAGTTGGGTTTGTTTAATGGTGAACCACAAGGGAAACTCCAACCCAGAAGCTTTTTATAGTTAGTCCCCAGTTAGTTTATTATCTTTTACTAAACAGAAAACATGCCATCTACAAGTTCCAAATCTCTGATGGCTTATGGTATATCACATATAGTGAGCCCAAAATATACATGGGACAGAATTTTTAAACTCATCATATAAATTATGCAAAGTTCATACCTTACTCCTTAAAGTCGTTCCATCAGTTTCCACAAACCTTCATGTAACCACCAAGTTTTAATACACATCCTGTAAAGACTTCTTCTTAAGACTGATGATGTTTTTAATTGACATTAGACAAGTTAAATGCTTTGAAACCACTATTTGAAAATCTCTCTTGGTGTACAGTTTTACTTTCTCTTTCCCAAAATAGCTTTTAAATCCACTGAGTTTCCATGGCTGTTTGTATCTTCCAAATTTAAAGATTAAGAATCATTTACAGGAGTTCCCGCCATGGCTCAGCAGTAACAAACCCGACTAGTACCCATGAGGACACAGGTTTGATCCCTGGCCTCACTCAGTGGGTTGAGGATCTAGTGTTGCCATGAGCTGTGGTGTAGGTTGCAGACGTAGCTCAGATCTGGTGTTGCTGAGGCCATGGCATAGGCCTGCAGCTGCAGCTTCAATTAAACCCCTAGTCAGGGAACTTCCATATGCCCCAAGTGCAGCCCTAAAAAAAGACCAAAAAAAAAAAAAGGATGATTTACAAATAAGTCAAAAAAGTACAGAATGTGAACATTAATACTATCTGTGACTCCGGGCAAACCTTAACTGATATTTCTCCATTACCTCCTCCCCAAATATATACAAAGTAGTCACAGACCAACTCTCATTCTAGATTTCTGTTAAAACTACTCAAAGTACCATTAGCTTTACTGCCAGCCAAAGACACTCTGCTGACTCACTGAATATGTCAACTGAAAATCATGATTCCTCTTTCTCAATTTTCTTTTTTCACAGTTGGATTTTCAAATGTAAGTTGACCCAACCCTTACCTTTAATCTTTATCTTGGCCAGTACCCAGATAATCAAAAATTCAGGTTTGTTCTTGAAACATTTGTAACTAAATCTTCAACAGTCAAAGCCAAAATTTAAATAAGACTAAGCCAAGGATAGACTACTATGGCATGATCCTAGACAGTTCTATTCAGAGTGATATTCAGAGTGAAATAAATACAAAATTCATTATGATACCTGACCAATCACAATGCTACCGGACCTATGTTCTTCCACTTGTTCACAAAAGGATCATGGAAAACAAGGCCAAAAATCTTGCTTGCCAAATGAACTGTTTCTACAACATGGCACTGAGTTACTGCCCCACATCTTGCTCAAGAAGGAATTAGGGAATATAGGCTGGCTCTCTGTAAGCATTGCAACTCTTGCCTCGGTACTTAGTTATCCCATCACTTGTTCTGAAATACTGTCCAGGACCCAACTGAAGGTAGCAAAATTTACTTGTATTGTTTGTATTAAAGTCAGAACACATTGCCTTAAAGACGATGAGTCTATAATCCAACGATATTAGAAGTGCTGAGTCCCTTCTCTGCAGGTAAACAGGTACTCCCTCACAACCTATTCTTCCACCTTGAACTTCTATCTTCTCTGTCAAATCTCATTTTTCCCCTGTTCAGTCAGAGGCTCATTTTCCTTAACAGGGAGGTCGAGTGCAAAATGAGAACTAATGCATCCTCCATTCTGCTTCAGCCAGCACTATACCACCCACCACTGGAAGGCATCACTATTCTCGGAAAAGAACTTTCAAAAGAACCCCTGACTTTTTTTTTTTTTAAAGGTTTTTGAGATTTCTTAGTACTTTTTCCAGCCAGCACTGAACAAGCCTTTCAGCATTTAAAAGCTCAAGCTCCAACCAGCCCAGCTTTCTGCTGTCAGGCAGACCATCCTTATGCAACAGAGAAGGCTGGGTTGAATGCCAAGTTTCTGTTGAGTCCTCAGGAATCGGTGCCCTGGCCAGTGGGCATGTAGTCAGTTGCGACCAATTTTTCTGCCATTGTTTTAAAGGAGGCGGGCAAAAGAACAACCCCCTGAAATCGGTAACTGAAGACACTGGCCAAGAACTGGTGCCATCTGCTAATCTGGGTAGAAATGAGGTTGAGAAGAGAAGGGATGGAAATGGGGCAGATGGGACTCTCCCAGTCATTGGCTTTTATTATCTTGTTCCTGTTTGTGTTCGATAATTTGAGCGAAAGATAGAAAGACATGGCTCTCTGTTCAAATAAAAGCATGAAGAGAGAACACAATGTTGAATTATTTCTCTCTCCTGCCCCTTCATTCCAAACAATTCCCACACTATCCTTCTGGCTGGAGAAGGGAAACAACTCATATCTGAGATCAGAGCCCACAAAGGTATATTTTCTAACGTTCACTAGAATTAGATGTCCCACCGCTATTCTATCAGTTTTGTGACTAAATTTAATGTGTACAAATGTACACAACTGACATTTTATCTGTAATGACTTGACTTAGTTCTTTACAGGAATATCTAAAAGCCAGAATAGAGGACACATGATTAAAGCATAATCTGAAGGTCTAGTGAGTGACGTTGGATAATGACTCATTTTGACCCTACTGTTGTCTACCTCTTCTACCTCCTGCCATTCCATCCTCTGCAAATTATACTCCAGTCATTCTATTCTGTCTGTAGTTTTATGATTATACTACACTGATCATGTTGCTATGTACAGACAGTTTTGATATAAAGCTGACTTTGAAAAAGTAAATTTGTTCCAATACAACTGATACAGCAGGAACAATTTAAGCATAACATGAATTTTGCATTTGTGTGTGTATGTGTACAATTCCATGCATGAGAAATACCGTATTTTCCTTTCTCTGACTTATTTTACTTAGCATAATATGCTCCAAGCCTATCCATGTTGTCACAAATGGTAAAATTTCATTCTTTTTATGGCTGAGTTGTATTTTATTGTGTATGTATGTGTGTGTGCATATGTGTGTGCTTCACACTTGTATCTCACATACATCACGTCTTCTTTATCCACTCATCTGTTGATGGGCACCTTAGGTTAATTCCATATCTAGGCACCTGAAGATAGTTCTGCTATGAATACTGAGGTGTATGTATCTTTTCAAATTCGAGTTTTTGTTTTTTTAGATGTTTACCCAGAGTGGAACTGCTGGATCATATGGTAGTGTCATTTTTAGTCTTTTGAGAAATCACAAAAAAGAAGCAGAAATACAGATAGAACAAATTAGTGGTTACCAGTAGAGACCGAGAAGGAAGGCAGGACAATATAAGAGTAGGGGATTAAGAGGTACAGATTTTAATGTATAAAATAAGCTACAAGGATATACTGTACATCATGAGGAAATGTAGCCTATATTTTATAAAAATTATAAATGGAGTATAACCTTTAAAAATTATGAATAACTATATTATACACCTATAACTTATACTGTACCATCAACTATATTTCAATAAGGAAAAAGACACACTAGGTAATTCAGCCAAGCTGAACTGACCTTTGTAGAAATGCACAAAACACACACACTTACACACACCACAAGCACTTGTGTGTACCATGGGCCACTTCCGTCCACATCTGGTGTCACAAATTTCCACCTATTTCAGATAACCCTTCTTCCACCCCTTCACAACAATTTGTAAGCGGCAACCTTCCCATTGTCCATTTACATAAGCAAACCTCAAGTCTCTTTCAATACACAGCACCATGTTTAATGCAGGATTGCTGTTGTTTTTTAAGGCAATCATTTAAAAACCTACATTAAATGTGAAAACCTACATTACATTTTTTTATTATGGTCTTATTATTATTATTTTTACCAATGAATGTTTTGAGTGATAGTATACAAATCAGACCTATGAGAAAACATGGAATTCCTCTGAAAGGAATTAAAGTGGCCACCACTGACTTGCAAGTGGTAGGCTCTCAATAAAAACCTGGAAAGGACAAGGAAAGATGACTTCGGTTTTTTTGTTTGTTTGTTTTTGCTTTTTAGGACCGCACCCATGTCATATGGAAGTTCTAAGGCAAAGGGTTCAAATCAGAGCCTATGCCACAGCCGCATATGTGACCTACACCACAGCTCACAGCAACATGGGATCCTTAACTCACTGAGCGAGGCCAGAAATCGAACCTGCAACCTCAGGGTTCCTAGTTGGATTTGTTTCAGCTGAGCCACAACAGGAACTCTGGGAAAGGTTACTTTAAACACACTGTTCCAGTCACATAGTCCTTCAGAATTTAAAGTATTATATATATATATACCCTTTTCATCTGGTCCTCACTGCTGATAAACAAGTAGGAAAAAAATTACTGTATTTTATGACAGTAGAAACAGAAGCAGGACCATTCTTCCTACCCAAGTAATTTCCATGAGTAATTGTGATAGAACTGGACCTATAATCCATGTCTTCTGATTCAGACACCATCCATTTCTGCATACCTACCCATCAAGGTGGAAAACATAAACATGGAAAAATCATGGGACACTGCAGTTTTCTATGTTCAGAGTTCATAAATTAGTTATCTTTAAGGAGGTTCACACCTCCCTTCACTTTCCTTCAAGTGTTAATGATGTAATCAAATCCATGAAAGATCAGAATTTGGTACAACCATTATCATAATTTGGGGGGGTTGTGAATCCATGTTATAGAGCAAATTCTGATGGGCAGGCAATACACATACCCTATAGAGTTCAGGCCTCCCTGCTAAGTCTCATACACTCCAGAGACGTGACACTTTCTGTCTGGGGGTCTCCCTCCCCT
Source organism: Catagonus wagneri (assembly GCA_004024745.2). Lineage (NCBI taxonomy): Eukaryota > Metazoa > Chordata > Mammalia > Artiodactyla > Tayassuidae > Catagonus > Catagonus wagneri. The sequence goes on from PVHT021183583.1 coordinate 3,725,847, forward strand.
CAGATAACTGCATGGCTTGCTCCCTTTACCTCCAGCCAGTATCTGCTTAAAAGTCCCCTCAGTGCAGTCCCTGACGGCCCTAATAAAACTTTCACGATTCCCCAACTATGGTAAAGAGGTTTTGCTCCTTACATGCTTTCTAGCTCTGATTTTCAACTTCCAAAATACTTTAAGGTTTATGTACTTTGTTTCCTTCCTATATTACTCATTAGAATGTAAGCTCCACGAGAGCAGAGACTTTTGTCTACTTGGTTTGAATATTGTCATTCCGATACTTAGAACAGTACCTGACACATGGTAGGTGATGTACAAATGAATACCCACAAGGATGAACAAGCATGGTTCTCTAAGGCAATATGAATAAAATTAATAATCTCAAATGCATAGAATCAGGCACTTTAAGGAACTTGCTCAAGTACACAAAAACCATGGAAAACTACTGGGCTCAAACTCAAACTAAAGGGCAACACTCCCACATATGTGGTCCATTCACAAGGCTAGATAGAGGTCCTCGCCCAGGGAGCTTTGAGAATTACAAGAAGTATTTTTTTAAATGCGAGTGTGGTTGATATTTACAGTTTGAGGTATATTTGCTCCACACTGTCATCATTTCTACAGAGAAAGAATAGCCAAATCACTCCTCTCCATTCATAGCACATGGAACAAAGTCACCTAAAAACAAGAAGTGAGAAGGAGGTAAAATTGGGTGCATGTATAAAGAATGTACAGTTGAGAAGGCAGGGCTCGTGAAATACACACCAAAGTGTTTCAAGGGGAACCCTCTAGAAATGACAGAATATTACACTGTTTCCTTCCTCCAATTCGAAGTCAACCCAAGACACTAGGTCAGTAATAAACCTCTAGTGTTAAGCTCTTTCTCTTTGCCACTCAGCTTAACAAAGTGAACTATCTGCAGGTGTCTATATTCAAAAGAACTTATCACACAAATACTTGGTTCAAGGGTATACTGACTTGGTCAATTTCATTTCACGTCAAAACCAACATTTCACACATAGCTTGTGACCATCAAATAAAAAGACAGGTTCATTTTCAAGTAGGTGGTAATATACTGCTTCACCATAAGATTTAAAAGGACAAGTGACTCTCATTTTGATAATAGTAACTCATATGTCTATTTCTCATCTCAAAATAGGGGGTGATGCCACTGTACCTCATGAGTTATTGTAAGGACTGAAAAAAATAAACCAGTTCATTTTTTAGTTTCAGTTTCAGGTAATAAGAAGCACCTAGATAGACTGTTAAATCTCAATCCCATCTGCACATTTAGGATTAGCAGAGGCGCTTAAAGAAACAGCGTTCAGGTCTACACTGCAAATGTTCCGATTTAAATGGGCTAAGATTGTTTCAGAATTTTTTTTTTTTAAGGTATTCCAGTTACAGGGTTATTTCAACACGGAGCCAGACTTGAAAACTCAAGACTTAAATTCTAATGCCCAGATTTAACAGTTCCGGGGTAAGTTAGGGAATATGTGGTTTTTCACAAATACCCTTTAAAATTCTTAAAACCAAACAGTACGCTGGAGTTCCCTGGTGGCTCAGCAGGTTAAAGTTCTGGTGTTGTTACTGATGTGGCACAGGTTCAGTCCCTGGCCTGGGAATTTCTACATGTTGCAGATGCGCACCACCCCCCCAAATCAAGTAGAATGAGAAACATCGCCCTAATGTACATAACAAAGCATTAAAAGCATTTATGGAGTTCCCGGTGTGGCTCACTGGAAACACACCCAACTAGTACCGATGAGGATGCAGGTTCAATCCCTGGCCCCCCTCAATGGGTTAAGGATCCAGTGTGGCTGCAAACTGCGGCATAGCTCATAGATACGGTTTTCATCTGGTGTTGCTGTGGCACATGTGGGCCACTGCAGCTCCGATGTGACTCCTAGCCTGCGAAACTTCCATAAGGCCACACATGTGCCCCCTCAAAAAAAGGCATTCATCACAGTATTAAGCACTCAAAACAATCGCAAAATTGGAGTTCCCATTGTGGCTCAGTGGTAACTAACCCAACTAGGATCCATGAGGATGCAGGTTCAACCCCTGGCCTCACTCAGTGGGTTAAGGATCTCGTGTTGCCCTGAGCCGTGGTACAGGTCACAGATGCAACTGGGATCCTGCGTTGCTGTGGCTGTGGTGTAGGCTGGCAGCTGTAAATCTGATGTGACCCCTACCCTGGGAACTTCCATATGCTGTGAGTATGCCCCTTAAAAAGCAAACAAAACAAAACAAAACAAAAAAACACCTATCAGAAAATATTTTTTGTGTGTTTATAACCAAGTATTATATTATATATTATTTACATATTATATGTATTAATCTAAGGTATATTTGAAAGTAATCCATAATCATAGCAATTTAATAATATAGTTAATGAGTAACAACTTTTATTTTTATGACACCCATAATCCCAATCATACTTTAACAAATACAGCAGAAAAGTATTTATTAAAAATATACATAACCTAGATGTCCACCTGTAGATGAGTGGATAAAGAAGATGTGGTACATATATTCAATGGGATACCATTCAGCAAAAAAAAAAAAGAAAGAAACAGGAAGTTCCCACTGTAGCTCAGCAGTAACTAGCCCTACTAGTATCCATGAGGATGCAGGTTCAATCCCTGGCCTTGCTCAGTGGGTTAAGGGTCCGGAGTTGCTGTGAGCTGTGGTGTAGGTCGAAGACATTGCTTGGATCCTGTGTTGTAGTGGCTGTGATGTAAGGCCGGCAGCTGTAGCTCCGATTTGACCCCGAGCCTGGGAATTTCCATAAGCCACAGGTACAGCCCTAAAACACAAAACAAAATAAAAAACCAAAAAACAATGAAATAACGCTATTTTGCAGCAACATGGATGGCTCCAGAGATTATTATTCTAGGTAAAGTTACTCAGACCGCGAAAGATTAGCATCATATGGTATCACTTACATGTTGAATCACCAAAGAAAAGAAAAAAGGTTACAGGAGTTGTTGCAGCTACTGTGTAAGTTGCAACTGGCTCAGATCTGATCGCCTGGCCTGGGAACCCCATATTTGAGGTAGCCAAAAAAAATTAAAAAGGGTACAAATGAAATTATTTGCAGAACAGAAACAGACTCACAGACTTTTAAAACAAACTTATGGTTATCAAAGGGGACAGGTGGGGAGAAGGATGGACTGGGGGTTTGGGATTGGTAAATGCACACTGTGGCATATGAAATGACTGGCCAAGCAGAACTTGCTATATAGCACAAAGAGCTCTACCCAACATTCTTTGATAATCTAAATCGGAAAAGAATCTGAAAAAGAATGGATGTGGGTGCTCCTGTTGTGGCTCAGCAGGTTAAAGACCTGACCCTGTCTCCATGAAGATGTGGATTTGATCCCTCGCCTTGCTCACTGTTTAAGGACCCAGCATTGCCACAAGCTGTGGCATAGGTCACAGATGCGGCTCAGATCTGGCATTGCCTTGGCTGTAGCACAGGCCTGCAGCTGCAGCTCAGATTCAGTCTCAGTCTGGGTAACTTCCGTAGGCCATGGTTGCGGCCATTAAAAAAAAGGAAAGGATGTGAATACATGTACTGAGTCACTTTGCTGTACAGTCCTAATTATCAAAACATTGTAAATAATTGTAATTCAATAAAGCTTTTAAAAAATGAAAAAAATAAATATATACAAAAATACAAGCTTTAAATTTTTTAGAACTTTCTGTACAGGAAAAATCTATCCTGAACAAGTCTCATGTCACTTTAGAGAGGAAGGGAAGAGAGATGAGGGGGCAGCATGTTGAAGCAGGGAAGGAAAAGGAAATTCATACAAATACTGTCGCTGGGTTGTGGGGAGGGGAAATCTGTAAACCAGCTATAATGCAAAAAAAAAAAAAAAAAAAAAACCCTTAAACACATCTGTTCCCTTTGTGTCCAGATGAGGTTAAGGAACTAATATTTATCAATTCTGAGTATGTACCAGGTCTTCTGCACCCAGAATCTCAGTCAGTACTCCTGACAGCTCTGCAAGGGAGCCCACACTATCTGTAATCTACACAGAACACAATCTGCCTCAAACACGATTGGGCTTTTCTCTCAGACTCAAAGAGGCTTAGCCACTTGGCCCTGACCGCCAGCTACTCTGCTGGAGTGAGGATGTAGAGAGCCAAGACCCTCGGGAGCATCCCTCACTGTGCAGGCAGTCCTCATGCATCGTGTTTGCTACCGATTTGTGAGTGATTCCAGAGCTTCCATCTGCACTGCCTTTTGTGACACAGTGCCTCCAACAATCTCTATTCAGCAGACAGCAGTATCTTTGCAGGGCCAGTGGTTATCACTGAGGGAACTCCTGTGGAGGGAGTTCTAGGAATGAATTATTTATTAAAATGGCCAGTCAGGCCTCATGGTGAAAGAATATAAAGACGAAATGGTATTAGAAAATACTTTCCTCCAAGGACAGGAAAGTGAGCTGCTAACTCCCATTACTGGACCCACCTTAGAGAAAGAGAAACTCTGGAAAGAAAGGTTGAGTGACTCAGGCTGTTCACAGGCAGAGATTTTCAGTAGAGCAGTACAGATTCCCAAAACACTCCTGGGTTGAATGCATTCATTAGCTTTAAGGTATATTTTGGGTGTCGAGCATGATCATAGAGACTGATAGACAGATTCACCAACTGGAATTTTATGGGTCAAGGAGGAAAGATGTGTTGAAAACAACCAGAAAGAACTCTAATGCTGCAGAAGATCAGCATCAACAACTCTGATGATGGCAGCAGACCATGCGCCTTCTATCTACAGGGGCAGCCAATGCCCTTGACCCTGGGGTGCTTTGCTGCCAGGGCACTGCCTGGCAGAAAAACTGAAGAATGATCTGTAGAGCAACTCTGAAGTATTGAGTATCCCAGGAAGCAGAGGGCAAACACGAGAAGATAAGAAATAGGAGGAGGAAGGACCCTTTTGAAAAATGTCCTCCTTAATAGTCTCAGTAGGTATTTAATTTCTATTTTTTCCCTCTTCTTTGAATTCACAAAGGCCAAATCTTCCAGTCAAATTAGAGTGCAGTAAAGCATTAAGTCAGCATTCAACAGGTTTAATTACTGTGTAAATGAAAGAAATTATTATTCATTCATGACATTTATTTCAGATCCAATGCTAGCTGCCTTTATATAAAGTTGAGGGTGGGGGAAGTAAAACTTAGATGGGGAGAGAAGAACAAGAACTAGGATATATAATTACAGCTGTATTTCTTTGCCAAGTATTACTGAGCCTAAACAAAAAGTGCTTGTTTGCTCTCTTGAGAAAAAGCATGTGATCCATCAGTGGTGGTTCTAAAGAAAGTCTCCTCTCTCCTGGCACCCGGTCGGATGTGATAGGTACACCAGTATTTGCAATGCTACTAAGAGAGGGCTTATTAAGGCCACAAAGGCTAGTAGAGCCCATTGTGGTTCAGAAGTCCTGAACTCTGGGAACAATTCTAGCAGTCAGGCCCTACAAACTAATGGACAGCCACCTCCTTCAGGGGAGAAAAAGGGCCGGTCGATGCTATCAGAACTATTGGACAATGCATCTTTTCTAATGAATTTCCACAGAATGAACATCTTCCACAAGCAGAAAAGACACACAAACGCATACACAATGCAAATCTGAATCTCATGTGGTATTTATGTTTAATTCTCATCTGCCTGCCTGATGGAAGAGATGCAAAACAGGGTGCCTGGGGAGCTATTTCAAAATAGGGAGAAATAGCTGTCCACAGATCAACGTGCCACTAAATGGGAGATAATCTGCTACCTGAGCTGCTAAATCTCCGTGATTTTATCAGAATATAGTTATCGCCTACCATAATCCCACTGAAATGCTTTAGGTTTTCCAAAGAACACTGTGAACAAAGTCAAATACCTAATCAAAACATACTATCTTCCAGCTTCATGATATGCACACAAACACATGAGAACACACACAAAAAAACACTGGAGATATTTTTGGAATGAGTTTTCCTTAAATCTTCCCTAAAACTTCAACAACTAGCATTTAATTACTACAAATACTACAATAGTTAAGAATTGGCAGTAACAAACTCAGCTTGTTTTAAAATCTGAGGCCACACAAGTTGTAGACAAGAAATTACTGCTGAACAATTTAGAAAGATTTAAGGACCAAGCACAACTCTCAGAGGCAATAATAATAAAGCAACGATTGCTAAGGTTGAGGGTTTACTTGTACACTTAGAAGACAAAATGAATTAAAAAAAAGCTAATGAAAAAAAACCAAGTTTTGTAGACCTTAAATCTTCCCTGAGACTAAATATCTGAACTGTATTTAAACTTTCTGCTTATATCAGTTCCAATGTTTCAATGTCCAGTGGCAAGGATCTATTTTAGGATAATGGAACTAGCTTAGGAACCATCTGCATAAAGAAGTTATGAGCCTGAAGACAAAATTACTTATGCTTTATTATTGTAATAATTACTGAGAAATGTAGTCATATTATTTCGACAAACCAGTGCAACAATTACATGTATTAATACTTGACTGAGAGTCTGAATTAAATAAGGGGCTTAGTACCCAGTCAATCTTCTAGTCCAGCACCAGATTTCCTCAATTCCTGACTTTCCAATTTTATTTTATATTACTTTTATTTTTCACTTTTTAGGGCCACACTCACAGCATATGGAGGTTCCCAGGCCAGGGGTCTAATTGGAGCTACAGCTGCAGGCCTATGCCACAGCCGCAGGCCTACGCCACAGCCACAGCAACATAGAATCTGAGCCGCATCTGTGACCTACTATCACAGCTCACAGCAACGCCGGATCCTTAACCCACTGAGCGAACCCACAACCTCATGGTTCCTAGTTGGATTCGTTTCCGCTGTGCCACGACAGGAACTCCTGACTTTCCAATTTTAAACCGTGAACATGTTATGCAAAGAAGTATGGGTGGAATCCCGATTAATAAAACTGTCTTAATTCTTCCGTCAATATTTCCCTAAAGCTCGATAGAGGATCATAGCTGTCACCACAAGCTAGGTTTTCCTGGGGCCTGAAGCAGGAAGTGTTATGATTTCTGCCTGCACACTGTCTAAGCCCTGTTCTGTCTCCTTTAAAGCTCTGGCTTTTCTCAAGTCATTGTCCCAAATTTCACCTTTTACTTCACCAGGGAGTGTCTCCTATTACTTTACTCTGAGCTGGGCCTTAAAAGAGATCACCTTCCTTCCCCCACCTTTAGAAAAGGAAAGAAAGATAATCAGAAAATTTTAAAAATGTATTTTTAAACCTTACTATTGTTTGTTCTGCTTTAGTACATTTTCTTCATTCTTCAGTAAACTGTACAACTCAAGTCCCCTTTGATGAATTGACCCCACCTACCTCAGGGTCCCAGCAGTTAGGGAACAGCTGAGAGGGTCCTGAGAATTACCTTACCAAAGAGTGTGGACGTGACACAGGTCCAGCCGGAAGTGACCAAGAGTGGCCGCATGACCAGTGTCAGACCACAGAGGGGTGGCCGCAGGATTCTCGTTGGAAAGGACAAGAATGAGGCTCACTCTCCCAGGACTGCTGAGCTGGCAGAACATTAGTTATTTCTGCCTCTACACCAGAGATGCCAAAACAGAGGGATGAAGACATTTCCGAAAACAATGAGCTCCCGAAATTCGTATCTGTTAGCTCAGTTTATCCCTTAACTCTGATTATTTAATAAAAGTTTGAGTTCCAAGGTCTTTCTCAGCTCTATAATAACCTTTTTTAAAGGGACGTTTTAATAGCATATTTAGGTTTACAACAAAATTGACAGGAAGGTACAGAGAGTTTCCGTATACTTCCTGCCCTGACATATGCAAGGCTTCCCCCATGCACTCGGGTAACGTAAAATCACTCACCAGAATAGCACTTTTTTCTTTGTTTCTTTCTTTTTTCTTTTCAGGGCCGCACTTGTGGCATATGGAGGTCCCCGGGGTAGGGGTCGAATCAGAGCTGTAGGCACCAGCCAATGCCACAGCCACAGCAACATTGGATCCGAGTCAAGTCTTCAACCTACACCACAGCTCATGGCAATGCCAGATCCTTAACCCACTAAGCCAGGACAGGGATCGAACCTGCATCCTCATGGATACTAGTCAGATTCGTTTCTGCTGAGCCATGACAGCAACTCCCCTTTTTTTCTTTTGTAATACCAAGGATGCACCTACATTGATACATCATAGTCACCCAAAGTTCTATGATAATTTTCAACTTCCTAATGACTTAGATTACCATATCATATAGTATTTAATTTCCTTATATTTCAATTGATCTATAAACTCACAGAAATAAGTCTAAAGTTTCCTTTCTTCTAGTGTCATGCAGTAAACAACTCATGCTTGTTCTCCAGTTCTCCAAATGCGTTAACAATAGTCTCATTCTTTGAATGTTTTAAGGAAATTTCCATCCAAGGGCTACCTTCAGGGGAGACCACCTGGGACACAGTGACAACCAGCTAACTCATCTGTTTTCATCAGCTTGGTTTCCAGTTAATGAGCGGCTCCTGTCATGATTCTGACAAGACATCTGGACGGATGGGGCAGTCCTGGGGAATCACAGATCATTCTAGAAAGGCCCACAGGAAAAACAAAATGTTTAATTCACACTGCTGCAGCCCAGATCTGTCTTCCATCTTACCTTTCTGAAATGAGTTCCTACCCTATCACCTTAGCAGGTCTCCCTGGACCTCAAATCGTTTTACTAAAAGCACACATAAAATTCAACTCCACTCTTCAGTGAAGAAAAAGGAAGGAATGAAGAGACCCCTGTACTGATCTCTCCTGGAATGTCAAGATGGACTTGTCCTCACGAGACACTGCATTACTGGCTCTCTGCACCAGTTCCTAGGCCCGCTTCATTATCACTGATGACTTTCACATGAATTAAACACAAGATCTCTCCTTTCCTCACAAGATCCCATATCTCTTCTTCGAACTGTCCAGTATTTCCATTAGGGACCACAGATTAGCTCTACTCTCTCAGCCTTAAGTCTACATAAATACGGCCACCAGCATGAAGAGCTAACACTCCAGGGAACACTGACAATGTGCTAGGGACCACCTTATCCAAATGCCTTTCATAGAGTATCTCATAGTATTTTAGAACCAGCTCTATGACGTATATATTATTAGCCCTATTTTACTGATGTGGAAATTGAGACACAGGAAGGTGAAGTAGCAAATTCAGATTGCAGCTTTGTATTTCTTTTCCTTTTTTCTTTTCTCTTTTCTTTTTAGGGCCGTTCCTGTAGCATATGGAAGTTTGTGGGCTAGGAGTTGAACTGGAGCTGCAGTTGCCAGCCATAGCCACAGCCACAGCAACATGGGATCTGAGTAGCATCCGCAACCTATACCACAGCTCACAGCAATGACAGATCCTTAACCCACTGAGCGAGGCCAGGGATTGAACCCATGTCCTAATGGATATTAGATTCTTAAAACACTGAGCCACAATGGGAACTCCAAGCTTTGTATTTCTATATTTGTTTTTTAATTACCTTCTTCTATATGGAAAACAGATCAACTCGACATTTTTTTACCAAACTATAGTTGATTTACAATATTGTATAAGTTTCATGTGTACAGCCACAGTGATTCAGTATATTATATATACATAAAACATGTATTTTTGCATGTATTACATACAGCGTTTTGCAGATTCTTTTTTTTTCCCTTACAGGTTGTTATGAAATATTGAGTGTAGCTCTCCGTGCTATACAGGAGATCCCTGATATTTATTTTATATATGGTAGTGTGTATATGTTAATCCCAGCCTCCACCCCATTCCCCTCGGGTAACCATGTTTGTTTTTTATATCTGTGGGTCTATTTCTATTTTCTAAATAAGTTCAGTTTTATCGGTTTTTTTAGATTCCCACATGACCAATAGCATATGATACTTGTCTTTGTCTGGCTTACTTCACTTAGCATGATAATCTCTAGGTCCATCCATGTCACTACAAATGGTATTATTTCATTATTTTTTTATGACTAAGTCATATTCAACTGTGTGTGTATGTTTATGAATATGTGTATGTGTAGGTACAAATATACACACATGCGCACACACACATGCACACATACCACATTCTATATCCATTCCTCTGTCAATGGACATTCAAGTTGTTTCCATGTCTTGGTTATTGCAAATAGGGCTACTATAAACATGGGGGGGGGGTGCATGTATCTCTTGGAATTAGAATTTTCTATGAATATATGGCCAGGAGTGGGGTTGCAGGATCATGTGGTAACTCTCTTTTTAGTTTTTTAAGGACAGATTTATTCTTATTTCCTGTGTCTACATGATGTCCAATTTCACACATCTAAAAGGCAGCAACAATGATCAGCAAACCATTTCAAGCCTCAAAACTGAGAGAAGCAATCCATGGAACCATGAGCCTGTTTGCATTCACAATTAAATGACCAGCCAGTCACAAAAAGTCTTTTCTCTATCTTCTTCCCACTCATCCTACACTACGAACATTTATTAAATAACTATTAAGTGCTAGATACTGGGCTAGAAGCTGTCTGTTCTCAAATAGTGGTTCTGAGGGGCTCCTAATCATTTTGTATTCATGATTTCAACAACTTTCTACCTACTCTAAAATGCTGTACATAATAAATGAATCTTATCCTCAACATTTCCTTAAAAATGCTTAGAGTGTGAGCATTATTTTTCAAACAAATTTACTGAGGCAAAAATGAGGCACAATAACTGACATGAAAAATGTGTTGCACACAAAGTGAGAGCACTGTGAACCACGAGGTCAACACACTCGCCAGAGATCAAGAGCTCACTCCACTAAAACCTTCCACCAGTGCCCACACAGAGCAGAGCATTAGCAGATTCACCAAATTCAAGCCTTGACCATCTTGAGTTGCAGATGATTACATGTTACAAATTCCTGGGGTCACAGAACCATGAATGAGTTTGACAGACATATTACCATGCAATTTACTCCAAAGCAGTTCTCAACACACATACCAGCAAAGCTATCCTGTACAAAATCATGATACGCTCAAAACCTGTCTCTTAAGTGTCATCTTCGCTTTTTACCAGTACTTCTTCAACCTTTACTTTCTTCTATTTATTTATGCTCTACCGCTTCTTTCATTAAAAAGTGCTCCTAGGGAAAAGGGTGTTAAAAATCATTCACAGTAAGATAGCACATCACTACGATGAATGAGCTTAATGCATTACTACTCCCAGGAGTACTGGAAATTAAACAGGAAATCAGTGTCTAAATGATCACCTCAGACCATGAGCTAGTTACAAGGGGTATGGTACTCTAGCCAATCCACTATTTTTCTGAAATCTTGCTACATGGGCAGCCTAAAATCTATTCTTAGTCATTTGGTTCTCGTTCACTCACACACTCAGTAAATATTTACTGGGTGCCTATCACCTTCCAGCCAGTGTTCTAGGTATCAGGAAAACAGCAGTGCAGAAAACAGAAAACTCTGCCCTGGAGGAGTTTACAGTATATAGGAGGGGGTCATGTCCAATGAATAATTCAACATATGATGTATAAGGATGACAGCTGGCAGTAAATGTGATCCATTATTGCAAATCTACATACAAAAGATATGAGGGGCTCTATGTCTTGTTTAAATGAGGATTCAATGCCCAACAAAAGCCAGAAAAACTAGCACTGAATTCCAGCGTTAGCACCAGTAAAGTTCTGCCATCTTGGCCAAGTTGAACATTCCTCTGAAAAACAGTCTCTCTCGAACACAGAAAAGTCTGAACTGGAAGATTTCTAAACTCATCTTTTTAGGTTTTCTAATTGGATTGTGGAAGAATATAAGCCACAAAGAGAAGACTGTTAGACAAGTCACACTGCTAATCCTCTGCAGGAAAACTCACACAAAAAGCAAGCATTCTTTATGTCACTAGAGTCATCAACTTTTCAAGAGGCACTTACCACATTCCTGCAGCCAACAACAATGGAAAGGCAGTTTTAGTACAGCTGGTAGATGCATTATCAAGGTTCTACTCAGATAATCACTCATATTCACATTCTCTCTCACCTTCCTTCTTGTCCCAAACCCCCAGAAGCCTTTTTGTTTTGAAGAACAGTAACTCTTGTTTCTTCTTTTTCGTGTTGCACCTGTGGCTTATGGAAGTTCCCAGCTAGGGGTTGAATTAGAACTGTAGCTACTGGCCTACACCCCAGCCACAGCAACACCAGATTCAAGCCACATCTGCAACCTACACCACAGCTTAAAGCAGCGCTGAATCCACTGAGCAAGGCTAGGGATCGAACTAACATCCTCATGGATACTAGTCAGGCTCTTAACCCACTGAACTACAACAGGAACTCCAACAATGACTATTTTTACCTTCCAAGTTTGAAATAATGTATCACCTGGCATGATATGAAAATGAACTAGCTATTTTAAAACCAATCATATGTTTGAAATTCCACACTAATGGTAACAAACAATGAACAAAATTGGTAAACACAGTTTCCCCTCCCCGGACACACACACAGTGAAGTTAAAACAAAATACTTCCTTTGGGAGGCAACCTAGTAGATGCTCAGGATTACAGCCTGTTTCCTTCTATAGTAACTTCCTAATCTTGATTACTGATATACTAAAGAATATTGTTTGTCCGTAGAGAACCATTTGATGACTAGATTCTGTTAAAAGGATCTGAATATAACTGAAAACTACTTCATCACCAAATTCAGTATTTAAATAAAGATGGAAACTAGATAATAGGTAGCCTTTCACAGGGTTTGGAAGTAAGGAAAAATCACTTTAAAGTAATCACTGCTTTTCCACACTTAATTTCTCTTTATTGCATTTCCCCCAATCTCAATTGTGAAATATTTAAACTTACAGAGAAGCTGAAAAAAGGAGTATAATGAATGTTCATACACTTTTTATTCAGACTCACTAATTGCAATATTTTGTCACAAAATTCACTAACATTTTGTCAGTTGTACCCACCCTCTATCTCCCTACCTCCTTTCCCGTCTTTCTACACTCTATGCATCTACACGCACACGCACACACACACACACGCACTTTGTAGAACCACTTGAAGACAGTTGCAGACCTTTACATCAGCATGAATCTAAGCAAAAGGAGATTCTCCTTCATAACTGAAATAGCACTGACATAGTCGAGTTAAATATTTATTTAACAACAATCATCTCATACAGTCCAATTTTCAAATTTCCCTAGTTGTCCCTGTTTTATAACATTTCCCTCAACCAAAGATCTGATCTAAGTTTTATAATACTCAGCTTTTTTGATTGTCATATCTCTTCAGGCCCTGTTAATTTATTGCCTATTCATTTAATCTAGTTTAACACAGCCAGGGATCCAATGTTCTATGATCGTCTAGAACAATCATAATGTCCTATGATTTGAACTGAATTACAGTGTCAAATTACTCTTATAAATAACTAAGAAATGTTTTAATCCACCTGAGGGAAATATTGGTGGGATGAGGAATGGCTTTAAAATATTATAGACTTGGAGTTCCCGTCATGGTGCAGCAGAAACGAATCCGACTAGGAACCATGAGGTTGAGGGTTCAATCCCTGGCCTTGCTCAGTGGGTTAAGGATCCGGCATTGCTGTGAGCTGTGGTATAGGTCGCAGATGTGGCTCTGATCCCGTGTTGCTGTGGCTGTGGTGTGGGCCAGCAGCTGCAGCTCCAATTGAACCCCTAGCCTGGGAACCTCCATATGCCACGAGTGTGGCCCTAAAAAAAAAAGACAAATAAAATAAAATAAAATATTATAGACTTAAAATTTTCAATCTTTTCATCTTAATATTATCTTTTAATCAAGAACACATAGTCCAAATGCAGGTTTTGCAAAGCTAATCACCTACATGATGGACCCTGACTTGGATGTCAAACCTACTGCTTCTGCAACTCCAAGACATAATTCATGAGATCTACAAGAATTTTCTTTAAAGATTGGAGAAGGGCTACCAGTATGTGAATCAGAGATAACCTCCAAATTAACCAAATAATTACTATTAATTTGTTTCCAACTGTTAAATTAGAATTCCCAGACGTGATAGTGCACAAAAAAAATCAGATTAAAAATTTAAGGGAATATTATTTAATCTAGTAATAACTAAGTCCCAACAGCAAATGTGGATAACTTTTCAGCACAAATGCAAAATAATAATGTTAACATATATATAAGATTTCTATGTGCCCCTCGATTTTCAGAAAATTTAGTTCTTCAAGAAAGAAGCATAGCTCTAGCCAAGGAGAAAGGCCAGGAGACTCTTAAAAATACTGAAATGTTTGCATTGGCCTTTGGCCAAAATAAATAAAGTTTTGACCTGGAAACTGGCTTCGCTGCCAAGAACAGTCATAGCGGTGGGAAGGAAGAATCGTTATGACAAGAAAGATTATTTTTCAAGCAAGCCCGACTCTGGATTCCAGAGCATTCCAATTAACAATTGCAAGTTGTGGAAAACACTGTGTGCAGGAAGTGAATCTAATTTATTTGTTTAAATTGTTAATATAGCACCTGCCATGCAACAGGGGCTTGTTTGGCCCATTTATACATTCATCCAACAAATATCGATCCAGTGCACTCACTGTGTGTCAGGCAATGTACCAGGTACTGAGGATATAACAGCAAATAATATCCTAAAGGTCCTGCTTATCACTGAACTTACTTTCAATAAGAAATGACAAAAAAAAAGAAAAACAATAAGATAAACACATTTGTAAGATAAATGTCTTATGAATATATTTACATATTTATATATAAATAGGATAATTTCAAAGAGGATAATTTCAGATGGTTGTAAGTGATATACAGGAATTAAAAAGAAAAACGACATAATAAGAAATAAGTAAAAGGGGCAGACATGGATGGATGATCAGAGAAGATGACACTGAAGAAGCAATGTTTGAACTGAGATCTAAGTGGCAAGAAAAAACCCACCATGTGAGAATACACTGTAGAGAAAGGTAAGGCTGATGAGGGATTCCTGAAAGTCTAGAGGGACAGAGGAATGAAAGTGAGTAGGGGCTACTTAGAATTTCAGAGGCCATGATAAAATGTTGAGGTTATATTCTGAGTAAAATGAGAAGTCCTGGAGGATTTTGAACAGGAGAATGCTAAACTTTAACCTATGTTTCTAAAAGATTCATTAGGAGTTCCCATCGTGGCTCAGTGGTAGTATCCATGAGGACGCAGGTTCAATTCCTAGCCTCGCTCAGTGGGTTAAAGGATCCGGTGTTTCTGTGAGCTGGCTGTGGTGTTGGTCACAGACGCAGCTCGGATCTGGTGTTGCTATGGCTGTAGCATAGGCCGGCAGCTAGAGCTCCTTATTTGACTGCTAGCCTGGGAACCTCCATGTGTCATGGGTGCGGCCCTAAAAAGACAAAGAAATAAAATGTTCATTATATTGGCTGACACATGCAGAATGATAAAACTATCACAATGAAAACCAGTGAATCCTGTGTCTCTAACCCCATTGTTTATGCCATCAATTACATTTCCAGGATTATTAAAAGAGGCAAAAACACACAATGACAGCACGGTGAAGGCAGTGTTAGTAATGAAGCCAAATAGCTACTGGATCTGGTTCCCTGCCTCTGTTCAAGGACAGAGACAAGGCTGAACTATAGGGAAACATAGCACACTCTGTACATGCTCCAAATGTATTTGGGGGAGTCACGTCAGCAAGCTACTGGAATAAGAGATACTAGCCTTTGTCCCCTCACTCACCCCCTAAAATTATGTAGCTACTCATGAACAGACGTAGTCCTTAGAGGGCTCAAGAATCCAATTAAGAAAAGAGTGAAGCAAGAAAAAAGAAAGAACACATAGGAAAGAAGGACGGACGGAAGAGGAACTGTACAGACAAGATCACTGGGGAGATGGCCTTGGCTGGGACATTAAGAGACGGCTAGGGACGAAAAAAAAAAAAAAATGGGAGCTTTCAGCATCAAACATACAACTGGTGCCATCATGGTCCCCAGTGGCATGCTCTGCAAAAGATACTGGCAGCCTTTAATGCTAAAGAATTCAACAGCCTCCAGAATAGCAGCAGAGACCCAGAGAGAGGCCCTGATATTCACCTTCCAGAAGGAACTGCTGCTATATTTTCCCAGGAACAGGTAAAACTGCCTTCCACCACCACCACACATGCCTCAAACTCTGCAAAGTTCCATATGGACCCACACTTCAAACCCAAGCTACACAGGCAGTGGGTGTGTATCCGCATTTTAGGCACCAGAGCCACCACTGCTCTGTGACAGCCAGCACCCCAGACCCTGGAGGTATAGTAGCTCCAAAAGTGTCTGTGCTCCAGAATCTGGGTTCCTGCCTGCTCCATGGAAACCTGCACATCAGACACTAGTACCATGGCTGCCAAAAAGACCCCTGCAAGCTGAACTTGGCACAAAGAGGGTCCATTCAGCCACAACAACTCCATGAAGAAAAAAGAGATAAGGAGATCCTCAGCAGCCTTCACCACTGAAGACCACAAAAGACCTCACTGCCACCGTGTACACTTGCAAGCCTGGCCAGTGAGGATCACTGCTATCTCCCCCAGAGCTTGCCTCAGCTGATACAGCTTCAAAGAAATTATACCACTGGCCTTTCCCCAGAGCCAGAACTACCACATTCCTACCTAGCAAATTGCCCTCTCACCCTCCCATAGGTGAAAATACTTCCCTATTAAAACCAACCCATAAGGACTGTCCCATCAAATGGACAAGCAGTAACATATAATTTTGCTTGTGACAAACAAAAAAACACAAAATATACACACTCGCACACACAAAAATCAAAGAAATATAGAGGAACAAAAGAGTATCCCAGTAACTGACACCCTCTAAATGATGATCTACAAATTGCAGAGAATTAAAAACATTTATTGAAAAGAAGCTCAATGACTTAGAAGAGGACATACAAAGACGACACAATAAAATTAGAAAAAAATATAGAAACAAAATGAGAAGTTCAACAGAAATAATCAAAAAAGAGAACCAAAATAAACTTCTGGAGCTGAAGAATTCAATGAAGGAAATGAAAACTGCAATAGAGAGCATCAGCAACAGATCTGATCAACAGAAGAACATGTGAACTCAAATACAAAGTCATTTCAAACTGAAACTACCCAGAGGAGAAAAAAAAATGAAAAAGAGGGAAGAAAACCTAAGTGAATCATGGGGTACCACCAAATGAAACAATATTCTCATTACAGGAGTCCCAGAAGAAGGCAGCAGACAGGGAAAGGGGCAGAGAGCTTATTTAAAGAAAATACAGCTAAAAACTTCCCAAATCTTTTGAGACATAAGGGCATCCAGGTATATAAGGCTGAGAGGAACTCACAGAGTCTCAACCCAAGGAAGATTTCTCTACCGTGTTATAATACAATTTTCAAAAATTAAAGACAAAAAGAGGAGTTCCCATCGTGGCTCAGGGGTTAACGAATCAGACTAGGAACCATGATGCTGTGGGTTCGAACCCTGGCCTTGCTCAGTGGGTTAAGGATCCGGTGTTGCTGTGAGCGGTGGTGCAGGTTGCAGACACGGCTTGGATCTGGCATTGCGGTGGCTGTGGCATAGGCTGGCGGCTACAGCTCCAATTGGACCCCTAG
Organism: Catagonus wagneri; assembly: GCA_004024745.2. Taxonomy (NCBI): domain Eukaryota; kingdom Metazoa; phylum Chordata; class Mammalia; order Artiodactyla; family Tayassuidae; genus Catagonus; species Catagonus wagneri. Next base: position 3,743,436 of record PVHT021183583.1, read on the forward strand.
CCTGGGAACTCCATATGCCACGGGTGTGGCCCTGGAAAAAACATAAAAAAAGAAAAAAGAGAAAAAGAAATTTTGAAAGCAGCAAGAGAAAAGAAACTCATCAAATTAAAAAGACCTTCCCCTCCCCCATAAGGCTAGTAGCAGATTTCTCAGCAGAAACCATGCAAGCTGGGAAGTAAGTTGGATGATATATTCAGTGCTAAAAGAAAAACTGCCAACCAAGAATATTTTACCTGACAAATCCATAATTCAAAAATTAAGAGAAAGGGAGATCCTGTTGTGGTTCAGCAGTAATGAACCCAACTGGTATCCATGAGGATGCGAGTTTGATCCCTGGCCCTGCTCAGTAGGTTAAACATCCAGCACTGCTGTGAGCTGTGGTGTAGGCTGCAGACATGGCTCTGATCCCAAGTTGCTATGGTTGTGGCGTAGGCCAGCAGCTACAGCTCCAATTCGACCCCTAGCCTGGGAACTTCCTTACGCCATGGGTGCAGCCCTAACAAGCAAATTAAAAAAAAAAAAAAAAAAAAAGGAGAGAAGGAGAGAGGGAGAGGGAGAGAGGGAGAGGGAGGGAGGGAGAGGGAGAGAGAGAAATTCCCTGAATAACAAGAGCTGAGAGAATTCATCAACATTAGGCTGCCTTACAAGAAATGCTAAAAGATGAAATGAAAGGATGCTAATTAATAACATGAAAACATATTTAAGTGTAAGGTCAAATTCAGAATACTCTAATACATTAATGGTACTGTACGAATTGCTTCGGTATGAAATTTTAGTGTATTATATTAATAGTATTAAAAATGATTATAGCTATAATAATTTTGTATTAGATATACTATATAGAAAGATGTAAAAATGTGACATAAAAAATACAAAATGTTGGAGTGGGAAGAATAAATGGGTGGAAATTTTGTATGCAATCAAGCTCAGGTGTCATCAGCTTTTTTTTTGCCTTTTGTCATTTTATGGCCACACCCGCGGCATGTGGAGGTTCCCAGGCTAGGGGTCTAATCGGAGCTGTGGCCACTGGCCTGCGCCGCAGCCACAGCAACGCAGGATCCGAGCCGCGTCTGCAACCTACACCACAGCTCATGGCAATGCCGATCGTTAACCCACTGAGCAAGGGCAGGGATCAAACCCGCAACCTCATGGTTCCTAGTCGGATTCGTTAACCACTGCGCCATGATGGGAACTCCATCATCAGCTTTAAATAGACTGTTGTAAGACACTTTGTGTAAACCTCATTGTGACCACAAAGCAAAAATGTATGTAAATACCCAAAAGAGAAAGAGAAAGAAATCAAAGCGTACCACTACAAGACAACAAATAACAAATACTGGAGAGGGCGTAGAGAAAAGGGTACTGTTGGTGGGAATGTAAATTAGTACAACCACTATGGAAAAGACTATGGAGGTACCTCAGAAAACTAAATATAAAACTACCATATGATACAGCAATCCCGCTCCTGGGCATATATCCAGACAAAACATTCAATCAAAAAGATACATGCACCTGTATGTTCATCACAGTGCTAGTCATAATATTCACAACATGGAAGCAACCTAAATGTCCACGGACAGATGAATGGATTAAGAAGATGTGGTACATGTATACAATGGAATACTGTTCAGGCCTAAAAAAGACAAACTAAGACCATTTTTAGCACAACATGAATAGAACTAAAGACTCTCATACTAAGTGAAGTAAGCCAGAAAGAAAAAGACAAATATTGTAGGATATCACTTATTTATGGAATCTAAAATATGGCACAGATGATCCCATCTACAAAACAGAAATAGATCATGGCAAAGGAGAGCAGACTTGTGGTTCCCTGAGAGGAGAGGGGAGAGAGTGGGATGGAGGGGCTGTTTGGGGTTTTGGATGCAAACTGTTATATTTAGAATGGCTGGGCAATGGGGCCCTACTGTACAGCACAGGGAACTCCATGTGACTGGGTCACTTTGCTGTACAACAGAAACTGAAGAAACATTGTACATCAACTATAATTTTTTTTAAAAAGCACAGTGCTATAGCAAATCATGAAATCACAAAGGAAAATAGCAAAAGAAGAGGAAAGAAACAAAGAAACTATAAAATTGTCAAAAAAAATAAGCAAGATAGCAACAGAAATTCTTTACCTTACAATTACTTTAAATGTAAACTGATTAAATTCCTCAATCAAAAAAACATATAGTTTGGGAGCTCCTGTCATGGCTTAGCAGTAATGAAACCAACTGGTATCCATGAGAATGCAGGTTTACTCCCTGGCTCTGGTCAGTGAGTTAAGGATCCGGTGTTGCCATGAGCTGTGGTGTAGGTTGCAGATGTGGCTCAGATGTGGCATTGCTGTGGCTCTGGAGTAGGCTGGCAACTGTAGCTCCAATTCAATCCCTAACTTGGGAATTTCCATATGTTGTAGGCACAGAATTAAAAAGAGGAAAAAAACACGTAAGTGACTGAACAAGTAAAAAACAAATTATACCTATATGCTGCAATTAAGAAACTAACTTCAGCCTTAAGGACTGAGCTTAAAATGAAGGTATGGAAAAAGATATTCCATGCAAATGGAAAAGAGGGCAGGCAAAGTAATACTTATATCAAACAAAACAGACTTTAGGTAAAAAACTCTAACAAGACATACATAAGAAAGTTCTTATATAATGACATAGTGTTCAATCCATTAGGAACATCCAACATGAGAGTAACTAAATATATTAAAGACATATTAATATATTAAAGGACATAGCATAGCAACATAATAATAGGAGACCTAAATAGCCCACTTTTAATAATAGGAACATCATGACATACAATGAGTAAGGAAATAATGGACTTTAGACCGAACGAGTCTACCAAACTTATAAAAACATTCTGTCCACCAGAAGAGAATACACATTCTTCTCATGCATACACAGAACTTTCATCAGAAGAGATTTTATGATAGAAATAAATCAGATTTAACAAACTTACGAAGATTAAAATCATATCAAGTGTATAGCAGAAACTGGCACATTATAAATTAATTATACTGTTAAAAAGAGACTATAGAATAACTGTATCAAGTATCTTTTCTGACCACAAGAGTATGAAAATAGAAATCATTAACACAAGAAATCCGGGAAATTCACGAACATGTGGAAATTAAGCAACACACTTTTATCAATGGATCAAAGAAATTTTAAAAATATCTTGAGACAAATGAAAATGGAAACACAACACAACTATGGAATGCACCAAGAGCAGTTCTTGAGAGGGAAGTTTATAGAGGGAAGTTTATAGTGATAAATGCCTATGTTAGGAATAAAGAAATATCTCAAACAGCCTAATACTATACCTCAAGGAACTTGAAAAAGAAGACACTAAACCCAAAGTTAGCTGAAGAAAGGAAAATACAAATATCAGAGCCAAAATAAATGAAACAGAAACTATGAAAATACTAGAAAAGATCAATGACAATAAGATTTGGGTTTAAAAACAAACAAAATTGACAAACCTTTAGCTAGAATAATGGAGAAAGGGAGAAGACTCAAATAAATAAAGAAATGAAAAAGGACACAACTCATACCACCAAAATACACAGGATCATAAAAGACTAACATAAATAATAATATGCCACCAAATGTGAAAACCTTGGAGAAATGGATAAACTACTATAAAGACATTACCTATCAAAAACTGAATCATGAAGAAATAAATATGAATAAACTTATCACTAGCAAGCAGGTCGAATCAGTAGTAAAAAATGTCTAAAGAAAAACCTAGGAAAAAATACATTTACTGAGAATTCCACCAAGCATGTAAAAAAGAATCAATGCCAATCCTTCTCAAAGTCCTTCAAACAAAGGAGAGGATGAAACACTTCCAAAGTCATTTTCTGTGGTCCATATAACCTGATACCAAAGCCAGAAAGGACTCCCTAAGAAAAAAATATTACAGGCCAATATCCCTGAAGAACACAGAAAAACCATCAACATGATACCAGCAAACCCAATTAATTCAACAGTACATTAATATGGTCTCACACCACGGTCATGTGGCACTTATTCCCGGGATGTATCGCCATATGCAAATCAATAAATGTGATCCATCATATTAATAAAATGAAGTTTAAAGAAATAACAAATGTTTTTAAGATAAACCACTGTACACCATTGCTGGGAATATAAAGATGTTACGGAAAACAGTATGAAGGGTCTTCAAAAAATGAAAACTATAAATACCACATAAGCCTTCCAAGCCATGTCTGGGCATTTTTGAAGGAAACAAAATTATTTTGAACAATCATGAACTATAGTTCAAAGATATCTGCACTTGCTTGTTCACTGCAGCATTATTTGCAATAGCCTAGACATGGAAACAACCTGTCTGTCCATGGATAAGCAGATAAAGAAGATATTATTTACAAAGAAAGACACACAGACAGACAGACAGACACACACACACACACACACACACACACACACACACACAGAGGTTGCTGCTACTCAGTCCTAAAAGATGGAAGCAATCCTATCAGCTGCAACAACATGGATAAACATGGAGGGCATTATGCAATGTTCAATTAGCCATGTTACGACTTACACATGAAATTTTTAAGAAGTCAAACTTGCAGAAACAGAAAGTAGAACGGTGGCTGCCAAGGGCTGAGTGGTAGGGAAAATGTGGAAATGTTGGTCAAAGGGTACAAACTTTCAGTTATAAGATGAGTAAATTTTGCTGATCTCATGCACAGCATGGTAACTCTAATTCTCAACACTGTATCATATACTTGAAATTTGCTAAGAGAGTAGATAGAGCTTTCTCATCACACAGAGACAAAGGGTAACTGTTAACTGTTGACTGTGGTAGTCATTTCACAATGCATACATATATCAAATCATCACATTACACACTTTAAGCATATACAATTTTATTTGTCATTTATACCTCAATAAAGCTGAAAAAATGTACTTGGGGACCTTCTAAAGGGTTTGACACCTGGATAAATGAGAAATTGCTTTATTTTTAGGATGTCATCATTTTCTACTTTTCAGAAAAATGCCAGCAAAATCTTTTCCAAAACCTTATGTTACTGACTAGCCATTATTCATGATCACCTCCAGATTTTGGTGTTGTAATGATCCCACAACAATGACACGTGAGAGAGGTTGCACAGCCCCTCCCAGCTACAGCTCCCAAATTACTCAATTACAGACAATCAAAGAATTAGAGTGGTGAGATGACTGGATTTCAAGAAAGTGTTGTTTGGTACAAAGAAGGACAGACTAGAGCATGATACCACTTAAGTCAGTTTCAGCAAAAGTGCCAAGGGAAGGGGAAAAGATTTCTATGACCATCCGCCTACATGGCACCACACACTACAGCACAGGGAGAACTGTCCATCTTCATCTGCATAAAAAGATTAAACTTTTCCTGAAGATAATATAAAAGACAAAAAAAATGCACGTCGGTACTAATAACTCCACAATCTGTTGCTAGAAAGAAACACTTACTAAAGAAACTATCAAAATTTCCATAAACACATTTGACCTCAAATTAGTACACACAGAGCTTCCCTTTTCTTTTTTTTTTTTTTTCTCATTTTAGGGCCGCATCCACGGCATGTGGAGGTTCCCAGGCTAGGGGTCTAATTGGAGCTGTAGCCACTGGCCTATACCACAGCCACAGCAACGCAGGATCTGAGCCGCGTCTGCGGCCTACACCACAGCTCATGGCAACGCCAGATCGCTGACCCACTGAGCAAGGCCAGGGATCGAACCTGCAACCTCATGGTTCCTAGTCAAATTCATTAACCACTGCGCCATGACGGGAACTCCAGAGAGCTTCCCTTTTCAATGTGCAAGTCTTCCAGAAGAAAATACAGTAAAATAATATAACTTGAATCAACATTTGGTCAAAATTTTTACATTTTTGACCATATTGCTTCCAAAAGTTTCCATATGATAAAAAGAGTGATAGTTTAAGTCATGGTCAACACATAAACTGCATAAAATAAAAATTGCACTGTTTGACCTGTGGTTCCTAAGTGGGAAGAAAGATGGGGAAGGGAAGGAGTGGGAATTTGGGGCTGGCAGATGCAAACCCACCTAAAATAGATAAACAGCAGGGTTCTGCCGTGTTTATTTAGCACAGGGAACTATATTCAATATTCTGTGATAAACCATATGGAAAAGACTATGAAAAGAATGTTTGTATACGTATTATTGAACCACTCTGCTATACAGCAGAAACTAAAACAACACTGTAAATCAACTAGATTTCAATGCGGAGTTCCCCTTATGGCTCAGCAGTAATGAATCTGACTAGTACCCATGAGGACGTGGCTGGCCTCGCTCAGTGGGTTAAGGATCCAGTATTGCTGTGAGCTGTGGTATAGGTTGCAGATGTGGCTCAGATCCTGCATGGCTGTGGCTATGGTGTAGGCCGGCAGCTGTACCTCTGATTTGACCCCTAGCCTGGGAACTTCCATATGCCACAGCTGAGACCCTAAAAAGCAACCCCTCAAAAAAAACTTTTTAAATTGCACTGTTTGATGCATCACAGTATTTTGTAGTTAAATACATCTGTTTTTTGTTATAGTCTTAGAATCCTGTAGGAAGAAAGATTATCTTTGAATATATATTTCATATAAACAATAACCTTTGTTGCATATATTTCTTCACTAATTCCTCTATAAAAGCATATACATAGGTCACCTACATGTTTGAGTTTTATATTTTCCCCCTAAAACTACAGATTTATTTTCATAACATACTAATTGCCCAACATCAATAAAGCTAGTCAGCTCTACTGATGTAAATGCTTTTATCCACAATAGAAGTAGCAATTTGACACGATACACAAAATTCTACATTAAGACCGATCAGTTGTTAGACCTATAAAGTGAACCAGATTCTTTTTTAATGCCATACATATTCACACATCCACAAAATCTTTGTACACATACTGTGGAGGGCATACTCCTTCAGATTCTGGAAGGCTACAGTATGCTTTCCACTGCTACAATGAAGTCATTCCCATGAACTTAAAGGAGGAGAAAAAACAACTCAAGAGAATACAGAGCTACATCTACCCCATTGTTTGTTATGGTTTTCTTTCATGGCAAGAAATCTGATTCTATGTAAGTACTCAACAACAAGGGAATAAATTAGCAAATTATAATGAAAACCCAAAGGAACTGTGACAAATACACAAGGAAACATCAGAAAGAATGAGGTATGGGCAAGTGCAAAAAAAGAAAGTATGAAAGTATGTAGCAACAATTATAAAATGTAAATAAGGGCAAACACTGGAAAGGAACATGCAAAAATTAAAACTTGTTATCTACTTTGGAGTTCCCATTGTGGCTCAGCAGTAATGAACCTGACTAGTATCCATGTGGATGCAGGTTCGATCCCTGACCTTGCTCAGTGGGTTAAGGATCTGGTGTTGCCATGAGCAGTGCTGTGGGTCACAGATGTGGCTTGGATCCTGCATTGTTACAGCTGCGGTGTAGGCAGGCAGCTACAACTGATTCAACCCCTAACCTGGGGACTTCCCTATGCCGTGGGTGCAGTCCTAAAAAGCCAAAAAAAAAAAGAGAAAGAAAAACAAATTTGTGCCAATGTTAGGATTATGATAGCTTTTTCTTAACAAAAGGAAAGAAAAACTAGTATTGAAAAAAAGAAAAGGTTCAAGTCTTGTTACACCATTGGTTCCCAGTAAACGTACCTGCAAGCTACAGTCTACACTTGCAGACACTAACACCAAGTGTGATTCCAGGCTTACCAGCCTTAGCTGCAGCCTGAAGGGGTTGGACTACATTGCTTTTCAGCTCCAAAACTTCCAACAGTCTTTCCTTGCCAATAAAAAGTAAAGTATCCCTTTGTTTTTTGTTGAATGACAGTCACCATAGTGAAGCCCTCAAACATTATACCAAGCAAGAATCTGAGTATAATCCCCAAATTATACTCCTTCTAATTCTCCTAGAAGGCTTTCATCTCCCTAAAGAACACAGCAAAACTGAGTTCTCCACTGGTTAAGTAAATGGCCAGGCCACTGAGTTATCATATGCAAAGACCTGTGTTTTGTCTCGGACAACTTGTTTGGTTCCCCAAGTGGTAAAAGTAGTTGAAGAGAAGCAAACTCATTCCTGTAATTTTTCTTCATTTTACCGGTGGGGTGATGACTCCCACTGGTAAGCACTGCCTTGCTTTTTTTGCCTTTTATTTTTCTCTCAGGCTCACATAAATAACATACACACTACAGAGGCCCAAAGAAAATACTCCACGTTTTTACGGATAGCCTGGAACAGGAGGGGGAGAAGAAAGGAAAAGAAAAAGAAAGAAAAAAGGAAAAAAAACCGCACAGCACACAAAGCATTCGCTGTTCTTGTAATCTTTCGTAGACAAATTCTGCACTTGAGAAAGCCACAGCTGAAGATTTCACGGTGGTGTTAAACACCACTTAAGTCCCATGAGAGGGGAGGCGTGCATTCCCTTTAGTATTCACTGTGCTAAGCTACTCAGCTTTCCTGAAAGATAATCTAACAGAGCAGTCAGAAAGAAAAAGCTCAGACCAAAGTACTTGCACTTAGCTGCTTGAACACCCGTTTCTTTCCTTCCCAGGAAAGAAAGAAAAAAAAAAAAGGTTCTTGGGACCGGTTCTCCTAAAATCTGGTATTCTATCCTACACAGAGTACAGACCTAACAACCATTAGCTAATTCAATAAATTTAATTCAGACAGTATGTTCCTAAAACTTTGTTCTATATCGTAGACCCTCCACAAAAGGAAGACTAGAATCTTTGTCCTCAAGGAATACACAGCCTGAAAAGTAGACAAAACAGACAGATATAAACCAGATTAATGAGAGTGGGTAGCCATGCAAAAAATAGAGAAAATCCCAGGATTAGTTACCAAAATGAAAGTAAAAGATGGTATGTGCAAATGCAACTATCATAAACTATTGGAAATAAACTAACTCCAGACATACACATATCAAATGGTAAGGACAGGAGGACACATATTGTGATGGGTCTGACTAATTTCACCCAGTCTACTAAAGGCCTGCTAATGTTCTAACATCTACTAGTGTGTCTTATTATGAGAAAATACCATTGATTAATGCCTAATTTTCGCCTGTAAGATTTTCAACAATTTATTCACAAATCTAGTAAGAAGTATATTTCAAGAGAAGTGATACTCAAAGGCCACACAGAATTCATGACTCTGAAGCATTGATAGCATGTAATGAAGGCCCATACAAATATCATTTAGATGGTTATAATGGAAATATAAGACCACAGACAAGAAACAGTCCTCATTCTTGAGATAAAAGTGATTATGTTGATTATATCTATGTGTATTAAGTACTAACATCAGATATTAATGAACTCAAAGTTCTGAATAGAAATTAAGTATGAAAGAAGGAAGAAAATCCACACTTATGGAATAAAAATGAAACATATCCAACCTTCTCATAAATGAGTATTAACTCACCTAAAATCAGGCCAACCATATACTTTTTATAATAAATGCTCTTTTAACTGACTTCCACTCAACTGACCAGCCAAATCAACCGATGGCACTCATTTCCTTTCAAAACATACTGAATGATTCATAGCTAATGATGTTCCTCTATAAGACACCAGTGCACCATACGCTCAGGAAGAGTAAACCGCTTATCCCCAAACCTGTTTATGCTCATTTTAGTTGCTATTAAACAGTAATGAGTACAAAATGAAAGTGAGATATTGTTTCCATAAAAATTAAGCTGAGTATTGTAAAGAGGGCTCCTTAAAAAGAATGCTTTTGAATTAAGTATGAGACAACTATGAAAGCCTGGGAAGGGGAATCTAAAAGGACTCTGCACTAAGATTACTCTCATATGTCCAACTTATTTCAACAGTTTTAGGAAACTCTCATAGACAATTGTGGTCAATGCATTATGGATGTGGTTTATTCCAAAAAGAACAATTGGAGCACAGATCAGTGGAACCATTCTCAAACAACCCTCATGCACATTTTAAACTTTCAGGGATCTTTTTAAAAAACTTAATGACAAGACTGCACTTCAGACCAATTTAATCAGAATTGCTAGGGTTGGTACCTGGGTATAACTATTTTTTTAAAGCTCCCCAAGTGGTTCCAATGTGCAGTCAATGTAAATTACTGATCCGTACCAAAAGACTGGTGAGAGGATGTATTGTCTTAATATAAAATAATGCATTAATGTATATACTTTTTTCTTTTAATGATTTCAAGCTTCAGCTGTTTCTACTTTATAACTACACTCTCAGACTGATGATGCCAGGTAAGAAGTATTTTATCAAACAACAGCAACATCATGTGTAGCCAAATCTACTTTGTCCTAACAAGTAAAATGAATGGGATTTGAATGCCTTCCTTTTCACAAAGATCCACAGATGAGATCTAACA